>OZ030006.1:102513357-102838357 GCA_964023405.1 Apodemus agrarius | reverse complement strand
GAGAGGAGAGGAGGGAACAATTCACATGTGAAGTGTAGAGGAAACTTAAGTGACTCTGTTTTCTCCTTCCCACATACGGGTCCTGGAGATTGAACACAAGTCATAAAACGTGGTTTGGCCGTAAGAGCCTTGACTTTCTGAGCCATTTTTCTCTCTCTCTCTCTCTCCAGGCCCCTCAAACAATACTACTCACCACTATGATTTGCTGATTTCCTTGTGAACAAATTCATTTTGCTTCATCAAAATCATTGTACAGTCTCACCCACACTTGAAAACTTGTTATGTTTAGAACTTTAACACAAAGTTTGGTATGTGGAAGGTTTTTTTAATCTAAGTGTTCAAATATTTGAGTATTCCAGTGACAATGAAGCAGACAGATCACTCAGCTTTTGGCTTATGTTCTCTGCTAACTGCTACAGAAGCCATCTGAGCACGTGGCATTTGCCTAGTCACTGTCTTACATATGCTTCCATTAGACTGAAATCCCATGTTGCATAGAACCTCTTACTTATGCCTCAGTTGATTTCTTGAATCATAAATCTGTATAACATTTGGATGCCTTAATTAGATGCTCTTCCTTCCTGGAAGAACAATTTTAGTGTTTAAAATCAGAAGCACAACATCTAGACTGAAATGGATGGCTGGGGAATTTGTTCTCTACCTGTGTGGAAATGTAGAGAAGAACAAAAAGAAAAATCAGTAAAGGGTTCACATCAAAAATGTGAACTCATTCCTGGTTCTATTGGTAGGTTTGATTTGTAAAGTCTACATATTTTATTCTAAATCATAGATTCAATAAATCTTATTAGTTGAAGACCTTTCTTTTATGTCTTATCACTTAAAAGTATTAAGAAGTTATTAGAAGAAATATATCAAGAATTTTAAGGAATCATTGCTAGATATTAGAGCAGTTTGGAAAAATCAATACTCTCATTTTGCTTAAACATTTTGTTTTAACACAAGAGGATATAAATTATATCTCATTAATATCAATTTTTATCAATATATAGTGAGTGGTTATGTTTTAGAGTGTATAAGTCTTTGTATTTCTTCACCCAAATCACCTAATATCTCTCATTTAGCAATTAACTACTGTGGTAAAAATCATGTGTGAAAATGAATTAACATCAATTATTCAATAAGAAAATTACAGTTACAGCTACTTATGAAAATGTTGCCTATGTGGGTGTGTGAATATGCTCGGCCCAGGGAGTGGCACAATTAGGAGCTGTAAGCTTGTTGGAGTAGGTGTGGCGTTGGTTGAGGAAGTGGCACTGTGGTGGTAGACTTTGAAACCCTCTTTCTAGCCTGGTGGGAGCCAGTCTTGTCCTGTTTGCCTTTGGAACAAGGTGGAGACACTGAGCCCCTTAGTAGTGTAGAGTACGTCCTCATGAACTACTCTGTCTACCTCCCTTCTCAGGGCCTGATTTGCCTTGAGGCTGGTTATCATGTCTAGAGGGCTTTGAGTTAGTGGGCTTTTAATAAAATCAGTGTTGCCTGACTTTTCTCCCAAGAAAGTCACTGCTGATTTATCAGAAAATGAAGGATTCATTTCCTCAGTTAAAAAGGGGGCTGAGGGCATTATTTCCTCAGCTGAGATAATCCCTTGAGAATCTAAGGATTCAAATTTCTCAGCTTCAATAGGGTCCTCATCCACATCCACATCCCAAATTATAGGATCCCGTTTTTTTCCAATTAATGCCCTTAGTTTAACTGCTGATACCCTTTGAAGCTGAGACCTGAATTTTTGCTGTAATTCAGCCAACCTTATAATGAGGGCTTTGGTTTGATTTTTAGCAACTCGAGCTCTATGACTGTGGAGATAAGACTCTCTACAAGTGCACACTTAGAAACCTTAAGATTGTATATTTGCATCTGGAACTGGTCAATTTTATCACGCAGCTCACTCCTTTCCTTTATCAATCTATCCAGAGCTGCTAAGAGAAACAAGCCAGCAAACTCATATTTCTTATTTTTCTCCAAACTGCAGAAATTTTTGTATCCTGGGTCATCTAAATTCATTGCTAGCCACAATAGGTGGATCAAGACAATCAAATTCATTTACTTCTTTAACACTAAAATATAATTTCCACCATGAGCCGTAATATATGCCACAGATACGTGCATGTATCTTAATATACATGCACATATATATTACACATATACATGATAAAAATGTAGTTATAAAATGTTAGATGAAAATATCCATATTACCTACTAGATCCTTAAGTTCCTGACTGTTAGAAATCTGTATATATTGCTATTCGGCACTTTTATATTTGAGAAATGTAGTTTGTGAACACACCATTAAATATATTTTTGTATTAAAACATAATACAAAAAATGAGTTTATTTTCATTTTGTTCAATCATCCCTCCTATGCCCTACCATTTAGGGCATAGTCTCCTAAACTTAAAATTCTACCAAGCACCTACACATATTAATAAATGTGGTCTTCATTGCTCTGATTTAGGATTAGTTTAAAAAGAAAAGAGAACAAGTTAAGAACAAAATAAAACAAAGAAACAAGCAAGCAAGCAAAAAACTGAACCCTTTCAACTAAACCCTTTCACAGAATCCCAGTGAGATACAAACCTTCTGGCGTGTTCTGACATAAATCCAAACTATTGGGACTATCTCTCCTCTCCCCTCATCATGTTATTAGAAAATACAGTGGTTGTAATTGTACACAGCAGTTGGTAAACAATTTTAAAACTGAGCCTGAGGGAGCTAAAAGTGAAGAGCTAAGAAAATGTAATAGAATTAGAAAGAGCAGAGCTAGACATTAACATTTGCAGAGATGAAATGTTTTCATTGTAGTTAGAAAAGAATTGTCTGACCTGGGCACATCATGCTGTACTGAACTTAGATAATGGAAATCTGTATTTCAAATTGTAGATTGTCAGTTTTACCAACCATTCTTGATTTTAATAAAATGAATAAGCAAACAAATCTAATCCATTGTTTTAAATGTGTTGTGTAATATTTCCACTGGAACTGAAGAAGTCAGTATTTAATTCAAAATGATCCTGTAAAGGAGACATTTGAGTGCACAAAGCCCAACACTAAAGTACCCTGAAAGTGAGTTATGTTTGAAAATGGTAATTGTATTTAGCAACTTTCCGTTTCCTACATTGCAGTTCAGTGTCATCAGCATGGAGGTCCATCATTAGAGAGCCCTGGATTCTGTAAGGCTGCATTCTCAGGACTTTATCTGGACTGATTGCTGTGCTTAACAATTGATTATAGAACTCAGAGAGCACAGTTAAAGAAAACAATTGATTATAGAACTCAGAGAGCACAGTTAAAGACAATAATAAAGAATATATATTCCTTAGGCAAGGGAAAGAGATCTGGAGAATAAAAGCTGAGCTTTATTAATTTTAGAGTGTCTAGTGAGAGTTGTGTATATACCCTTGAAACTTTATTCAATATTAAAATAACAGGAAGATGGGCCAGCAAGATAGCTCAGCAGGTAAAGATGTCTTCAGCCAAGCCTAGCAAATTTAATTTTAATCCCAGGTCTTATGTGGTAGAAGGGAAGAATCAATTTTTCCATGCTGTCCTCAGATCTCATACGTGTCCTTTGATACATGCAAGCACACACACACACACACACACACACACATATATATATATATATATATATATATATATGTATATGTATGTATATGTATATGTATATGTATATGTATATGTATATGTATATATATAATAATCAATAAATAAATGTAGTAAAGTAATTTTAAAATAAAAAATTTGGAATGACAATTATTTTAATATCAGAGATAGATAGAATAAAACACATTTTTCTTCTAAAACCTGATATGAATGATCCTTTAACATAAATATGATTGTTCCAGATTGACATCATTTAAGTATCCAAGTGCTATTTGAAAGAAGACTATCTATGGAAATTCTTCAGAGACCACATAATAGATACACAGTGGGCTCTTACTAGCCTGAGGAAACAGAACATAGACATGCAAATGTCTATAGATAGTGTGACACTGGTTTAGGACAACAAAATTTAAAAATATTTGGTAAAATATAACTATTCTTTTCTGTATTGAACACACACTTCATATTACCTTGCTGCCATACCTTAAATAGTACTTAAATGTTCCTTTGGCATATATATTATACAAGGCATTATAGATGATCTACAAATACAAATGTTATAAAATATATAGGCACACATATATAGAGAAAATTTTAAAAACATCATTTTATAGAACATATTTCATCACCTGATTTGTTATACACGTGTGTTGGGAGTAGGGTGGATGTGTAATTCTTGCAACTGACTCTGTAGATTTTACAAAATGTGAGTCTATTGCAAAATTTCTCACATAAAAAGTGGTCATATTAACCTAGTTGGAAGACCCAGTTGAACTGATAAGAAGTTTGTTCCCACAGAAGGGAAGTGATTTCAAAGATGATTGAATCTAAGAGGAAGCAGAAACTCATTCTTTATTAACTATAATATTATGACTGCTGTAGTATTTTCTGTTATGGATAGTTTTTCCTTAGTTCCTACTTCAAATGCGATGAAAGAATAAGTTTTCCCTGTGTTAACTATTCCTCTTACAAAGTTGCATACATTTCTTTTTTTTTGGGGGGGGGTAGGAAAGGGTTTATTTCACTTTACAAGTTACAGTCTATCATGGTGGCAAGTTAAAGGAGAAATTCAAGACAGAAGCTTGAAGTAAACCATGGAGATCACTGTTTCCTGGCATGCTCCCAGGCTCGAAGTCAGCTACATTTTTTTTATATTTTTTTATTTATTTTCTATATTCTATGTTTACATTCCAAAGGCTTTCCCCTTTCCCAGTTCCCACCCACCATAGTTCCCATAGTTCCTCTCCCCCCCAACTATTCCCCAATCATTCCCCCTCCCCCCACAGTTTCTCTACAAAACTGGATCCAATCTTTCCAGGCCCAGGGTCCTCTCCTTTCTTCTTCTTGGGAATCATTTGACTTGCTAATTGTGCCTTGAGTATTTAGGGCTTCTGGGCTCATTAATATCCACTTATCAGTGATTGCATTTCATGTGTATTCTTTTGGGATTGGGTTAGCTCACTCAGGATGATATTTTCCAGGTCTAACCATTTACCTACAAATTGCATGAATTCATTATTTTTAATTGCTGAGTAGTATTCCATTGTATAAATATACCACATTTTCTGTATCCATTCCTCCTTTGAGGGATATTTGGGCTCCTTCCAATTTCTGGCTATTATAAACAAGGCTGCTATAAACATAGTGGAGCATGTGTCTTTATTGTATGCAGGGGATCCTCTGGGTATATGCCCAGGAGTGGTATGCCAGGGTCCTCTGGAAGGAACATGCCCAATTTTCTGAGGAACCGCCACACTGATTTCCAGAGTGGTTTTACCATTTTGCAATGCCACCAACAGTGGAGGAGTGTTCCTCTTTCTCCACATCCTCGCCAGCACTTGTTGTCTCTTGAGTTTTTAATCTTAGCCATTCTGACTGGTGTGAGGTGGAATCTCAGGGTTGTTTTGATTTGCATTTCCCTGGTGACTAATGATGTTGAACATCTCTTAAGGTGTTTCTCTGCCATCCAAATTTCTTCTGGTGACAATTCTTTGTTTAGCTCTGTACCCCATTTTTTGATAGGGTTATTTGGTTCTTTGGGGTATAACTTCTTGAGTTCTTTGTATATATTGGATATTAGCCCTCTGTCGGATGTGGGGTTGGTGAAGATCTTTTCTTACTTTGTTGGTTGCCGTTTTGTCCTTCTGACAGTGTCCTTTGCCTTACAGAAATTTTGTAATGTTCTAATGCAGGCACTCTGTGCCTCTATAGCTTAGGGAGATCTATTCTCTAGAATTTAGAGAACAAATACTAAAATTTCAGGATTAACTATTTAAACCTATTAATAAAGAAAATAGATCATTTCGTTCCCAATTAAGTTGTAAACACAGCATTCAAGAGGAATTACAGTGTGGGCTGTAGTGTTAGAACTCAATTCATCAGCTCAGAATGCAAGGACCTTTATCCAATGAGAAATCTCACTAGACCCTGGTTTTACAAATCCAATAGATCTACCTTATTTGTGAACTAATGCTCTTTATGTTGATCAGACACAAATATTATCTATTGTGAGACAGTTTGTCTCCCAATTCAACAACATGTTATGATTGTCTTTATAGTTGATATAAGGAATATGTATGTTCTTCTCTGAAAAAAAAATCCTAGGAAAGTACATTTGGCAAAGCAAATACTCAAAACTTACTTGATCACTACAGATTTATTTTATTTTATTTTATTTCATTTTCTTTGCCTTAGAAAGGATCTCATATTCAGAACTGTCCTGCAACCACCCTACCCCCACAGCAATACAACCAGGCTCTGCAATATTTTAGACAGTATATCTGGCATGAGAAAATCCATTCAGTGCCTGGAAATTGTACTGAAATAGAGTATTGATAAACTTCATTTCTACATGAGCCAAACTACATCATATCTCAGAATATACAGCCTAGAAACCTGCCAACTTTTGGTGACCTTTGGCAAATAATCCACTTTACATTATCAGACATATGCAGAAAAAGACACGTGTATCTTAGGAACGAACCCTGTACATCTAAGTGAATTTATAATATAGTTAGACCATGGGTATTTCTTGAAAATATTGCAGGAAGCAGTCAAAAATAATTCAAAATTGTGTTCTATGTAAATCAAGTGGCATGTACTCTGCCCTACATGTTCTGAATGTTCTGTCTCAAACAGAACATAAAAGTTCTCTTTTTTTTTAATTTGATATATACTTTATTTTTTTTTAATTTTTCTTTTCTATATTCTATGTTTACATTCCAAAGGCTTTCCCCTTTCCCAGTTTCCCCCTCCCTATGTCCCATAATTCCTCTCCCCCCAACTATTCCCCAATCATTCCCCCTCCCCCCACGGTTTCTCTACAAAACTGGGTTCTCTTGGGCAAGCTTCTGTTGCCTCTCTTCACAAGAGGAGTGTGTACATTTAAATTTTTTACTATCAATTTTTCAAAAGATCAGGGTGGAAGTATCAACTCTCATTGTTTGTAGTACTTAAAATGACATACTTTTTTATTGAATCAGAGAAAAATTTTAGAAGGACATCAACAATAGTTGCTTGATAGTGCTGAATGTGATTAAAAATCTACATGGAAAAATAACTTGCAACCTATTGGATGCAAAATAAATTTAGAAGACAAATGAGGTGGGCTCTGAGCACAGGGTCTAATTAAGAAAGCAAGAAAAACAGAGTAAAAGAAATGAAGCAAAATATCCCAAGAAAATAACCCACAATCATAAGCCATTATTGTTTAAAATTTAGTAAATGCTTGTATTTATTATGTGTTGAATGGAGTATGTGTTTCTATATATATGTATAACTTTTAAACATTCTCATTCCATTAAAATTTAATTCTTCTGAAGGAGATATATGTAAGGAAAGATCACAATGGTTTTAAAAGCTAATGGTTTGGAAATAGTACTACATCATCAGGGCAGCCATAGAGTTACAGAAAATGAATAACTGAGTGTGTGTATTAATAGGTCAATCGCATTTAAAAAGTCACTCCAGAAGGAGAATAGAGCACATACAAATATGCCATGCCCAGTGAAAACTTTTATGATCACATCATGGGACATGGTAAAATTAGGAAATGTTGGCAAGAAGAAGGATGGGTATACAGGTTGGAATATGATTATAAACAATGTTTTCCATCAGTTCATATCAATGGCAAGTTAAAATTCACTACAGGAAAATGAAGTAAATCAGGAAGGTTTTAGGAGTCCTAGAGATGATTCAGTGGTTAAAAACAACACCCACATTGTGGCTTACAGCTCTTGGTAACTCCAGTCTTGCACAATCTGAACCCCTCTTCTTTCCACTGTACATATCACATGCATGTAGTACACAGACACAGGTAGGTAAAACACAGATAAACATAAAATAAAATTTCATAATTAAAACTATAAGGATAGCTTATAATAGAGCTTAATTGTGAGTCTACATGTGAGTTTCCAACATGTCATAAGGTAATTTGTCTATAGGTAGATTGACATAAATATTGAAAAGCACAAAATGGAATAAAGTGGCTCTGGCTGGCAAATGTAAAAATGAAATTCATACTTTGCCCTAAGAATATGGCTTCAGAACACAAGATTGAGACCACTAACAGACAGTTAGAAATTTGTACCCTATATAAAGCTGGAAGCTTAGTTTCATCTAGATTATATGTGGGGGAACTTGACAAGGACATATGGGACAATTGGTTACTGCAGAAAGTCATTAGGAAATCAGATGCCTATATAGGGTAAGTGACACGAGTCAGTAAGCAAAAGCACTTCTGCAGGCCTAAAGACCATATTTAGGTACTTGGATCTTGCAAAGTAATTGAAAAGAACCAATACATGAACTTATCTAATAAAAATGAATGAATGATAGGATAGATAGATAGATAGATAGATAGATAGATAAGGCAGAGGTTTAATCTACTGTACTTGGAATTACTGGTCCAGAATATTTCACAAGAATTTAAAAACAAAACAAAACCAAATTAAAAACAAAACAAAACAAAAACAAAAACAACAAAAAACCTACCAGGAATGCTTGAAGATTTTCACTGAAGTAAAAATACAACATTCAAACTGCTATCATGCTAGTGAATAGTATAGAAACCAAAAAAGTAAAAACTGAGCACTCCCTTTTTGATATGAGTTGAGTTAACAATGGATAAAACTACGAAAGGGTAGAGGTTTGAATATGCTTGGACTATAGCAAGTGCTACTATTAGGAGATATGGCCTTGTTGAGGGGAAGTGTATCACTGCGTAGGGTGGCTTTGAGGACTCCTAGTGCTCAAGCTCTGCCCAGTGTGGAAGAGTCAGTTTCCTCTTGTCTGTCTTCAGATCAAGATATATAATTCTCGACTCCTCAAGAGTCCATGTCTACCTACACACTGCTTTGCTTCTTGCCATGATATTAAGGGACTAAATTCTGAAACTGTAAGTCAATCCCAATTAAATGTGATTCTTAATAAGAGTGGCTTTGGTCATTGTGTCTCTTCACAGCAATGGGAACCCTAACTAAAACAACAAATTATTTAATACTAATGAAACCATGATAGCAAAAGCAGAAGTTAAATGTTAAATAAAGATCAGATCAAGAAGATCCAATGCATATATCGTGTCGGAAAAATTACTAATTACTCTGTGTGTTTGTGTGTGTGTGTGTGTGTGAGTGTGTGTGTTTATGTATGTGTCTGTCTGTTTTATATATATATATATATATATAATATATGTTATATATATGTATACATATATAACATATACATATACACACAGAGTTATGGTATGAAAGGTATGTGTGAGGGTTTGGAGATTGTGTACATGGGGCATGCAAGAGTAAGTTTAGGTTTATGGTGTGTGTGATATATGTATGTTAATTGTGTGTAGGTATGTAATAGAATAGGGTTTGAGTTGGTAGTATGTGTGTAGGGAGTGGTTAATTAAAAAGCTATTGACTAGCTGAAAGTGCCCAGAATAAGTGATGGTAGAGTGATGAACAATAAACTGGACATCTATGTCTTCTTAAAAGCTCAGGGAACACCAATGAAGAGGAAGTGAGAAAGAGTAGAATAAGAGATATAAGCAAGAATAACAGAAGCATGTCTTCTGGACATAACATGGCTGATGTACTAATGAAATCATTACAGATGTGATTATCTGTAGGAGACATGAACATGATTTGACTCACCATGGATCCAACTTAACAGAGGCACTGCTGACAATATATTGGTAATGGAGAGGGTGTCATTTTATTTATGTATCCACAGATCAGTTGCCCTTGATAAATAAATAACATGAACACGCAATTAATTCTTATTAAACTCAGTGTGACACACACAAAAAGAAGATTTGATAGTGGGAGACAGTCTAATTGAGAAGCCTTATAGAGCAAAAGAGAGGGGATAAGGGAGAGTAATGGTGGATAAAGAATATTATGTAGGCATCTGAAACTATAACAGAAATATAATTAACAGTACTTGAAAGAGTATTTATGAGGGAGAATTAAGAAGAAAAGGTGTATGTACAGTCTAGGAAATAAGGAAATGGAAAATTTATAAGATCACCAGAAATGCCATACCATACTGACAAAGGAAGTTAATTTCCTAAAACACTATTCATTTAGCTGCCTATGTGGAGATAGACATGGGGATAGACAAAAGAGAGGGGATAAGGGAGAGTAATGGTGGATAAAGAATATTATGTAGGCATCTGAAACTATAACAGAAATATAATTAACAGTACTTGAAAGAGTATTTATGAGGGAGAATTAAGAAGAAAAGGTGTATGTACAGTCTAGGAAATAAGGAAATGGAAAATTTATAAGATCACCAGAAATGCCATACACCAGAACACGCAATTAATTCTTATTAAACTCAGTGTGACACACACAAAAAGAAGATTTGATAGTGGGAGACAGTCTAATTGAGAAGCCTTATAGAGCAAGTTTACACAATCATAAGTTTACAGAAAGAAAATAGTCAACAAGAAGCCACTTAATGTCCAAGGAAGGGAGACAAAGTGTGACAATTGGAAAGATGAACTTCACCACAATCAACAGCAAAGTTGAAGGTGATGGTGTGCACTTCATGTCTCTTTGATGAGTATGCATGTCTTTAAGAATTTTACATACATTAGCAATTTCATTAAACAAAATGATAACAACCTACACGATAGCTTGGTAGCACAGTTGAGTGCCTTCTACCACATTCTCATTAAGGCTCAGGATGTACTTTAGGTAGTGTTCAGTTACTATCCCTAAGCCTGTTTACTAAATAACCAGAATGTTCCTTAGTGGATCTTTCTTTCTCCCTCACCATTTTATGCCTCTCATGCTATGTTTTTCATTATTTCATTTATTGCTGCTCTATCACCACTGCTAGTCTTAGCTGTCTGTAGAATACATGTGATCGAGAAATCTGTTCTCTTTTGTCTTTAACATTCAAATTTATAATTATATAATCATTAACTAATCATAAATTATAATTATATAATCATTTCACACCATAACTCTGTGTGTGTATGTGTGTAATCAGTAGTAATTGGATTACCTTATCTATGCAGACATATATAAACTCATGACTTACTATGAGATTCTGTTAGTAACATCAAGGACAAGGGCAATTTAGGGTCTCAGATAGGAGTCGAGGAAGGCAGCAACAGCTGTAACCTAGCACTAGAGAACAGGAGGCAGGAGATTCCTTGAGCTAGAGTGCAACCTTGTATGCATAACAAATTCCAGGCCAGACACAGCTACATATACAGATGATGTCCCTACAAATCCCAACCAACCTACCGAAAAAAAAACAAAAAACAAAAAACAAACAAAACCAACACAAGACAAAAATTATCAAAAAGTGATTTTCCATCCATTCTGCCTACCTACACAATGCTTCTATTCAAATAGGAATGCCTAAATTAAAACTTAAAGTTACCTCACACAAGAAATATCTTTCAGTTCTGTACACTCATTTGATCCTCTGAATATACCATTCCTGTGGTCTTTAGTTGTTTTTCCCATCAATGTGATAAAATTCCTTGATCAACAACATGAGGAAGTATTTATTTTGGTAAATACTTTGAAGGCACACAGTCCATTAGGGTAGAGAAGTAATGTCCAGTTATACTACCTCTATACTTAGAATGCAGAGGATTATGAGTGCTTGTGTTTAGCTAGCTTTCTCCTTTTTTTTTTTTTTTGTTGTTTTGTTTTGTTTTGTTTTGGTTTGGTTTGGTTTGGTTTGGTTTTTCTTTTTTTTTTTTCCTTTTTTTATTGGATATATTCTATATTTACATTTCATTTCCCTTTTTTTGTTTCCCCACCCGCCTAAGGTCCCACATGCCCTTTTCCCTCCCCCTGCTTACTCATCCACCCCTTCCCACTTCCCTGTTCTGGTATTCCCCTACACTGATGCTTTGATCTTTTCCAGCATTAGTGGCCATTCCTTTCTTCTTGTCAGACATCATTTGGTATGTGAATTGTGTCTTTGGTGTCCCATGATTCTAGGCTTATCAGTGACTGCATACCATGGGTATTCTTTTGAGACTGGGTTACCTCACTTAGAATGAAGTTCTCCAGCTCCATCCATTTCTCTAAGAATTTCATGAATTCATTGTTTCTAATGGCTGAATAGTATTCCATTGTGTATATATACCACATTTTTTGTATCCATTCCTCCGTTGAGGGACATCTGGGTTCTTTCCAGCTTCTGGCTATTATAAATAAGGCTGCTATAAACATCGTGGAGCATGTATTATTGCATGCTGAAGAGTCTTCTGGATATATTCCCAGGAGTGGTATGGCTGGATCCTCCAGAGATCAACATGCAGAAGAATGAGAATTGATCCACTCTTATCTCCTTGCACTAAGCTCAACTCCAAGTGGATCAAGGACCTCCAAATAAAACCAGACACACTAAAACTAATAGAAAAGAAACTGGGGAAGACCCTTGAGGACATTGACTCAGGGGGAAAATTCCTGAACAGAACACCAATCGCTTATGCTCTAAGATCAAGAATAGACAAATGGGACCTCATAAAATTACAAAGTTTCTGTAAGGCAAAAGACACTATCAAAAGGACAAATCGGCAACCAACAAATTTGGAAAAGTTCTTCACCAACCCCACATCCGACAGAGGGCTAATATCCAATGTATACAAAGAAAACAAGAAGTTAGACCCCAGAAAACCAAATAACCCTATCCAAAAATGGGGTACAGAGCTAAACAAAGACTTTTCACGTGAAGAAATTTGGATGGCTGAGAAACACCTTAAAAAATGTTCAACATCATTAGTCATTAGAGAAATGCAAATCAAAACAACCCTGAGATTTCACCTCACACCTGTCAGAAAGGCTAGGATTAAAAACTCAGAAGACATCAGGTGTTGGCGAGGATGTGGAGAAAGAGGAACACTCCTCCACTGCTGGTGGGACTGCAAGCTGCTACAACCACTCTGGAAATCAGTCTGGCAGTTCCTCAGAAAACTGGACATGATAGCTTTCTCCTTCTTGTGTAATTTGGAAACACAGCCCACTGAAAAGTGCCACTCACATGTCACTCAGAGTGTGTCTACTTACCTTTGGTATTCTAATCTAAATACTCACTCACAGGAAAGTCCAGAGGTTTGTATCGTCGATAATTCTATATCCGTTTTGTTGTAAATTGTTATTTACCATCACAGGTGACTCCTACCTACTCCCAAAAAATAATAAAGTAAATTTCTTCTTGAGCCCTAAGTTGAAACAAGAGATTTTTTTTTAAAATTCTGAAATGCAAGAATTGAACTGTTAGAAGTTAGACCCCAGAAAACCAGATAACCCTATCCAAAAATGGGGTACAGAGCTAAACAAAGACTTTACACCTAAAGATATTCGGATGGCTGAGAAACACCTTAAAAGAATACCCATGGTATGCACTCACTGATAAGTGGATATTAGCCTAGACTCTTGGGACACCAAAGACACAATCCACATATCAAATGATATCAGACAATAAGGAAGGAGTGGACACTGGTGCAGGAAAGGATCAAAACATCAGTGTAAGGGAATACCAGAACAGGGAAGTGGGAAGGTGTGGATGGGGGAACAGGGGGAGGGAAAAGGGCATGTAAGACCTTTGGGGGATGGGGAACCAGAAAAAGGGAAATGAAATGTAATATAGAATATATCCAATAAATAAATAAAAAATAATAATTAAAAATAAGAATAAAACTAAAAAAAAAGAATTGAACTGTTTTGTTTTCTAAACAGGGGTCAGAAAAGTTGAGTCAATTGTATTAGGTGCAGTTCAGACGTACCCCAACTTACCAGGAACATATAGAAATAAGACAAGCATTGCATATTGCTACGAATTTAAATTCTTTCATATAACACTCCAACTTAATTCATATGAAATCTCATCACAGTTCCAAAGACTGTTTTAACCATAGCACATGCTGAAGCCAAAGCTGTCACTACAGTCCTAACTGTTCCAGGCTACAATATCACAGGTGAAGCCTCAGCTCGGAAAGCTCAGGTGGCCTGCAGGTAGCCCTACCCAGGTTACTCTGAATGTGCAAAAAACAATCTTGAACAAAGATGGAGAGGAAGAACACTTTGGCAGTAGTTCAGCAAATACCTTGTGATTGACAGAAAAGTGGCCTTGCTGATGCCAGGTTTGTGACTGATCACACCATGAAGTTTGGCAGGTTTAAAGGACAAGCTTTAATGAACATAATTACAATTCAATCACAAGTGGGCCATACAACTTTTCTACCTGTATGTGTATTAGTTAGAAACTATTTGCGGTTCATTTTTGGCTTACATTCTTCTCTTAGCTACTGTTGTAATATTAAGATCTAGTTAAGCTTTTCCTTTACTGATCTTTCTCACCAGTAGAGTAGGTTGAGGTTGAATCACAGAAAGCAAAGAACATCAGGCTCAGACAGCATGAGTTCTACAGTCACTAAAGGCTAAATATTCCAGTACCTGAAGCTCTGAGTTGTAACATTAGGAAGCAGATGGAAAGTTCTAGAGATCAGAGAAGTAATAGAAGGCAGGATCTGTAAGCTCTTAAGGATAGCTAGTAATAAGACTGAGAGATGACAAGGAGGCTAAGATGAAAGACTGAAAGTCAGTGGCAATGCCAAAGCTACAAGGATAGTAGGCTTGGTCACAGGTTCAAAAGTGAGCTGGCAGGATCTCCTTAACCCTTCCACATGCCCATCCAGAGATTCATTTTTTTGTGGTGAGATAAAAAATTCCAATCTCACCTGAGTAGAACCATCTCAAAGACTGTCTCAAACCAATGCCGGGGGCAGTAGGAGCTGTGACTGAAGCCTGAACCCCACTGCTGTGACAGGTGGATCTGTCACTCCACTAACACATACGATAAACATTTTGACCACTGTAAAAAAGGAATCCACTGAACAGATTCCATTGATTCTCTTTGCTCAACATTTGGAGACAGAGCTCTAGAGTTCTTAGACAGGATAAATCTGTGAAATCTGATGGAGAGAAAGGATTTAACATGACTGAGGTCCTTGACCTCTTCACTCAGAGTTGGGTGGCAAGTGTCCTGGGGAATGGAAGGAAAACCAGATGCTTATTTCTATCTGTTAACTTCATTGAAAAATAATGAATGATAGTCACCTAAGAAACAGCTCTTTATCTCTCATATCCTCACTCCATGTTAACTCAGTATGATTTTTTTTTATAGGAAATCAACCCTGTGAGTATATTTTGAAACAAGAACTAGGTTTTGAAATTCTTTCTTCCGGTTTTTGAAATATTGCATGTATCATTGAAGGATTTATTTTTTCTTTTTAGGCATGTGCATGTGTGTGTTTGGATGCGTGTGCGCGCACGTGCGCGCGCGCGCGCGCGCGCGTGTGTGTGTGTGTGTGTGTGTGTGTGTGTGTGTGTGCATGTGTGCATGTGAATGTATGTATTTTACAGCATATGCATAGAGTTGTGTGAGCAGGTACATGTGCACATGAATTAATGAGCTCACAGAGGACAGAGGATGACTTCAGCATCTTTCTCTATAGCCTTCTCAAATTTCTTCTTTGAGGTAGGGTTTCTCATCTGAACTGGAAGTATGTCAGTAAAGTAGTCTAAGTAGCCAGACTACCCTACAGATGTCTTCAAGTTTCTGAGCCCATAATAGCTGTAATTTTTAATATTTAATACTTTGTAAAGTGCTCAGGTTTTTAGGGCAATGCTGAACAATTGTAAAACAGGTTTTGGCTCCACCTCTAACCCTGTTGACTTTCTTTGTTTCTCTTAGTCTCTGTTTCTGGTCCTTTTTCTCTTCCTCTTTTGTTCTGCCCCACCACAGACATTCATACTACACAGAGGTACTGGATACACTGACCTCCAACATAAGGAATTAATTTATTTATTATCTCACTTCCAAAATAGAACATCTCATTAAATGGGGGAACTTTCTTTGCAATATGTGAATTTGCAGCAACTCACCTCATTCATTTTCATCCCACATGGTACTTCATGGCATTTACAATGGTTCTAAACATATCATTAATGTAAGTACTTCTGAAATTGATGTAAACTTGAGTATTTTGAAAGCTGAATAATAATAACTTGCAAAATGAATAATGGTTTTCTAAATATTAATTTACCCTCATGAACTCTGGACTAACACTGACTGTCAGTAATTAAAAGCTTCAGAGCAAAAGCCTGAACTCTACCCTCACACACTGCCAGAAGCATTTTAAAACAGGAGGAGGAAATAAATTAAACACTGCTTTAAGTAAACCTTCTGTTTGTATAAGGCACCAGCCACCTACATCATGAAAGTGTATGTAGGTCACAAACTTAGGGCTCTCCACTCTTCCCCCATTGTCTGCAACAAATCTCTGAAAAAATGGTATGTCATCCCTTTTTAATGCCATTCCTCAAAATTCGATGTTTCCATTTCTTAGTTGAACTACCAAAAGCATCTGTTTTCCTCAATTTCAGTTCAGATGGTTGTTGTCTTTCAAAATGATCTCACACAAAAGCAAGGAAGAAGAAGAAGACAAGAAGAAGAAGAAGGAGGAGGGGGAGGAGGAAGAGGAGGAGGAGGAGGAGGAGAAGGAGGATAACACAACTGGAAATGGAAGGTTAAAAGGTGATAAGGGTTATAGGAGAGGAAGGTGGAGAAATGGGATGCACAGCATAAAGTCTATCACTGGCCCACCATCATAAAGCTCAAATTCACAGTAATATGTGTTTCCAAGTTCGACACTTTCCATTATCTCTTACAATTTACACCGTACTCCTCTTGAATGAGGTAGCATTTCTCCATTGTTCAGCACTTTTCCTACTACTACCAGTTAAGATACTATACTTAAATATATATTCATGTTATCATTCTGCACAGGTCTATGTGTTTTTCCAAATCCCTTTTTAAAGCATTTGGTAAATGAGTGGAGAGATGGCTCAATGGTTAAAACTACTTCATAATTTTGAGATGACTTGGATTCAGTTCCCAGAACCCATTTGCCAATATGCTTCCCCAAGCAAAAGCATTAATATCCAACCTCCTTGATCCCACACTGCTGATTTGAGACAGAGCTTTGTACAGTAAGATTTTAAGCTCAGGAATTTGGTTTGAGGTCTAGTGCAGTGCTGAATTGAGTCTATTGTCACCATGTTTTGATCATAGTACATTTGTAATGCTTCTAGAGGCCAGGGAAACAGCAGATGACTTATCCAGGACTCCAAAATAATTCTGGGCATCTTTGATCACAGCACAAAAATATATAATGGATCCATAACTACAAAGAAATATTTGAATTCAATTTCTTTTTAAAATGACTGGTGCCAACAAAAACACAGAAGGATTCATCCATAGTACTTTTACTGGGAATAGTATGTAGTTAATCTTTGTTTCTATCCTAACCCTTTAATTAGATTTGACAAACTGAAGTCATCTTGAGATCCAATACCCTGCTTTATGTTAAAACTGTCTCATCATTCAAATGTTGCTATACCATATTTCACCCTTTATTTAAACAGCTAAGCCTCCCCTTCATTGACTGTACTCTGATACAGCTATGGAGAAAAGAAAAGTCTTTAGAAGTACAACAATGGCCAGTGTAAAGGGATGCTTTTAGAGTTTACATTCTGACTGACCTTATTGTAATCACTGATTACAAATTACCCTTTCCCACTCTAAAATCACAACAGATACAAATTGCTTCTCCATTGTCTATTGTTTTTAATCTTTAACTTCGATCTTTCTGTCTAAATGTAATTTAAAATATTCTCTCCTCTTCTGTTAGCTTACACTAACTGTATTCTACTTGCTTGAAATTAACATTGTGTTAGAAAATCTGATCAGAAGGACTCTGATGATTAAGAATGCTTTCATTTAGGCACAAAAATTATGGTACTAGATCTATGCTCTCTATAAGTATCTAATATATCTCATTTTAAATCACCTTTCTTATCTGTCCTTCCTTTACCTTTTTGTTCCCTATAATGTTCTATTATTAAAATACATACATGTATAGCTTGTAACAACAGAAATTGAACCACATTTCTAACAGTAATCAATTTCTTCTTTAATCTCCACTTTTGGAAATACAGGGTTTTGTGTGGTCTCCTGTCACTGGCTGAAGAGCTGTGCAGTTTACTGTGTGTTATATCTTTCCCTGGATGCTCTCATGATTATAAGAGCACAGAACACATAATGTTTCTTTGCTTCTATCAAGACACATTTATTTTGTAAGACAAAATACAAGCCTTCCTTAATTCTTTCCTAAGGAAAGGACATTTTTATATCTGTGCTTTTGTATTTGTGTCTTGGTGACTCCTGCAATGCTCGCCTTGTTTTCATCATTGTGTCTGTTTCCAAACGCTAAAGCTGCTGATAACTTTTACCAGTTATTTCTTTTGTTTCAGAATTTCACTCATGCATACAAGATATGTTGAGCAAATGCAGTCTCCATCTCTTCCCCTCCCATTCCTCTACTAATCTCCCACCACTTTTCTCTCCCAGTTTCAAGCTCCTTTTCTGAGACCTACTGGGCCCATTTAGTCCTATTTATATGTGTATCATTTGCTGCAGTATAAGTAGTTTCTCAAAGACTGTATCTCTGGTGAAAATTGACTCTTTCTTAGATCCTTAGATATTGGTTGGACTTTCTAAGTCTTCCCTCCATCCATGCTTGGATTATTGTTGGCTTTACTATTTGTAAAACATGCTGTGTGGCTGTAGTGAATTCAAGTCTCAAACTGTCCTGCCATAACCGTGTAGGCATACATCTTTTCCAATGTATTTTAAAAAACGTTAAACCCCCCTTCTGGCCCACCACCATCCAGAGATAGTAGAAGAGGAGAGATATTAGGATACAAGGAGGTAGACCTGTTTCAAAATAGTTCTTTTTGGGAGAGTCCAATCTTCATTGTCAAGATATCAACAGTCCAGTCCTCTAGCAAAATCTCAACAAGAATCAGTAGAGGCAGCCCAGTCCATTCAACAATCACCACTCACTTATCAGCAGCTGCAGTTCAATCCAGAAGAAACCACAAGGCTCACCAGCTTGGCCCAGTACACAGAAGCAACAAAAAGCTGCAGCACAAAAAGTTCTTTGGCTTACCTCTGTACCCCATTTTTATTAGGATTATTTGGTTCTCTGTGGCCTAACTTCTTGAGTTCTTTGTATATAGTGGATATTAGCACTGTGTCAGATGTAGGGTTGGTGAAGATCTTTTCCCAATTAGTTGGTTGCCATTTTGTCCTTCTGATGGTGTCCTTTGTCTGACAGAAACTTTGTAATTTTATGAGGTCCCATTTGTCAATTCTTGATCTTAGAGCATAAGCAATTGGTGTTCTGTTCAGGAACTTTCCCCCTGTGCCTATGTCCTCTAGGGTCTTTGCAAGTTTCTTTTCTATTGGTTTCAGTGTGTCTGGTTTTATGTGAAGGTCCTTGATCCACTTGAAGTTGTTCTTAGTACAAAGAGATACAAGTGGATCAATTTGCATTCTTCTGCATGCTGACCTCATTTTCACCTGAAGAAATTCAGATGGCTCAGAAGCACCTTAAGAGATATTCCACATCATTAGTCATCAGGGAAATGCGAATCATTACCACCCTTAGATTCCACCTCACACCAGTCAGAATGGCTAAGATTAAAAACTCAAGAGTCAACAGGTGTTGACGAGGATGTGGAGAAAGAAGAACACTCTTCTATTGTTGGTGGGAGTGCAAGATGGTACAACCACTCTGGAAATCAGTCTGGTGGCTCCTCAGAAAATTCGGCATGACACTTCCAGAGGACCTTGTCATACCTATCCTGGGCATATACCCAGAGGATGCACCTGCATGCAACAAAGACACATGCTTCACTATGTTCATAGTAGACTTATTTATAATAGCCAGAAGTTGGAAAGAACACAGATGTCCCTCAAAGGAGGAATGGATATAGAAAATGTGTTATATTTATACAATGGAATACTACTCAGCAATTAAAAATAATGAATTCATGAAATTTGTAGGCAAATGGTTGGAGCTGGAAAATATCATCCTAAGTGAGCTAACCCAATCACAAAAGAATACACATGGATTGCAGTCACTGATAAGTAGATATTAATTAGCCCAGAAGCTCTGAATACTCAAGGCACAATTAACAAATCGAAAGATTCATTAGAAGAAGGAAGGAGAGGTCCCTGTTCTGGAAAAGACTTGATCCAGTATTGAAGGAGAGTACCAGAACAGAGAAATAGTGTGTGTGTGGGTGGGTGTGATTGGGGAATGGGTGGAGGGAAGAGGACTTATGGACCATATGGTGGGGAGGGGGGACTGAAAAGCGGAAAACCTTTGGAATGTAAACAAAGAATATAGAAAAAAACTAAAAAAAAAGTTCTTTGGCGAATTTCTTTCTAGCAAGTCACCATCAATGTAGTTTAAGAAAGCAATGTTAGGTGACGAAGTACATGCATTCCATCAGCAAATAATATTGAGGTATTTCAAAACAAATCAATGCTCTAGTTCCTGTAGGATCATATTCATACTTACTCATCCATCATGTGTTCTTTCACGTGTCTGCTATAGCAAAGCATCCTTTTACCTATGCGCTTCAGTAAAACATCATTAGACATAACTGAAAACAGATGCTTCCACTTCATAACTGGCAAATACTGTTTTTATCCAAATGTTCACCACCTCTGTGCAATCTTCCCTCTCCACTTCCAGGATGAGCTTAGGAGAGGGAGTTGTGATAAAGATGATCAATTTAGAACTGAAATGTCCACAGTCTATCACTTAATTTGTGATAAGCACTTTAAGAGTTTCCTGTATTAATCACAACTTACAGCAAAAGAAGTGTCTGTGATGTGGGTTGAGAGGCTCTAAACTAAGGATATAAAGATAAGATTTAGATTTGGAGGACAATTTATTATTGTACGCCTTAACCGAACAATAGCATCAGTTTCTACTCTAGGGTCTCTGGAAAAGTGAAACTCTGAGCTAATGCCCAAATTTCATGTCAATTCTGATCTGCAAGGTGCTGCATTGAATGTCAGAATCATATGTCTATAATAATAATGACAATAATAGAATAGACAGAATATTGAAATTCCTTGCTTTTATTAGTGTCCACACCTATCACGGTCATTCATCCTTACATATTCCTAGCAACACACACACACACACACACACACACACACACCATTGAAAGAGAGGCATGAACATACTTTATTTTGAATATAATCAAGATTATACATGTAATAAAATAAAGGAGTTTTTAAAAGGGTCATACCAATGACATCACTAAAATCATAGAAGAAAAAAATTTCCTTTTCTTTTACATAATAGACCTGATCACATGATTTCATTTATCTGGAAGACAGACCAACATGTTAATGCAACATTCATTCCCTGCTCATTATTCCTTTTAAGTGTGCCTTCATAATTGTTTCCTTTGATAATAAATCAGTTTGGACCAGTGAACTCACAGAAACTATAGTGTTTTTAAGTACTAGTATAAAGTATTAACCTAAATATAACACCTTTATATTGTCATTTCTTTCTCATCTGCATCACTGTATTGTGCCCCGAAGTGGAATTCCAAGATCAAATGTGACTATGGAATCAGCTTTTATTTTAAAGTAAAGATAGTTTTACATCATCCATAGAATTGCTCTCTTCAATGCTTGTAGGTTTTCTTTTTAGCCAGTTTTAAACTTATCTAAATGTGTAAGTAATGAATAAAACATATTAATTTCTATGTTAAGTTAGTTATTTGTTGCCCCACTGATGTCACTGAGTCAAAATCTCCTTAATTCACAATATAGTATCCTAATGTGTACATGCAAGATTTCTCCTATGGATCAATTTATTTACAATATTAGCAATGCCACTTTTGTATTCTAGTTTGTTATGGTCAACTTAGTGAAAGAACCCACACAACTGTGGTCACTTCATCTTCTACAAAAGAGCTAAAACTATGCAGTGGAAAAAAGATAGCCTTTTCAACAAATGGTGACTGGAGGTCAGCATTCAGAAGAATGCAAATTGATCCATTCTTATCTCCTTGTACTAAGATCAACTCCAAGTGGATCAAGGACCTCCCCATAAAACCAGACACACTGAAACTAATGGAAAAGAAACTGGGGAAGACCCTTGAGGACATGGGCACAGGAGAAAAGTTCCTGAACAGAACACCAATAGTTTATGCTCTAAGATCAAGAATTGACAAATGGGACCTCATAAAATTACAAAGTTTCTGTAAGGCAAAGGATAGTGTCAAAAGAACAAATCAGCAAAAAACAAATTGGGAAAAGATCTTTACTAACTGTACATCCAACAGAGGGTTAATATCCAATATATACAAAGAACTCATGAAGGTAGACTCCAGAAAGACAAATAATCCTATTAAAAATGGGGTACAGAGCAAACAAAGAATTTCAACCTGAAGAATTTCGAATGTCTAAGAAGCACCAAATTCAGCATCCTTTCATGCTCAAAGTCTTAGAAAGAACAGGAACTCATGGCCCATACATAAATATAGTAAAAGCAATTTACAGCAAACCAGTAGCCAACATCAAAGTAAAATGGAGAGAAACTTGAAGCAATCCCACTAAAATCAGGGACTAGACAAGGCTGCCCCCTCTCACCATATCTTTTCAATATAGTACTTTAGGTACTAGCTAGAGCAATTCGACAACATAAGGAAGTCAAAGGGATACAAATTGGAAAGGAAGAAGTCAAACTATCACTATTGGCAGATGATATGATAGTATACTTAAGTGACCCCAAAACTCCACCAGATAGCTCCTAGAGCTGAGAAACAACTTCAGTAAAGTGGCTGGTTATAAAATCAACTCAAGCAAATCAGAAGCCTTCTTATACTCAAAGGATAAGCAGGCTGAGAACGAAATTAGGGAAGTGACACCCTTCACAATAGCCACAAACAATATAAAGTATCTTGGTGTGACTCAAACAAAACAAGTGAAAGATTTGCATCACAAGAACTTCAGGTCTCTGAAGAAGGAAATAGAAAAAGACCCCAGAAAATGGAAAAATCTTCCATGCTCCTGAGTGGGCAGGATTAATATAGTTAAAATTGCATTCTTGCCAAAAGCAATATACAGATTCAACACAATCCCCATTAAATCCCAACTCAGTTCTTCACAAAGTTAGAAAGAGCAATTCTCAAATTCATCTGGAATAACAAAAAAAAAAAAAAAAAAAAAACCAGGATAGCTAAAACTATTATCAACAGTAAAAGAACTTCAGGGGAATCAGTATCCTGGACCTCCAGCAATACTACAGAGCAGTAGTGTTAAAAACTGCATGGTATTGGTACAGTGACAGGGAAGTGTATCAATGGAATAGGATTGAAGAACCAGAATTGAACCCACACATCTATGGCCAATTGATCTTTGACAAAGGAGCTGAAAACATCCAGTGGAAAAAAATAGCCTTTTCAACAAATGGTGCTGGCTCAACTGGAAGTCAGCATGCAGAAGAATGAGAATTGATCCTGTCTTTTCTCCTTGTACTATGCTCAACTCTAAGTGGATCAAGGACCTCCACATAAAACCAGACACACTAAAACTAATAGAAAAGAAACTGGGGAAGACCCTTGAGGACATTGGCTTGGGGCAAAAGTTCCTGAACAGAACACCAATAGCTTATGCCCTAAGATCAAAAGTTTCTGTGAGGCAAAAGACACTGTCAAAAGGACAAATCAGCAAACAACAAATTGGGAAAAGTCTTCACCAGTCCTACATCTGACAGAGGGCTAATATCCAATTTTACAAAGAACTCAAGAAGTTAGAGCCCAGAAAACCAAAAAAATGGGGTACAGATATAAACAAAGACTTTTCACGTGAAGTTCTTTGGATGGCTGAGAAGCACCTTAAGAAATGTTCAACATCATTAGTCATTAGGGAAATGCAAATCAAAACAACCCTGAGATTTCACCTCACACCAGTCAGAATGGCTAAGATTAAAAACTCAGAAAACAGCAGATATTGGCGAGGATGTGGAGAAAGAGGAACACTTCTCCACTGCTGGTGGGACTGCAAGCTGGTACAACCACTCTGGAAATCAGTCTGGCGGTTCCTCATAAAACTGGACAAGATACTTCTGGATGACCCTGCCATACCACTCCTGGGCATATACCCAGAAGATTCCCCAGCATGTAATAAGGATATATGCTCCACTATGTTCATAGCAGCCTTATTTATAATAGTCAGAAGCTGTAAAGAACCCAGATGTCCCCCAAGGGAGGAATGGATACAAAAATATGGTATATATACACTGTGGTGTACTATTCAGCCATTAGAAACAACGAATTCATGAAATTCTTAGAGAAATGGATGGAGCTAGAAAACATCATACTAAGTGAGGTAACCCAGTCTCAAAATGGTATGCACTCACTGATAAGTGGATATTAGCCTAGAATCCTGGAACTCCAAAGACATAGTCCACATACCAAATGATGTCCACCAAGAAGGAAGGAGTGGACCCTGATTCTGGAAAGGCTCAATGCATCAGTGTAAGGGAATACCAGAACAGGGAAGTGGGAAGGGGTGGATGGGGAAACAGGGGGAGGGAAATTGGCATATGGGACCTTTGGGGGGCAGGGAACCAGGAAAAGGGAAATGAAATGTAAATAAAGAATATATCCAATAAAAAAAGAAAGAAATATTCAAGATCATTAATAATTAGGGAAAAGCAAATCAAACAACCCTGAGATTTCACCTCACATCTGTCAGAATGGCTAAGATTAAAATCTCAGGAGTAAGCAGGTGTTAGTGAGAATGTGGAGAAAGAGGAACACTCCTCCACTGCTGGTGGGATTGCAAGCTGGTACAACCACTCTTTAAATCAGTCTGGTGGTTCCTCAGAAAATTGGGCATGACACTTCAGGAGGACTCTGTTATACCACTCCTGGATATATACCCAGAGGATTCCCAAGAATGCAATAAGGACACATGATCCACTATGTTCATAACTGCCTTATTTATAATAGCCAGAAGCTGAAAAGAACCCAGATATCCCTTAATGGAGGAATGGATACAAAAAATGTGATATATTTACACAATGGAATACTATCAGCAATTAAAAACAACGAGTTCATGAAACTTTTAGGCAAATGGTTGGAAATGGGAAATATTATCCTATGTGAGGTAACCAAATCACAAAGTAATACACATGGAATGCAGTCAATAAGTGGATATTAATTAGCCCAGAAGGTCTTAATACTCAAGACACAATTAGCATATCAAATGATTCCCAAGAAGAAGGAAGGAGAGGTCCCTGGTCCTGGAAAGGCTTGATGCAGCATTGTAGGGGATTACCAGGACAGAGAAATGGGAGGGGGGTGATTGGGGAATGGGCTGATGGAAGAGGGCTTATGGGACTTATGGGGAGGGGGGAACCGGGAAAGGGGCAATCATTTGTAATGTAAACAAAGAAAATAGAAAATTTAAAAAAAAAGACTTTCACTAAGTCTTCTTACATTCTTAAATTTGTAAGAAAACTCTCAATTGGGAAAATGGTCTGTGAACATGTCTACTGGTGCATTTTCATGATTGGTGTGTGGTGTCATCCTTGAGCAACTAGTCCGGGGTTGCATTAAAAGTCAGACAGTAGCCAGCACTTCTCCATGTCTCCTCAGTTCTTGCTGCTACCATGAACTCCTGCCTTGTTTTCCCTGGATGATCTAGTGTTGAGTGGATACATAATCCAAAAATAAGCCATTTTCTCACAAAGCTGCTTTTGTCATGGTCTTTATTGCAGAGACAGAAAGTGAACTAGAACAGTAGCCTCTCAGTGAGCCTTCTGATGGTGGGCATCTGTTTTACTATGTTTGCCCATCTTTCTTCTTCGTTTCCACTCTCTTCACACAATATTACTTAGTCTATGGACTCAAAGTGTGGCCTAGTCCTTGTCTTAGAACAATAAAACATGTCTGCAGCCAAGTACTTGTCAATCTAAGAACACACCACCCCATCCCCTATCTACTGACTCGCATAAGATGAAACACAGGCTGTTCTCACCACCCTACTTCCATAGCCAATGCCACATGGGCATCTTTTTAATAATATGGAGAAATGGATATGGAGTATTTGAAATGTGATTTAGTAACTGATTTCAATATGTACATCCAAATTTCCTTCTAGAATTCCAATTTTAATGTTTATTAAGTGCACTCTCCCTTGTCAACATGTTTATACAGTTTTTTTTCTTTTGGATGTTTTTACTAATTGAAAATAGGAAATATTGCACCATGCAACTACTTTTAAACATAGCTAATGACTGTGCTATGTGACAAATTCCATATGATTTTCATTAGTATGCTACTACTTTCTCCCATCTGAAATTGAAGTAACATGCTCACTTTCCTGAAGATATATATATATATTTGATTTTCTGGCGGTACATAAGGGAGTGAGAAAAATATGTTATAGATATAATTATTTATTTCCTTTGCCCTTATCAACTATTTTATAATGAAGCTATCCAATTCTGTTAATCCACATACATAAAGCCTGTCATGGATACTACCAGTTAAAACCACTGCAGATGATGGTGGTAAGCATCTCCAATACTGTTTTCCAGATCACTCACTGTTTGTGAAAAATATCAACATAGCAGCAGTTAGAATCACTTGGAAGAATCACCTCTGTGCACATCTACATGGGATTATTTTAATTATATTACTTGCTGTTATAGGACTGTTCACTGTTGGTGGCAACATTCCCTCAACAAGAGAGCCAGATCTGGAGCTGTATAAGACTTTAAAAGATGGGAATGAGGCAGAATGGAACACATGCATTTTTTTTTTTCTTAGTGCTTGTTAACTGTCTCTAGATCCTGTCACTTTAAATTTTCCACAGGGGATGACTTGTCTTTCCCACAATACAGACTGTGCTTGTCCCAATTCCAGACTTGAAATTATGAGCCAGAATAAGCTCTTCTCCCACTAAATGATGTTTGTCCAGATGTTTTATCAAAGTAATGGGGTTTGGGGGTGGAGACTAAGCTAATTGTCTTCAAAGACAAAACAATGCAATTATTATTAAATTTTGTTTTTGTTTGGTTTTTTTTTTTTTTTTTTGAGACAGGGTTTCTCTGTATAGTCCTGGCTGTCTTGGAACTCACTCTGTAGACCTGGCTCACCTCGAACTCAGAAATCTGCCTGCCTCTGCCTCTCAGGTGCTGGGATTAAAGGCGTGCGCCACCACCGCCCGGCCAATGCAATTATTTTTATTGGATATTTTATTTATTTGCATTTCAAATATTATCCCCTTTTCTGACCCCCCCTAGAAATCCCCTATCCCATCTTCCCTCCCCCTGCTTCTATGAGGGTTTTACCCCACCCACCCACCCACTCCTGTCTACCAGCCCTCGCATTTTGCTGCACTGGGACAATGAGCCTTCAGAAGACCTCGGACCTCTTGATGCACAACAAGGCCATCCTCTGCTACATATATGGTTTGAGCCATGGGTCCCTCCATGTGTACTCCCTGGTTGGTTTAGACCCTGGGTGCTCTCTGCCCAGTGTCATTGCAAACGTAGCAACTCCAGACACCCTGACAGCAGTAATCACCAACTAAAGACGCTTTTCTGCCATTGTCACTGACACTGGCATCAACATCATGCCAATGCTACTTAGTACACGTGACTAGGATGCCTCACCTGAGTTATTGCTGCACTCACCTTATGCCACCAGTCACATCTAATGAGCTCCAGAAATCTTAGAAATGACATTTTTTTAAAAATTAATATTTTTATTGCAGTGAACTCACAAGGAAAAACATTACTTAGCTACATTAAAGTAATCACTCAGATACTAGCCTAGTGCCAAATTCTACATATTTCAGCAAAATCCTATACAGTTAAGATGGTAATTCTTAAGAAGTGATGCTTTACTGTCAGTTATAGTTTATGTGTCTACCACAACACTGTGAAAAAAACAAAAAAACAACAAATCCTTGACAGAGTTAAAGCTGAAGTAAGGCCACCCAGAGACTGCCCTACCTGGGGATTCATCCTATAAACAGTCACCAAACTCCCACACTATGACAAGAAGCATATACCAAACGGAGCATGCCATGGTTGTCTCCAGAGGGGCCCTGCCAGAGCCCTACAAATACAGAGGCAGAAACTAGCAACCAACTATTGGACGGGGCATGGGGTCTCCAATGGAGGATCTGGAGGGTGGTCCGGAGGAGATGAAGGGGTTTACAGACCCATAGGAAGAACAATGATTTTGGCCACCCAGACGCCCCAGGGCTTCCAGACTGAACCTTCAACCAAGGGGCACACATGGTTCCAGCCAAAAATGTGGCAGAGGAAGGCCTTGTTGGGTATCAGTGGGAGAACTGGTCCTTGGTCAGGTAAAGGCTCAATAGAGGCCTCAACAAAGGAAAACCGAGGGGGGAGGTGGGAGTGTGTCAGGAGGAGGGGCATATATGTGGAGGCAGGGGGTGGGATGAGGTCTTGGGGGTTTTTGGGGAGGGGGAAAATCGGGAAAGGTTTTACCATTGGCAATGTAAATGAAGACGATATTCAATAAAAAATAAAACTAAAGGATGGGATAGCTTTACATACATTTTTATAATTCAAAACATTTTACATGGATTCTATACTTTAATTGATCTTATTTTAAATTTAATAGATCCTTATTTGTTTTATTATTTATTTGCTTGGTTATGTATTTAATATGCCTGTGTGTGATTATGAATGTGAGCTTATGTACTCCACGACACTAATGGGAATGACAGACAATTTGCATTGAATCAGTTTCTTTTTCTAATTATTGTTCCCCTGGATTGCACTCAAGTCAGTGGGCTTGGTGGCAAGTGTCTTTAGCTGGCCCATATATATTATTTGATACTATTGTGAAAGCCATTGTTTCCATGATTTCTGATCAGTCTATTTGTTATTCGTATATAGAAGAGTTACTTATATATGTGGGATAGTTTTGGATTTAGCTGTAGGGCTGTAGGCTTTGAGAGGAAGCCTGGTAAGGTTGAGCTAAGGTTTGAAGCCCCAGGGACCCTGAAGGGATGGTAGGAGCTTTGACTGTTCCTGGAACCAGGACCCTGTCACTTAGCCACAGACCCTCTGTAGAGAGCTTGTGGCCATCAGTCACATAGGGGCAGTACCCGAAGCCCTCCTACTTATAGATGGGGCATCCCCAACCTCTTGACCAGTAGGAAGCACCAACTGTCAGACTCTGACCCACCCCAAAACTATATAAGGATCCTATCCAGAAGAAATAAAGGTGTGAGAATTACTCCATCCTCTGAGAGCTTCTGTCATAAGAGCTGTAACACCACCTGAAGGGAAGAAACCTGCTTTCCCCACTAGAAGCTTCCCTGTACCTCTCATTGGTTAGTCAGCCTTCTGACATCTTAGCCCAGCCCAACTCACCAGAGAGCAACTGTGCAGCATCTTAGAGCAACAGAAGTGAGGAGGAGGTGAAGGCCGCATTCTCCCCACAACGCCTGAACCCTTGTACATGGCTAGGTCAGAGATCTCTGTGGAAAGTCTCTAGTACACAAGCCTAGATCTGGCTACTTCACTAAAAATATTTATCAGATGTAGGTGTTTTCCAGTGGAATTTTTATGGTCATCTATGTTTGCTGTCATGTCATCTGTCTTTTTATTCTGTTACTAATTCTAAAGCACATACGTGGCTTGGTTAGGTTTGGGCCAAAATTATAGGAAAAATTAAAAAGAAAAGACTTGCAAGATGATTCAGCAGATAGAGTAGCTTATATTGAACACCTGGTTAGATCCCAGGATCCTACAATGTGACAGGGAAGAACTAGCTCCAAAGAGCCTTTACTGAGATCTCCCTGCACATGCAAAGGTATACACACACACACACACACACACACACACACACACACTCACACACACACACACACACACACACACACACACACTAAATAAATAAGTAAATAAATAAGATGTGAGTAAACAAAGCAGAATTCAAGGTTACAAAGACAGTTCAAGACCGGATGGTGGTGGTGTACGCCTTTAATCCCAGCACTTGGGAGGCAGAGGCAGGTGTATCTCTGAGTTTGAGGCCAGCCTGGTCTACAGAGTGAGTTCCAGGACAGCCAGGGCTACACAGAGAAAACCTGTCTCGAAAAACTAAAATCAAAAAAAAAAAAAAAAAGACAGTTCAGCTGTTCAGAGCTCTTTGTGCTCTCACACAGGACCTGGGTTTGAGTCCCAACTCTCACATGGTGTTCTACAATCACCCTTAACTCCAACTTAAGGGAATCTAACACCCTTTTCTGGCTTCCAAGGACATAGGGTATGTTAATGGTGCATGCTGTCCAAACATTCATCACATAAAATAAATATAAATGTAATGATTACTATAAAAATGAGACATAAAGAAAATTCCAATGATTCTTTTATTCTTCTGACTGCAGTTTTTGAAATATTTTGTTTCATTTTGAGAAAAGAACAAGTTCAATATCCCCAACTTAAACTAAAATAAACTAGAGAATTGTGTATGACACATTAATAAAAAAATGTCAAATAAAAATTTAAAGCACTGTGAATGCTACATTTTATGTGAGATATTAGCTTGGGGATACAATATAAATTAAAAAGTGACACTAATGTAATTAAATACAACACAGTAGAAAGAGCTTCTAGCTACTCTAAAGCTCAGTAGAAATTGTGAGGACATTCATAGCTTTGGACCCTGCTTCCTGACACCCTTGAATTACTTGCTTTCAGAAGTAAATATGCTGCTCTTGGACACTGTCTCTATAGTTCAAGGTAATGTGTAATTCAATATATTGAAAGGGAGTGATGTCTGAACCTCCCACTATTGAATTAACTTATGGTCATAATAATGTTACTCAAATACATTTAAATATAAAGCAAACTTCTAATGTTATAGCTTTTATGCATCCATAAACTAAAACAAATGTATGCATTAAATAAAAGAAAACTATAAAACCAATAAAACTCCAAATTTGCAGCATTTGTTTAAAATGTTAGCTGGCGGGGTTTACTGAACCAATTGCTAACATGCTGTAGGGTTGTTTTGCCTACTACTAGGCTGCAAAATCCTGCGTCAACATTTCTTTCTTCCCCTGCGTTTTCCAAGGACTCAATTTTCCAGCGCATATCTCTGTATAAAGGACTGTGAAAACATGAGTTGTAGAGCAATCTATGAACCAATTGGCTCACCCTTGGCACAGTGTCATCTTTCGCTTACTAAGACGAGTACTTCTGTTGTCTCATTACCATGAAACAATTAAGGAAGGTTATACTTTTAGTGCCAACATAATTATAAACTCAAAAGTGCTGAGTCATACAGAGTATGAAGTTACAAAATAAATCTTGGGCAGACACAGAAGACTTGGATTTCTATATCATTGGGATACAGGTTCATAGGCACATACATAGACATTTAAATCATGTAACTATTTTGGATAGGACAAAACTTAAACTAACACACAGACATTTATTATGTATAAAATATTATAAAACTGTAAATAAACATTGTGTAGGGAATGTCTGTTTATTTTAATGCAGGAATTTATATAGATTGTGATATATACATTAAGCTATGGAACACTGTGTTGTATACTCCTGCACATATGAATATTTGTTTTATGCAGTAAGCTATGGGTATTTTGTACATGCAAGCATCTATGGACATTGTGCTATGTGCATGGATTTATGAACATTGCATTGTTATATGCAGAAGCTATGGGAATTGTGTAATGTGCAGACAGCTATGGACACTGTGTTATATATAGGCCATCACAGAAAATTATTGATCACTCATTCTTTATCACACATGATCCTAGAGTGATTGGTATGTAGAGGTATCTTAGTTGCTTTTCTGTTGTTAGTGAATTTCTTTATTTAGTGGGAAGAAGTATGCTTGTACTCAAGTCTACACATCTATGTATATTCCAAGGTACAGATGTAGTGGTTAGAAGACAAACTCAGGACACCCTTTCTGCCTTGTGGTATCTGGATTAAGCATTTCCACCTTCTGAACCTTCTTGCCAGACCTGATACTTTTTGTTTGCTTACTTGATCAAGTATCTGGCAAGAAGCACTTGAAGAAAGGAAGTGTGCCCTTTTACTTAGTTTCAGAGGACACAGTCTGCCCTTATGGGGAAGGCATGACAACAAACATCTCCATAGTGGCAAGAGTATACTATTCTCATGCCTCACCTTCTCAAGGCTTAGTGGAAGGGAAAGGAGAAAACAGACAGGAAGGAAACCGTATTAGAAAACCTCAAGCCCCACACAAAAGGCCTATTTCCTCTGTATCTTAAAGGTTCCAGAACCTTGTAAAATACCACCACAACTTGGAGTACTAAATGTTTAACTTGAGTTCATGTGGTACATTTCACACTTAAACCACGGTGTGAAATCTCAGGAAGACTAATACCTAAAGCAGGGCCATTACACAGAACACTCAGTATGAGGACTATAGTGACTGCAAGAATATGCTGACTATAGAAATTAGAGCAAATTTCATGCTAAATAATGCATGTTGTTTATATTTGCTGAGCCATTTGATGTGGAGAGCTGTCAAAGGGATTTAAACTGACTCTAAGCTTATAATTGACAGCAAAGGGAGAATTAAAGATCATCTCACCTTCCAACATTCTGCTCAGAGGTTGTCCTCAGGAGTATTTTCAAATTGTCAAATTGCTATGGTAGAGTCCTTTTAGATGCAGTGATAGAAACTATACTTACAGATAATAAAACATGAATTGATATCAGAAGACCCTGGTCAATCATAACAGCAAAGACCCAAGACCATTATTTATCCATCATGCAGAAACAAAGTTCATGGGGTCTATGACTTCATAGAACAAATCCTAGAGAGGACATTTCTCATTCAAATATACACATAAATTCTAAGAGAATTCCAATCGCCATGCCTGAATTGTAAGCTCTCTCCTCCATATTAAAGGCTATTATAATAAACTGCTTCTGTTTACTATACAAACCCCACATATAGATGTGCATGCAGTAAGGAAGAAAACTTTGATGCTTAGGTTGCCCCAGATTCTACCATGCTCATGCCATTATCAATAAATAATTTTCCTTCATAAGGTTTTTCTGAATAAACTAAAATATTAAGCAAACATATTGTCTTCTAGACTTGGGGAAGGATGTTGCAATTGTCAGTCATAAAAATCTCTGAGAATAATGATGAAGATCTAGATCTATATCAAAAAAGTTTGGAAATCATAGAAATTTTGAATATGATATTCAAAATGGTTAGAAAGTAAATAAAAGTTGAAATATTTTTAAAGCTCAAAGGAAGATGCTTACAAGTGTGAAGAAATGTTAAAAAAAATAAAACGTAATTGATTGAATTTTGGATCAAACAAGTGAAATGTATCTCAGAGCTCAGAGAAACATGTGAATTACATTTTAGACTTGAAGGGAAATCACTGGGAGTTGACTGCACAAGGCTGCCGTGTTGAGTACACATGGCTGAGATGGGTGCTTCAAACATGGGTAAGAGACTACATATCCACAGGAGAAGAATATTGAGAGATTAATTAAATGCCTAGGGCAGAAAAAGCCAGTTTATTTTGCTGAGAAATTAGGTTACATATAGGTAGTGTGAAGACATTGATCAAGAATAACACCTTATGAGTAAAAGAGTAATTTGCAAATTATGCAGTATGTTTGTTGTTGTTCTTTTGTGATAGTTTTGGAGAAAAAAAGGAAATGTGCTATGGTGAGTTCCTGATATAATTTCAGCTCCATTACTAAGGTTTAAAATTACCTTCCTTCGTCCTTTCCTCCCTTACTTTCTTTCTCTCACTTCTTTTCCTTCCTCCCATTTTTTCTTTTTGCTGAAGTTGCACTAGTAGTTTTAGCATAATTATTCCCAACTGCCTCCTATGTAGTGCTTTTCAAAATTATTTATTTATAGATGGTCATGTATTAACCATCTAAATTTTTGAATCTAAAATTTAATGCTTTATTTTATCAAATAAAGCATATATTCATTCTCTAGAAAAAATATATTAGTAAAAATTAATAGTTGGAATATGAATGGAAATATTTGAACATTTCTTGGTAGTGACTACTATAAATATTTTTGGCATTTGTTAAAATGAGATTCAAAACCTCTGTTAGTTTTTGTCACTGACTCTGCAGTAATTGAAAATGATCAAGTAAACATTATAAAGATTATCGTTTTCAATTATATATGATCACTTAATAGTGGCATCATATGCTAATAAGTTTCCCTGATACGGATGCACCTCACTATTGGTTAGTTCCAATGTCCCTTTTTCTGCTAAAATCAAACACAAAGTACTTTCTCATTATCCACAGGAAAACAGGAGCAAAAAACCAGGAGATAAATATTATACTAATATGATCACTCTATACTTAATCTTTATTCATTTCTTTTTCTCCTTTTTTTTGTAAATTGTTATCAGCATCAGTGATTAGCAGTGTTTGATCAAGGAAGCAACAGATAGACATTATTGATTAAGGGGTATATACTAGAGATGAGTTCAGCTGATGGAGCAAACCGGACAGAACACTTTTTATATGTGGTGTGCAACCAAAATAGACTTGGGGCTTCAGCAGATGAGAAGGGAAGCAGATTGTGGATGATACCAAGAGCACCTTAAACACAGGAGCACACCATGGTGTTTGCAAGATCTACAAAGGATATAAAAGGTCTTATTGTTCTAAAAAGAAAATGAACACAAAAACAAAAACATGAGGGCTGCCAGGTCCCAAGAAGAAAAGCCCTGATTGTTAAACTCCTCTCACCATCTCTGTCATTGTTTTGAGACGTTTTGGGTTTAAGTGGCTCCTCCAGAGGGACACCCAGGGCTCCATAAGAAGCAAGAGGAGCTTGTGTCAGAACTGTCTTTATAAACAGTGTGTACTGTTACCTATTTAACTTCCGTAGTCAACAGTCTTCAACTCTCAGCCTTCTATCACACACACACACACACACACACACACACACACACACACACACTTATTAATGAACACACATAGCTATTTCTTTTTCTTTTTCTTTCTAGTTCTCAGAATAATAGAAACTCTATTTTGACTAAGTGTCCTAAAGTAGAACCCAGCACACCAGAGTTAAGAAATATTTATTGAGAGAATAAGTAATCATTTCAGTTTGTATTTGTTTTACTGATTATAATGTTAAAATGCATTTCAAAACTTCATTTACAGTGTCTTATATGTCTCTGGTGGCTAACAGTAAATTAAAACACTAAACTTAGGACTCTAATTTACAATTCATTTTCTTCAATTACTACAAGTCAATAAATTTATATCATTTGTATAAATATTCCCTACATTGTTACATTCATGAACTTATGTATTTTTAAAAAAGGAAGACATGAAGTTGGTGAGAGGAGAGTTAGAAAACATGTGGGAAGAGCTGAAGTGGGGAAACCACGGTTAGAATACAATATACAAAAATAAATTAATTTCAGTAAATAAAAAGATCTTAAAATTACATAAACATCCGAATCCAAGAACACATCAAAATGATCATTCACCATGATCAAGTTGGCTTCATCCCAGGGATGCAGGGATGTTTCAATATATGGAAATCCATCAACGTAACCCACTACATAAACAAACTCAAAGAAAAAAAAAACCACATGGTCACCTCATTGAATGCTAAAAAAGCATTTGACAAAATTCAGCACCCTTTAATGTTAAAAGTCTTGGGAAGAACAGGAATTCAAGGCCCATATCTAAACATGGTAAAAGCAATTTACAGCAGACCGATAGCCAACATCAAAGTAAATGGAGAGAAACTTGAAGCAATACCACTAAAATCAGGGACCAGACAAGGCTGCCCCTCTCACCCTATCTCTTCAATATAGTACTTGAGGTACTAGCTAGAGCAATTTGACAACATAAGAAAGTCAAAGCGATACAAATTGGAAAGGAAGAAGTCAAACTATCACTATTCGCAGATGATATGATAGTATACATAAGTGACCCAAAAAGCTCTACCAGAGAACTCCTACAGCTGATAAACAACTTCAGCAATGTGGCTGGTTATAAAATCAAATCAAGCAAATCAGTAGCCTTCCTATACACAAAGGATAAGCAGGCCTAGAAAGAAATTAGGGAAATGACACCCTTCACAATAGCCACAAACAATATAAAGTATCTTGGTGTGACTCTAACCAAACAAGTGAAAGATTTATATAACAAAAACTTAAGGTCTCTGAAGAAGGAAATTGAAGACCTCAGAAAATGAAAAAATCTTCCATGCTCGTGGGTTGGCAGGATTAATATAATTAAAATGGCAATCTTGCCAAAAGCAATATACAGATTCAATGCAATACCCATCAAAATTCCAACTCAGTTCTTCATAGAGTTAGAAAGAGCAATTCTCAAATTCATCTGGAATAACAAAAAACCCAGGATAGCTAAAACTATCATCAACAGTAAAAGAACTTCTGGGGGAATCAATATCCCGGACCTCAAGCAATACTACAAAGCAGTAGTGTTAAAAACTGCATGGTATTGGTACAGTGACAGGGAAGTGGATCAATGGAATAGGATTGAAGACACAGAAGTGAACCCACACATCTATGGCCAATTGATCTTTGATAAAGGAGCTGAAAACATCCAGTGGAAAAAAGATAGCCTTTTCAACAAATGGTGCTGGCTCAACTGGAGGTCAACATGCATGAGAATCGATCCACTCTTATCTCCTTGCACTAAGCTCAACTCCAAGTGGATCAAGGACCTCCACATAAAACCAGACACACTAAAACTAATAGAAAAGAAACTGGGGAAGACCCTTGAGGACATTGGCTCAGGGGGAAAATTCCTGAACAGAACATGAATAGCTTATGCTCTAAGATCAAGAATATACAAATGGGACCTCATAAAATTACAAAGTTTCTGTAAGGCAAAAGACACTGTCAAAAAGACAAATCAGCAACCAGCAAATTGGGAAAAGGTCATTACCAACCCCCCCATCCGACAGAGGGCTAATATCCAATGTATACAAAGAACTCAAGAAGTTAGACCCCAGAAAACCAAATAACCCTATCCAAAAATGGGGTACAGAGCTAAACAAAGATTTTTCACCTGAAGAAATTCGGATGGCTGAGAAACACCTTAAAAATTGTTCAACATCATTAGTCATTAGAGAAATGCAAATCAAAACAACCCTGAGATTTTACCTCACACCAGTCAGAATGGTTAAAATTAAAAACTCAGAAGACATCAGGTGTTGACGAGGATATGGAGAAAGAGGAACACTCCTCCACTGCTGGTGGGATTGCAAGTTGGTACAACCACCCTGGAAATCAGTCTGGCGGTTCCTCAGAAAACTGGACATGATACTTCCGGAGGACCCAGCCATACCACTCCTGGGAATATACCCACAAGATTCCCCAGCATGCAATGCTCCACTATGTTCATAGCATCCTTATTTATAATAGCCAGAAGCTGGAAAGAACCCAGATGTCCCTCAACAGAGGAATGGATACAAAAAATGTGGTACATATACACAATTAATTTAAAAACTTCTAGATATCAGCATTTATCTTTCCATCTCTAAGATTCTTCTCCTAAAAGGAAGTAAACTCACTTGTTTAGTAATTTCAGTATGAAGTAAGAAAAAGGTTTTGGTGATCACTGACCTGAAGTATTTGGTTCAGTTTTTTTAATGATATTTGCAATATTAGCCTGTGTCAAATTAGTTCTTCTGCAGGACAAAATAAAAAGAAGACAATCTTTTGTCTTTTCTATGATACAATAAGCCACCATAAAGCAATTCTCTTTCCTTGTTTTTGTCCTTGATCTTTATACTTTGTTTCCTTTTTTTGATATCTCATTTATGCAGAGTTTAAAAGTAAGTTAATCTGAAGGGTGATTCCTTTTAGGTCAACTTGACACAAGCTGGAGTCATCTGAAAGGACAGGGCCTAATTGGAAAACTGCCACCATAAGATCAGACTTGCAGGTATGCTCACAGGGCCTTCTCTTAATTAGTGATTCATGGGGGAAGGCCCAGTCCATTGTAGGTGGTGTCATCCCCAGGCTAGTTGTCCTGGGTTCTATAAGAAAGCAGGCTGAACAACCCAAAAGGAGCAGGCCAGTAATTAGCACTCCTCCATGGCCTATGCATTAGCAACAGCTTCCGGGTTCCTGCCTCCTTGAGATCTTCCCCTGACTTTATTTAGAAATAAACAGTGACGTGAAAGATTAAGCCAAATAAACCCTTTCCTCCCTAAATTGCATTGCTCAAAATGTTTAATTACAGCAATAATTATCTAACTGCAACAGTGATAAGATATAAATGGCACCATTTAGAGGTACAATCCTGATGATGAAAGAAAAGAGTTCCATTTCTTAGTCTGTACAGTGATACTTAAGATGCATCAAGATTCTTTGTTTCATTGGTGAGTGTCTTAGTGTACTCAGTGTGCTCTATATCAATTAAAATTACATCTATGATTTTTTTGTTTCATCAAATGTAAAAATCTATGAAATCACAAACAAAGAAACGAACAAACAAAAAACCTAATATGAACTTTGTCAAGACTTATTTAAAACATTTCTATGAAGAAGGATGGAATCAACCATTGCAACAGTAGCAATTGTTTTCATCTCCTTGAAAAACAAATTATTCCTGTATTTGAGTGATGTGCTTATTTGAGGACTATTCAACCATGTCAAACTGTATCCTCAGTTTTAGCCTTTAGACCATTTGTAAATAATAGAATAATAGAGCTTCAAGAATATACTGAGGTACAGAGGTGCAATGTTTAAGAATCTTCTTCATCTTAGCAATTGAATTCCACACATTTGTTTTTATTTTAGAAGGTAGATATTCATGAATTCATTTCAGACCTGATAACATGTTTTTTTTCCCCTAAGCCTATCTGGCTGAAAAGAGTATGTCTGAGCCGTAGAAAAAGTAATTCCTAGGCCAGATTGATCCCGGGCTTCCCTCAATTCATGATTTCAAATGGCTTACCTTTCCTATCGATTTCTTTCTCCCTGAACTAGCTAATCAAATCTCTTCATCCTGGTCCTCAAATCCCTGGGCTAGAGCTCATCATCCTTCATTCTCTCCTACTACTTTGCCTCTGTGAAAGTCTTAGTGTCTCTCACTTTACCTCCCAATGCCACTTCAAAGTTTGCCTGCTCTTCGACTTCAGGAAAACATCATCCAAGTTCAATTATTTGGAGGAAAAAAACTAACAGACAGGAACTTCAAGATGAAAAGGGCAGGCCTGAATATAGCCTGTGAACACGCATCTGCTTTCTCTTGGAGGAATCATTCTCTCAACACTGCCAGCTTTCTTTCTGCATGGAGAGAATACATGTAGCTTTTTTCCCCATCTCCTTGGATTCATGGGAAAAAAATCACAAAATAAAATACATTAAAGATCATTTTATTTCAGAGGCAAACAACCTAACTTACAAACAAACATTCTAGTGTTTATGAACTGGGATTGGCTCAAAATATGACCCTTGCTGAGATTTTGGCTGGTTTAGGTCTGGTGCAATCTTGTAGTATACACAGTACATCCACTGTGAGTTCATGTCTCTAATGGTGCCATTGTGTCCTACAAATAGACTTTAGCTGCAGACAACCACTTATGGCTTATCTCACAAATGACAAATGGACCAATGAATTTCAACTGATGAGAATGCAAGGCAGTGTACTGCTAAATTTCTTTCTCTTTTCCATGTCCCCGAACTTTGATCCTCTTAGTCTGGGTGCTCTGAAAAGCCCTCCTCAAAGTAGGTTGTCCTGAGGTTGAAATGTTCCCAATAACACTGTTTAATCATGTGACAGCTACCCCAATACATGTGACAGCTACCTACATACATTTCAGGTGTTGACTTCATGTTCATTCCTCTCCAGGAAACAAAATCCTATTTTCGTCAGATTGTGGTGATTAAAAATGAGATGATGAGAATATTTTATTGTTGCTACTGTTGCAATGGTTGATTCCATGCTTCTCCATAAAATTGTTTTAAATAAGTCTTGATAATGTCCATATTAGTTTGTTTGTTTGTTTGTTTGTTTGTTTGTGATCTCATAGATTTTTGCATAATAGACACTTTTGAGTTCGTATTAAGTATCTGTCTTTTCCCCATCCTCTAGTCTTCTGAGTATCCTCCTCAGTTTTGGATATTTGTATTTCTTTCCCAAGACTTTTATAACCTGCTCTTTTTGACAGTTTGTCTATTAGTTTTTTGGTTTACAACTAAGAATAAAATGACAGCATTAATCCATTTTGTTAATCCATTGTTCAAAGTAGATGGTGTCTTTTGTATGTTATTTAGATGATCCAGAAACCTTTCCTACTACTTATTTGGTAATTAAAGTAAAATGAGAAATGAGGAATTTCTCAAACCTACATTTAGTCTAAGTTTTATAACATAATTTATGTTGCTTTAGGGCAAACCCCTTGATCCCTTTAGCCCTAATTATCTTGTCTATAACTGATAATATTAATTGGCCTATGGTGGTCTGATGTGTATTTAATGAGATTCAGACAACTTTGTTTTAAAGTGTATCAATCACAGTGCAAATGTATTCTATTACTCTCATTAAAATTGCTAATTATGCTTATGGCATTTTCTTTCAGTGGTTCCTTGTAAGGCATTGAAGTATTTTTATTAATCTACTAAACCTATTTACATATGAACACAGATTTTGAATTAATGCCCAGTTAATGGGATCAATTAAAAAGATGTTTAAAGAAAGCCATTTGAAAATCACCAAGTCAAAGGTATCTCTGACAATGACATATTCCTGTTGAGAAATTATAAAATAAATATTTAGTTCAAAGAAAATAAATGTCTAATCAATAAGGCTAGAAGTGGTAGGGATGAAGAACTAGGGGCGTTATGTATACTATTTCCTCATTGAGAGGTAGATACTGGAGAGTTTGGAGATGGCACCAGGGAAGGTAGAGTGAGATATAGAAGGAGTCATTAGTGTTCCTCAAACATTTCAGGTGCAGTAGTGTCAAGCCAGGGTGCTAAGTCCAGATGATAGATTTGTACAGAAATAGTATGTGATTTTCTTAAACCCAAAGTATCAGGGGCTTCAGTGATTCCTTTCTCCTCATTTCCACTTTCTGAAGTCCTTTTCAGTGGCTTAACTGACAGATGAGCTATGCCTATAAGCAACAACAGAACAACTTTAAGTTAGTCATATTTGACTTATGTTCAAGCCAGTAATATTTGTGCTTAAGTGTAGCAGTTTGAATGAGAATGGCCCCCATAGACTCATAGATTAAATACATGATTATGAGGGCATGTAATTGTTTGAGAAAGATTAGAAAGATTTAAAAGAATAGCCTTGTTAGAGAAGATATGTCACTATGTTCATAGCAGTCTTATTTATAGTAGCCAGAAGTTGGAAAGAATCCAGATGTCCCTCAAAGGAAAATGGATACAGAAAATATTGTATATTTATACAAGGGAATACTACTCAGCAATTAAAATTAATGAATTTATGCAATTTGTAGGTAAATTGTTGGATCTGGAAAATATCATCTTAAGTGAGCTAACCCAATCACAAAAGAATACACATGAAATGCAATCACTGATAAGTGGATATTAATGAACCCAGAAGCTCTGAATACTCAAGGCACAATTAGCAAATCAAAAGATTCCTAAGAAGGAAGGAAGGAGAGGACCCTGGTCAGAAAAGACTGGATCCAGTTTTGTAGGAGAGTATTAGAACAGAGAAATGGTGGGAGGGGGTGATTGGGGAATGCCAGAGGGAAGAGAACTTATGGGACATATGGGGAGGGGGGAACTGGGAAAGGGGAAAGCCTTTGGAATATAAACAAAGAATATAGAAAATAAAAAAAATTTAAAAAAGTAATAATATTTTCTTTCTATAAATATGGCTCTTTTAATGCTATCTAGTATCCTCGTGGGTTTATAAAACATAACTTTAATAAATTATAGACAGTAGATTAGATGAGAATGGAAATTTCCATATGCAAAATTGTATAGGTGTTTCAAAAGGGTTGTGTGCATTGAGATATACAACAAATAATTTACATTTTCATGAGAAATTTACAAATGTAATCTTAATATGTGCTACAAAATAAATGTCAAGAGCTGTCAGATAAAATAGTCCAATTGTAGTAGTTGATAATAAAGTCAGAATTAAGTTAATTATAAACAGTATTGAACAAAAAATATTACTAACCTACTTTTTAGCTGTGAAGAAAAATGTCTACAATTAAGTCCTCCTACACTGCTCCTACCAAAGAACAGAAAAGAAAACCCTACAGAATACATTTAAACGACTGATAGTTTGTCCCCACTCCACATAGACTTATCATTCCTTTTAATATGTCCTCAGAAAATACACATTAGAAATATAAGAAAAATGAAAAAGGAGAAACTGAAATCAAAGAAGCAATTACTACTTTGTGTTTTGCAGACTCTTTAGATAGAAACACCAATGAAACTTAGACTTATACCAGAGTTCCTCCTGTGGTCATATAGATTGAAACTTGTCTGAGTATCTGTGTAGCTATTGGTTACAACCAAATCATTTCATGAACAATGTTCAGAATGTTTCTCACCATTTGCATTTCCAGATCAAGTCATTCCTAATCATGGCCAGGATATTTGTTTTGTTGCTGACGATCAATACATTACTATTTCTTTTGCACTGAATTGGTATCTTCGTGTATATCTTTAGACATGTTTCTCTGTATTCTCTGTTCTGCCCTCCTCCCATTCCTCTTCTCTCTGTCCTGCTCTTTCTCAACACTTCTTGTTATTTCTTCTTTAATTCCATATTTCCATTCTTCCACTTTCTGTAGTCTTTCTTATTTTTCCTCAACCTTTCTCTATCCCCTATCTTGATATCCACACAAAGGGAATAAAATTTAGATCTGTGCCAATGCTTGTATGCATTCACAGAACCTTTACTTAGAAACAGCCAAACTCTGTGAAAATTTAGTAATTTAGTGGACTTAAAAATCATCATGCAGCTATATAATTATTCAAGTTAAAAATAAGCAAGATGTCAAATGTGAAATATGGAGGAAATCAGTCTAGGTTGTCAAGTGGAAGTCACTAATATTAAAGTGTACTTTGTATGCTTCCAACTACATAATATTCTGAAATTGTAAATTTATGGAAAAATGAAAAAAATCAATAAATATCAGTAGTTAAGAGAAATTAAGAAAAGAGTGGTAAAAGAACCAGATAGGGCTAAAACTATGATCTCTGCCTATTATGGAGGATAAGTCTCATTTTATACTCATCCAAACATACAGAATGTAGAACATCCAAGAGTGGATTCTTGAGCAAACAGCTGACTCAGGTAATTATGGTGGTTAAGAGACCGATCAATGATGGTGTGGCACGCTGACAGTGAAGCAGACGAATCATACATAGGAAACAGGGCAATTATGTACCTGCACCTTTTCTGAGTTTGCTGGAAACCCAGAAACACTCTACATGAAGATCAAAGCAAAGGTCATCTGCCTGCTAATCCATCTCTCAGAGTCTCCTGGCCACTCACAGCCCTACAATACTGTTTAAATTTTAAACTACTCATAAGCAAAAATGGCAAATATTGCATGTTTCCACTTAGGAAAAACAACAGAGATTGGCAAATTTATTTAAAAAGAAATATGTTTGACTATTACTGAGGTTCAAAGAGAAAGTAATGGGCAAGTATTGGTTAATGGATACAGAGTTTCTGTTGGTGTCTACATGTCTGTTTTACATGCATACATGTACAAATTTCTCAAAAAACATATTTTTAATAAAGTTTACAACTTTCTGGACATGGATGCACTTGTCATTAATTTCTGCACTTCTGAGTCAGAGGCAGGAAGAGTTCTGTGAGTTTGAGGCCAGCATGCTCTACAGAGGTGATATAGGGGAAACTGTCTCAAACATACAAACAAACAAGAAAATAAACAAAACTTATGGATCAGAGGTCAGAAAGGAGTGGACTTAATGCTTTCTAGAAATGACAAGGACTACTATACACATTAACTTACAGGAACTGTTATTGTCTATAGAAAACCAGAACACAGTCAAGCCTGTCAGCATTCTAGCATGGAAAGGGAGGGGTTAAACAAGCCCTCATCTCTTTTTTTTTTTTTTTTATTTACTTTTTTTTTTTATTTTCTATATTCTTTGTTTACATTCCAAAGGCTTTCCCCTTTCCCAGGTACCCCCCACCATATGTCCCATAATTCCTCTCCCCCCCATGCTATTCCCCACTCTTCCCCCCCCCCCACAATTTCTCTGTTCTGGGTCTACAATACTGGATCCAATCTTTACAGGCCCAGGGTCCTCTCCTTTTTTTCTTCTTGAGAGTCATTTGACTTGCTAATTGTGCCTTGAGTATTTAGGGCTTCTGGGCTCATTAATATCCACTTATCAGTGATTGCATTTCGTGTGTATTCTTTTGTGATTGGGTTAGCTCACTTAGGATGATAGTTTCCAGATCTAACCATTTACCTACAAATTGCATGAATTCATTATTTTTAATTGCTGAGTAGTACTCCATTGTATAAATATACCACATTTTCTGTATCCATTCCTCCTTTGAGGGATATCTGGGCTCCTTCCAATTTCTGGCTATTATAAACAAGGCTGCTATAAACATAGTGGAGCATGTGTCTTTGTTGTATGCAGGGGAATCCTCTGGGTATATGCCCAGGAGTGGTATGCCAGGGTCCTCTGGGAGTGGCATGCCCAATTTTCTGAGGAACCGCCACACTGATTTCCAGAGTGGTTTTACCATTTTGCAATCCCACCAACAGTGGAGGAGTGTTCCTCTTTCTCCACATCCTCGCCAGCACTTGTTGTCTCTCGAGTTTTTAATCTTAGCCATTCTGACTGGAGTGAGGTGGAATCTCAGGGTTGTTTTGATTTGCATTTCCCTGATGACTAATGATGTTGAACATCTCTTAAGGTGTTTCTCGGCCATCCGAATTTCTTCTGGTGAAAATTCTTTGTTTAGCTCTGTACCCCATTTTTTGATAGGGTTATTTGGTTCTTTGGGGTCTAACTTCTTGAGTTCTTTGTATATATTGGATATTAGCCCTCTGTCGGATGTGGGGTTGGTGAAGATCATTTCCCACGTTGTTGGTTGCCGTTTTGTCCTTCTGACAGTGTCCTTTGCCTTACAGAAACTTTGTAATTTTATGAGGTCCCATTTGTCAATTCTTGATCTTAGAGCATAAGCTATTGGTGTTCTGTTCAGGAACTTTGCCCCTGTGCCCATGTCCTCCAGGGTCTTCCCAAGTTTCTTTTCTAATAGTTTCAGTGTGTCTGGTTTTATGTGGAGGTCCTTGATCCACTTGGAGTTGATCTTAGTACAAGGAGATAAGAGTGGGTCAATTCGCATTCTTCTGCATGTTGACCTCCAGTTGAACCAGCACCATTTGTTGAAAAGGCTATCTTTTTTCCACCGGATGGTTGTGGCTCCTTTATCAAAGATCAAGTGACCATAAGTCTGTGGGTTAATTTCTGGGTCTTCAATCCTATTCCATTGATCTACCTGCCTGTTGCTGTACCAATACCATGCAGTTTTTAACACAATTGCTCTGTAGTACTGCTTGAGGTCAGGGATATTGATTCCCCCTGAAGTCCTTTTATTGTTGAGAATAGTTTTAGCTATCCTGGGTTTTTTGTTGCTCCAGATGAATTTGAGAATTGCTCTTTCTAGATCTATGAAGAATTGATTTGGGATTTTGATGGGGATTGCATTGAATCTGTAGGTTGCTTTTGGCAAGATGGCCATTTTTACTATATTGATCCTGCTCTAATTAAAGGTCTATTGACAGTTAATGGCTTCAAAGGCAGAGTCGGTTTTCTCTAATTGTGTGCCTCCTCACAGATTAACTATTCTCCAGTAAATGACACACCACCCCACCCAGGAAATATAGGCATTTGTAGGCTGAATTTAAAGTATTATTAAAAGGGATGGAATAGATCCGACAGAAGTTAAGAAGAATAATGGGAGGGGAATATAACCAAAATAACTTGCATTAAATTCTCAAGTAACTAATAAAATAGTTTTTTTTTACTTTTTTCTATTAGATACATTCTTCATTTATATCTCAAATGTTGTCCCCTTTCCTTGTTCTCTCCCTGAAAGTCTCATAACCTATCTCCTCTCCTCCTGTTCCCCTCTCAACCCTTTTCTGCTTCCTTGTCCCAGCATTCCCTCACACTGCTACATCAAGCCTTTCCAGAACCAAGGGCCTCTCTACCCTTTGATGTCCAACAAGGTCATCATCTACTGCCTATGTGTCTGGAGCCATGGGTAACTCCATGTGCACTCTCTGATTGATGGTTTTGTCCCTGGGAGCTCTCCAAATACTGGATAGCTCATATTGCTGTTACTCCTATGGCACTGCAAACCCCTTCAGCTACTTGGATCCTTTCTCTAGCTTCCCCATTGGGGACCCTGGGCTCAGTTTGATGGCTGGCTGAGAGTGTCCCCTTCTGTATTTGTCATGCACTAGCATAGCTTCCCAGGTGACAGATATATTCAGCTCTAGTCAGCAAGTACTTGTGGACATAAATAATAGTGTCTGGGCTTTGTAACTGTATATGGGATGGATCACTAGGTGGGGTAGTCTCTGGATGGTCCTTCCCTCAGATTCTGCTGCACAGTTTGTCTTTGTATATCCTTCCATGGGAATCTTGTTCCCCCTTCTAAGAAGGAACCGAGTATCCATACATTGTTCTTCCTTCTTCTTGTGGATCATTTCATATGTGAATTGTGTCTTGGGTATTCCAAGGTTCTGAGCTAATATCCACTTATCAGTGAGTGCATATCATTTGTGTTCTTTTGTGACTGGGTTACCTCACTCAGGATGATATTTTCTAATTTCATCCATTTGTGTAAGAATTTAATAAAGTCATTGTTTTTAATAGAAGAGGAGCATTTCATTGTGTAAATATATCACATTTTCTGTATCTATACCTCTGTTGAGGGACATCTGGCTTTTTCAGCTTCTGGATATTATAAATAGGGCTGCTATGAATATAGTGGAGTATGTGTCCTTATTACATGCTGGATAATCCCCTAGGTATATGCCCAGGAGAGGTATAACAGGGTCCTCTGGTAATATTATGCCAAGTTTCCTGAGGAACTGCCAAAGTGTTTTGCAGAGTGGTTTTACCAGCTTGCAATCCCACCAGCAGTGGAGGAATGTTCCATTTTCCACATCCTTGCCAACACCTGCTGTCTCCTGAGTTTTTAATCTTAGCCATTCTGACTGGTGTGAGGTGAAATCTCAGGGTTGTTTTGATTTGCATTTCCCTGATGACTAAGGATGTTCAACATTTCTTCAGGTGCTTCTCAGCCATTCGATATTCCTCTGGGTGAAAATTCTTTGTTTAGCTCTGTACCCCAGTTTTAATAGGGTTATTAGGGTCTCTGGAGTCTAACTTCTTGAGTTCTTTATATATATTGGAATTATTCCTCTGTCAGATGTTGGTAAAGATCTTTTCCTAATTTGATAGTTGCCATTTTGTCCTATTGACAGTGTCTTTTGCCTTACAGAAACTTTGTAATTTTATGAGGTCCCATTTTTCAATTCTTGATCTTACATCATAAGCTATTGGTGTTCTGTTCAGGAAATTTTCACCTGTAAACATGTGCTCAAGGCTCTTCCCCAGTTTCTTTTCTATTAGTTTTAGTGTGTCTGGTTTTATGTGAAGGTCCTTGATCCACTTGGACTTGATCTTTGTACTGTCTCTGTGCCCATTGGTTAGTCTGTCTAGAGGTTTATCTATCTTGTTGTATATGCTTGTTGTAGTGTATGCTTTCTCCAGCTTCTTTTTGGAGGCACTCAGAGATATGAGTTTTCTTCTTAGCACTGCTTTCATTATGTCCCAAAAATTTGGGTATTTTGTGCCTTCATTTTCGTTAAATTCTAAAATGTCTTTGATTTCTTTCCTTATTTCTTCCTTGACTAAGTTATCATTGAGTGGAGCATTGTTCAGCTTCCATGTGTATGTGGGCTTTCTTTTGTTTTTGTTGCTATTGGAGACCACCCTTACTCCATAGTGATCTGGTAGGAGGCATGGGATTAGTTCACTCTTCTTATATCTGTTGAGGTCTGTTTTGTGTCCAATTATATGGTCAATCTTGGAGAAGGTACCATGAGGTGCTGAGAAGAAGGTATATTCTTTTGACTTAGGATAAAATGTTCTATAGATATCTGTTAAATCCATTTGATCCAAAATTTCTGTTAGTTTCACTTTGTCTCTGTTTAGTTTGTGCTTCCCTGATCTGTCCATTGATAAAACTGGGGTGCTGTAGTCATCCACAGTTATTGTGTGAGGTGCAATGTGTGTTTGAGCTTTAGTAAAGTTTCTTTTACAAATGAGGCTACCCTTGCATTTGGAGCATAGATGTTCAGAATTGAGATTTCTTCTTGGTATATTTTTTTTTACTTTGATGAATATAAAGTGTCCTTTCATGTCTTTTTTGATGACTTTAGGTTGAAAGTCAATTTTATCTCATATTAGAAAGCTACTTCACCTTGTTTCCTGGAACCATTTGCTTGGAAAATTGTTTTCCAGCCTTTTACTCTGAGGTATTGTTTGCTTTGACACTGAGGTGCATTTCCTGTATGCAGCAAAATGCTGGGTCCTGTTTACATATCCAGTCTGTTAGTCCATGTCTTTTCATTGGAGAATTGAGTCCACTATTAAGGAATAGTGACTGTTGCTTTCTGTTATCTTTTATGTTGTTTTTATATTTGGTGTATATTTTCTTTTGGGTTTGTTGAAACAAGAATACTATTTTGCTTTTTCTAGGGTGTAGTTGCCCTCCTTATATTAGCATTTTCCATCTATTATCCTTTGTAGGGCTGGATTTTGGGACAGACATTGTATAAATTTGCTTTTATCATAGAATATCTTGGTTTTTCCATCTATAGTAATTGATGGTTTTGCTGGATATAGTAGTCTGGGCTGGCATTTGTGTTTTCTGAGGGTCTGTATGAGATCTGCCAGGGATCTTCTTCCTTTCATGGTCTTTGGTGAGAAGTTTGGTGTAATTTTGATAGGTGTTCCTATATATGTTAATTGGTCTTTTTCTCCTACTGCTTTTAATATTCTTTTTTTGTTTAGTACATTTGATGCTTTGATTATTATGTGACAGGATGCATTTCTGTTCTGGTCCAGTCTGTTTGGAGTTCTGTAAGCTTCTTGGATGTTCATTGGCATCTCTCTTTAGGTTAGGGAAGTTTTATTATATAATTTTGTTGAAGATATTTATTGGCCTTTTAAGTTGCACATTTCTCTCTCTTCTAATACCTATAATCCTTATGTTTGGTCTTCAAATTATGTCCTGGATTTCCTGGATGTTTTGGGTTACATGCTTTTTGCATTTTGCATTTTGCATTTTCTTTGACTGTTGAGTCAATTCTTTTTATGGTATCTTCAGCATTTGAGATTATTTTTTCTATCTCTTGTATTCTGTTGTTTGTATCTGCATCTATGACTCCTGATTTCTTCCCAAGGTTTTCTATCTCCAATGTTGTCTCCCTTTGTGATTTCTTTGTTGTTTGTTCTTCCATTTTTAGATCCTGGATGGTTTTGTTCAGTTCCTCCACTTGTTTGTTTGTGTTTTCTTGTAATTCTTTAAAGGATTTTTGTGTTTCCTCTTTAAGGGTTTCTACCTATTGACCCATGTTCTTCTGTATTTCTTAAAGAGATTTTTGTCTTCTGTTTAAGGATTTCTACCTGTTGACTCATGTTCTCCTATATTTCTTTATGTCCTTCTTGAAATCCTCTATCAGCATCATGACAAGTGATTTTAAATCCAGATCTTGCTTTTTTGGTGTGTTGGGGTATCCAGGGCTTGCTATTGTAGGAGAATTTGCTTCAGATGGTGCCATGCTGCCTTGGTTTCTGTTGGTAATGTTCTTGCATTTGCCTTTTGCCATCTCATTATCTCTGGTGTTAGCTGGTGTTGCTGTCTCTGACGGTGGCTTGTCTGTCACACAAGCCTCTGAATCTGTGCTCCTAGGAGATCAGTTCTCTTTGTGTATATAGGTATGTAGGTACTCCTGTGAAACCCACTTTCTTGTGGTTGTTCTTTGATATGTATCTCTGTGGCCCTGATCAGTTCTGGGTGCAGGCAGAAAACAGAAGATTCCTGTGCCAGGCTGCTCTTAGGTTCTTGTGTCCTCAGGGTTTCTGGCTGCTTCATCTAAGCAGCAGGGCAGGTCTCACCTGTGCTGACTCCTCTCTGTGTGATGGGTGGTTAGCTCCCTTCCACTTGGATATGTTGTGCTATAGCATAGGATGGTCCTAAGCCAGAGACAGAAACCAGAGGGCTTCTGCCAGATGGTGCGAGAAGGGATCCTCTGATCTGCGGGGGTTGTTCTAACTGTGTTGCCAGGCCCCTCCCCACTCCTGGGTGTTTAGCTACCTCCCTACTCCACTTGTGTATGATGCGCTGTGGCAGAGGATGGTCCCAAGCCAGAGACAGAAACCGGAGGGCTTCATATATATATATATATATGTGTGTGTGTGTGTGTGTGTGTGTGTGTGTGTGTGTGTATGTATATATGTATATATGTATATATGTATATATGTATATATGTATATATGTATATATGTATATATGTATTTATGTATTTATGTATTTATGTATATATATACATATACATACACACATGTGTGTGTGTGTATCAATAAATAAAGTTGAAAGACAGAATTAATTAAAACTTGCTGAGAAATCTTTTGCTGACACTTTTGTGTAAGCCGTAAATTATGTTCAGACTTATAAATATCACTGGTATGATCATCGACCTTGGAATCACGTTTCCATCTGCTTTCTGATGCTTTTTGAAAATCATTGCTCTGAAGTAATTTGGCCATGTTTCGTGTGGCATAATCATCACATCAGAAGCAGACATTGATAAAATATTTTGTGTGCTCATTCTTTAACATGATCACTGCTGTTGTTAGGTATGACCAAAAATCTAAACTGATTGCATTTATAAATCCAAGGCCTGGTTTAGGATATCTCTGGCTGAGAAACACCTGTATGTAGCTCTGCTCCTTGGTTAGCAGGAACTCTCGGGGAAGGAAGAAGGTGATTCCTCTATTGGTATATTCTTATAAGTCATTACAACCAAATATCATCTTTTACTCAGTCTTTGTTTCCATGTGCAATGGTCAGAAGGCTGAAATCATTCTAGAAATTGAAGCTACCAAAAAACTGAGAGGTAGAGATTCCTCTGGAGGCTTCTGTTCAGTGCAAATGATGCAGGAAGAGACATCTGCCTCTCTTGCCCTTAATGACATTTTTGCTAATTAGGGCTTGATTTAGACTTGTGACTGATAAAAGGTATTAACAAAGAAGTCATTTAAGCTTACAGAAACAATAGTTATCCTTTTCTGCATGAAACCTCTCAATATAATTTTATTTCCTTAGCCATGATTTATCAGAAAGCAGTCGATGTATTTAATGATAGTTGAGGTCAGTTCATATATGCATGTGAATGTGCATATCACAATGCATGCATAGAATTCAGAAGCCAACGTCTGCCTTCAACCTTTTCTGAGACAGGATTTTTGTTACCTGCTCTGTATGCAAAACCAGCTGGCTAGAGAGCTTCTTGGAATTCTTTTTGCCCTTCTCACATTGGGATGTTGGGGAATATGGCTTGCATGTGATAAATATGGGGTTTTACTGTTATCTGAGGATTCAATGTCAGTTCATTCAACTTACAGGATAAGAACTTCACACACTAAGCCATTTCCCCAAAGCAATGTTTAGTAGATTTTTAAAGTAACAGCAATAATCTCAAAATGAATGATCTGACTTCCTGTCTCAAATTTACACAAGGTTGGATGTTTCTGAACTGTGGGTTCAACAACAAACTGACAAATTGACTTAGAAGTAGAATGTACTCTTTTTAATTTTAGTGTATTCTAGCCTTAGTGGTGAAGGATACCTAAGTCTTGCTGGTTTCTAATACTTTGGAGCTTGGAGTAATTCTAAAATATAGGACCATAGACTAGCATGACAACCTCTGATTTTTAAACTTTTAATTTACTCTCATTAAAGTTATTGTTGGCAATTGGATAGACGGGATTACATTTGTGAATACTTTAATAACAACAGCAAATATATATAATAAAATTAAAATTGTAGTAGAAAAAGAAAATAAGAACAATCAAGGGCAATTTCTTTATTGTTTGATATACATGAGTGTAATTATAGGTGGTGGAGGTGGGGAAGAGGGTAGAGACAAGGGGGAGGAGGAATGGGATGAGGAACTGTCTGAGGATGGACCAGGAGGGGGATAAACGCTGGACTGTAAAAAAAACAGATTAAAGATAAATATTTTAAAAATTAAAAATTGTTAAAATAGAGATAGAGACAGAAACAAATAGGAACTCTTAGCTTCAGAATATTTGTTTTCCTTAAAAAATACAAGAATTCTAAAATAAGAAACCATTGACAAATCCTTCCAAATAAGTAGAATTTTACTTTAGCTTTTTCTAGAAGGACAACACAGATTTTTGTGATTTTTTTGTGGAATGTTCCTTCTATTATTCCACTTTGAAAGTCAACTTCAGCTAGAGAATAAGAATTTAGATGTTCAGTTCCCTCTCTCTATTTTATCTTTGATTTCATATATACTCAAATCTATGTCCATGAGTCTCTATGGCTTGTACCTGCTTCCCTAATCATAGAATCCTGTCTTGAAAGCCAACATTTTTATACTAGTTCCCTCATTAGCACACTAGGTACATTGTTCAAGGTCAATGACTGTATTTTGGAGGTCTAGCTTGAGTAGACACCATTTCAAAGCTTGAAATAATGAGAACAAGTTCTAAAGAATGTCAGAGACAAATGTGTTACATAGAGTTGGTTATACAAAGAAGAATGCGATTTTACATGAAAATTGAATAAAGAAAATGAAGATTAAAAGAGAAAGGATATACAGTAGACATTCCTTGGATGTTGGTCAACATAATGTCAGTTTTTCAATCCTTGAAACTCTGACTACAAAGTCATGTAAATATAAATGATGAGATTAGAAATTTAAAGAGTGATCTTGTCTGTATACATCTATGAATCATTTGGAAGAATGAAGCATAAAATTATTTTTATTTTTGCTTTGTTATTGTTGTTGCACTGTGATATTATTCTAGGTAAATAACCTCCAGGAATGAAAAAAAGAGAAAAGAAAAGAACCATGCAAATTCAAAATTACTATTATCCTCATTTCTGTGAAGTTCCTGTGCTGGCATAAGTTAGATCAGTTGTGAACATCATTGTGCTGCATACCTGGTTAACATTAAACTTAAAACTATTGCCTGTTTATCTTTTAAATTATGATATTTCCTGTTTACATTGACACATGTCATCACTATGTAATTAATTAAAAGCATATGGCTGAGGCTTCATCAACTAGCAAACTTTAGGTTGTGGAAATGTTTGCCTTCATTTATGTTAAAACCTTTGCTCTGGAGATGGTTTTAACGAGCATAGCACTGGTTCTAATTCGCTGATTAGAGAAACACAGATGTACATACTCTGTGAGAGAATGGTACAAGAAACCATTCTCTTTCTCCTGATGCTCTTTAACCTGTATAGTTCCCGTAATCTATAGGGATACTCAACTTAAAGAAACCGATGAAGTCATTTTAGTGATGGATATTTTGTCTATATGGTACATTTATTTTTATGGTACATTTATGAAAGGGGCACAGATATGTGCCTCTTTTGGGTGTGTATGAGTACATGCATGCCTGTGTGTGTGTGTGTGTGTGTGTGTGTGTGTGTGCACGCGCGCGCGCGCGTGTGTATGCTGTGTGGATCATAGACAAATATTCAATTATTTACTCTCTATTTTATTTAATGAAGCTAATATTTCACTGAATTCCATATTTATTTTTAATTGCTTCAGTCATTATTTTATTTCCCTTCCACATGCACTGCAGAATAAAGTTGACTAATCTTACAGAAAAGAATCTCACTAGAAAATTAATTGAAGGAGTGGATATGGGGGATATGAAAGGGGGGGCACTGGGGGAGAGGAGGGAGGGGAAACTGCTATTGAGATGGAATATATGAGAGAAGAATACATTGAAAATTCAATTCATTTGAAGTCATCATACGAGTGATCTAAGAACGAAAAACGCATGAGCTTATCAACTTATTTAAATTTTTATTTGACAAAATTGAAGATCTAGGAATAAAACCAAAGTCCATCTGTAGGCTTCAGGATATCTACAGAAAACATGGGAAACGTTATGTATTAATCTATGTTTGCCAATGCATGTTACTGCAATTAATGCAAATGTTAGCCTACCTAAAAATTCTGAGTATAGGTAATACAATATTCACTAATAAATGCATTGTAACATAGAAGTATGACCCATCAGTAGTTTCCCAGAACCAAAATCCCAAAAAGTATGAGTATAGTATCATTTTGTTATTTAAGAGAGTCTTGCATTCTGAATCTGAAAACAACAGATAATAAAACAGAATTTTGAAAGGTAGTTGCCATATGAATCATGGATCACATCACTCTTTATATCTTCAAATTCTTTGTTTCATACTGTTCCTTGATACTGTTAAGAAATATCACAAATCATTTTATACATAACATAAAATACTAAGCAAGAGCCACATCATTTCTGCGGGTGAAAAATCTTCTACCTCTTCAGCCACCCTTCTACCAAGAGGAGCCTAAGAAATCTGTTTAGGTTACAGGATATCTGAGTCATTTGAGGAGAAATTATCTTTTCTTCACCTTGGAAACAGGGGTTTTATAAAATGACCCCCCAAAATTAATTAATCCCAATGGAAATTAAGGAAGGAAGTAGAAGCCAGCTGCCAAATTCTAAGAGGTTGGCTTCCATCCAGTGAATCATATTAACAGAAACTCTGTGTTGATTGTTCCAGTCCTATGCAGACAAACACGATTTTCTGGGTTTAAGGAAGATGTAATTGGTGTCAATGACATCTTCTAGGCACAGTGCATGGCCCAGCTCACCCCAATCTTGGAGGAGCATCAAAAGCTCCTCAAGTTCAGGTCACATGTGAATGTTTCACAGTTGAGAGGCAGGGTAGGATACTCTGCTTCTTAAAAACCTAATACAAAACAGATGTGCTACAAAAACATGGGCTCCTGTTTAGTTGTGTCTGACCATTGTGTCATATTAATATAGAGAAATTAAGTGGAACATTTAAAAATAATTCTAAGACCTGTGAAGAGGCTCAGCAGAAAAGGTACTTGCCACTGAGATAGAAAACATTAATTCTCTTCTGAGGTCTCCATCATGGAAACTAAGAACTGAAACACTGAAGTTGCCCCCTTCCCTGACCTACACAAAAGAAGACAGAATAAAACAATATAATCACAGTACAAAAAGCACTACATTGTATGATGGCATTGTAATCTTCCTATGCCTCTTTGTCTTTCTGGCTCCTTGTTGATTACTTTATTTGCTTTTTGTAGGGTTTTGTGGTCTCCTTGGCTGGCACATGCAACACATAAATCTGACAGTCAAATGATGTTTGTGTCCCGTGTGTCTGCCCACATCCCCTCTTCCCATGAGGACACTAGATATATCATATTGGTGCCCTTTCAACTCCAGTATGATTTAATTGGTATAAATCATGGCTGATTACTCTCCAATTGTTCTATTTCCAAACAAGGTCACATTACAAAGGACCTTATAGCCTCAACATATTTTTTTCAGTGATCACAAGTAGTCCATAATATATCTATTAAATCACATTGAAGTAGATTAAGCTATAATTGCAAAGCCAAAGTTGCATGTAATTTATAATGTAAAACATTAGCATCCTGTTCATAGTGACAACAGATTCTGTTTTTAGTCACTCAGGATCCAAAGTAGTTGCAGCAATGATCATTTTAAAGGTTGTGGTCATTTTGCCACAGGGAATAAGGAGTGTTCAAAATCTCACAAGTTGATTTTTAAAATCCATAGGCCCAAGAGAACCAGGGAATGTATACTACATTTCACCAAAAGGCAACATAATTATAACACAGAATTATTTCACCTGCAAAAAACCAAAAAAATTTGCTAATATAAGTGTTGAAGTAGTTTCAGTATTTTATTTTATTTTCAAAGAGGGTCTCATATCCCAGGCTGACTTCAAACTCTCTTTCAAACTATAAATGGCCTTAAACTTCTGATATTTCTGTTCCCAAATTCACAAAGTAATCCAACCACGTCCAGTTTATGTAGTTCTAGGATCAAATCCAGGGCTTTTTTTTTTTTTTTTTTTTTTTTTTTTTTTTTTTTTTTGCATTCTTGGTGAGCACTCGGCTGATGGAGACACATCCTTGGCCCAATTTCTTTTGCTCTCTTATTAAGTTATTCTATAGCCAAAATTCAAAGGTTTTAATATTTTCTTTTAAGAACCCAGGAGTTAACATTGCTTATCTATCTTCTGTCTGTCTGTCTGTCTCTGTCTATCTGTCTGTCTGTCTATCCATCTATCTGTCTATTCGTTTGTCTGTCTATCCATCTATCCATCTGTCTGTCTGCCTGCCTGTCTATCATCTGTCTATCTATCTATCTATCTATCTATCTATCTATCTATTATCTAACTCTATCCATTCATCCCCACACACACACACACACACATCCTCTCTTTCTCTCCTTGGATCTGTATCGCAGGATTAGTTTTGACCAAGCCCACCACAGGTAATCTAGTTGATCATCATTAACTTGGGCTCATCCTGACATACCTCTGGAAGCTAATCCAGACAGAACAACTTTACTAATTATAAGCGCAGAGAGGGTAATAAATTTGTCTAAAGAAAAGCGAACTTATGACAGCAGCAGTCATAAAACTTCAAATTTTAAATATAATCTTACATAGATGGAGATTCGTTTGAAAATATTTTTCTCAACTTGAGAATTTTAGACTAAAATGAAATTTGCGTGTGGGCTCTGAACCTCTCATAGTGTGTTGAGCAATGCTTTATAATTCACAGTAATAAATTCATCTGGCTACATGGCGTTTAACTGTTTATTACTGTTTTCATATTCTAATGTTAATTCTTTAAAAATGTGGTAAAGTAAGAAGAATAAATTCTATTCTTTGGATTTATTTTGTTTTTTTTCTACATGTATGTCATATGTGAAGCATATGTTTGTCTGGTACTCACAGATAGCAGAAGATCCCCTGGGGTTAGTGTTACAGATATTTGTGAGCGTGGTGCTCAGGAGCAAACTTGGTCCTCTGGAAGAACAGTAAGTTCTCTTAATCACTGGGTCATCTCTCTAGCCTTTCATCTGTGTTTGAAATACCTGAAGTTAGATATGAGTAAATCCTGCAGACAGGAATTGGGAGCTGAGTCTCCTGATGCAGATCAGGTCATTTTTTTTCAGTATTCCCCTTGCCTCTTCCTTTTCTGTATTTGTCCAGGTGTATAGAGGTCAGTTAAATTGACCATGTGACTAATCTTTAGATGCCCTCTGAGCAGTCAAAATTAAAAGTGCTCATTGTTATTTGGAGATAAGTTAATTTCACAGAAACAAACTTTATCAAGCACATTTTGTTTGGAATGTTGAGATTAAATAAACAAATAAGGGAAGCAGAGTTGAAAATAGATCTGAAACTCAATAAGGTTTTAACTTGAAATGCCTGTTGTTTTAAAAGGTAAACATGTATGGTAATCTATGGTGTGAATAGCCGCCAAGGCATATGAAGAGCTCCAATAATTTCTCAGAAATAGCACGGTTACCACAGTCACTCAAGGGTGACTGCGTGTATTTGATTGCTCAGAACTGCAAGAAAAGCACCTGCTACTCCTGGGAGTTTTTCACCATGCTGGTGCTCTCCAGGCATTCGAAAAACATTAAAAAGAAAATGAAACCAACTTGAAATATTTGTAATTCATGGAAGGCTGATGAGCTGGTCTCAGTGCTGAGATTGCCATCAATGTTAAGTAGTTGCTCGTGGGAATTGCTGCATCCTGGCTCGATAGATAGCCGGGATGGTCGTGTCATACAAAACAGAGACAGCATGTGGCCCTTCCTGACAGATGCTGATAAAACAGTGACAAGAATAACAAGTGACTAAAGAGATCTTTGTGCCCAAATCCCCTGTCCTGGATTGCAGAAAATGTTTTAAACATCAGTTGCAAGGCTATCTGATGCAGCTCCTCACATAACAGAAGTTCTGACCTTATGCTCCTTAGTAACAGACACAGCAGTGCTGAAACACAAATATTCCAGACTATACCTAAAGAGAATGCAACTCATAGAACCATTAACAGCAGCAGGACCAGTATATAATAGACAGAACAATATGACTATGACTAAATGTTTAAGCCAGAAAGAGTAATTAGAGTTTCAAATAAGATATTAGTGCAAAGGTAGCAGGAAATGATGTCCAAATGAAAAGAAATCAAAGATCTACTGTGAATTTTGAGTGTCCTCATAGAGTACTTTCTAGTGAGTGGATTTAATATTTAACTCAGAGTAAATATGAAATAATTATAGGTTGAATGAATATGGGTAAGATTTAAAAAAATGAAAACTGTGATATTGTCCAACCCCCAGAATCTGTTTTTTTATTTTTTTATTAGTTTTTGTTCATTTTCCCTTACTATGGTATGAATAAAAAAGATGGGTGTGTTTTGCAGAGACAGACCCTGCTCTTGTGGAATCTGAGCCGGGTTCAGAAATGGCTCTATCTCCACGCTATACTCCATAAATACATTCTTTTTAATTTTCTATCACTCTCATTTTCTCATTTTGAAAAAGACAAGAACAAACCAAAAAACTCTTCTACTCTGTAAAACATTACTTTTTATCTTTTGAGATTTCCTTGGTGCCATTGGGCTTGACTTTTTGACTTCTGGGAATAAATCTTGTATTCTGCATCCTGGCTTAATCAATTTTTCCAAGTCATTGATATATCATCATCTAGATATCTTTAAATGCATACTATAAAGAAATGAAAGAGAACTTGGTCAAGTTTTGCTGTCTCTGATTTTTCTTTCTAAGTAATCATAGACCAGGCAGTGTCCAATTTAATTATTGTATACATCCCTGTGCTTTGGAGCCCTCTGCCTTCTTATATTATGTTCTAACCTCCTATGCCTGCTTTGCCTCCTCCCCAAAACCAATACTTCTTCACTGCTCAAATGCATCATTTCTTCTTAACAAAATCCTTTCTTGATGACCTGACTCAAAGTTGAGCTGACTTCCTGCTACTCAAAATGCAACACTCATAAACTTTGTCATAGAATCTACCTTTATCTCCCTTTTATACGATTTATCAAAATTGGTTTTATCTACTGTGGAGTTTATCTACTATGTTTAATAATGTGATTTCTATTACCATAATTCCAGCATGGTAGAGATCAGGATCTGTTTTGATTTGATTTAACACTTTTTAATCTAAGTTTAGGGTAAATGAACATTTAATAGGTGCATACTGTATTGTGTAGCAAATTAATGTAACTGATATCCCACACTTCATATCCTCTCTTACTGTAAAAACCTCAAGTTTTGACATTCTTCTGCAGATTATGAGTCTATTTTGAAGCATTTCCTCTAAAACCCTGTATTTGTGCCACTACCGCCCGGCCTTTGTATTTTCTTTTTCTGGGTTTGGAGTTAGCCATTGTAATTGGAATGAAATGGATTTTAAAATAGTCTCCATTTATATTGCCCCAAAAGGCTAAGCATATTGAAATTTGGAGTCCTTCTTATGTTTTAGATATTAACTCTCAGTTGGAAGAGCTAGCAAGAATTTTATCACATTTTATAGTTTATGTATTTACTCTAATGATTGTTTCTTTTGTAGAGGCTTCTTAATAGCACATAAAATACATTGGTTCTATGCAATGTGGTATTTAGTAAAATTTGATGGAGAAATAATATTTGAGAACTTATTCTAAATTTTAAAATTTAACCTGTCAGTTACTGAGATTATTTTCTGAGATATTGGAGTTTTCAGGAAACTCTTGTCCATGCTTAAATCTTAATGTGTTTAATGTGTCTTCCTGCAGCAATTTAAACATTTCTGATCTCATGTTGTATCTTCAGTCTCTTTTTTAAAATTGCTAGTTGTGCAAGGCAAAATAAATGAATTTAGCCTCACTGTTTACACTTAGATTAGCAGTTTTCTCAACAGGTTTTGATTTTAGAAAGCCCCCTTTAAAGTATATTTTGGGGTTTTGGATACAATAATTCCTGTGATTATTTATTCTAATGTGGATTTTCATTTGAAATTAAAAACACAAGTCTAAAAATAACATCATCTCTAAACTAAGTTATTTATTTTATTTTAAAAGTTGATGTATTTATTTTTAGGTAATGACTATGTATAAGGTTATATAGCTCATTGCTTCATTAACAATAATTCATTTTTAAATCTATGTTATGTTAATTTGCATATTTTAACTTTCCTCTGAAGTTTAAAGAATTACAACATTATTAATGTATTTGTTTGAAGTCAATGATTTCCCAAACACCTCAAAATTAAGTTTTTCAATTTTAAAATAAATTCTCAAATACTATTTCTTCATCAAATTTTACTAAATACCACATTGCATAGGACCAATGTATTTAATCTGAGGCATAAATTCAAAAACCCTCCCTTGAAAATCAGTGTTAAGCAAGCCACACCAAGTCAGTTGGGAGAGTTCACAGTCTCATTCTAGATTCCCATCATGGGCAAATAGTTTTTTTATAAAATGGTCTGCATTTTGTTCTTGATTTCTTGTCAGTAATGCCTTAAGTAACAATAATGTCATGTCTCCTAGCATAACCTGTCAGCAGGCTTTAAACCCACATTAAGCTGTGGTTATGGGTAAGTTATTTAAGACATAAGCACTAGTTTGACTTATTGAAAAAGAAGTTCTGAGATTAGCTAGATGGATAATTAAACCTGCCTGGATATTATATCTCATAAGGGCTCTGGATTCAACATATCATATAAACAATCTATACATCCTCTGAAAGAAAGCAATGGTTATTGAATCCTGTGACTCTATGAAGAATGAACACCTGGAGAGTGAGTATGCTCATGCAGCTCTCTCTCTCTCTCTCTCTCTCTCTCTCTCTCTCTCTCTCTCTCTCTCTCTCTATCTCTCTCGCTCTCTATCTCTCTCTCCCTGTTTTTAATCCATACTATTTCCCACTAATATGTCATAATTGCAAATATCACATCTTTCCCTGATTTTCATGAGTCTTCCAGCTAAAATTTAAAAGTAGGTCAGTCTGCTATTTCCTGCTTTTTTAGGTAGTGGTATCTTTAAAAAAGATAGTTCCTGTGAATTGTGTCCCTTACTTCAATGTTGCTATTGTGTTCCATTATTTTACTCAGAAGGTCTTGGTATTTACAGATCCCCTGACATAGAAGCATGCTAGGAAATAAGATGTGTTAAACAATTGGAAAAAGTAAAAAACACACAAATCTATGATATAATCTGCCTCATATATATGAATATCATTTGCAAACATGATTTATATGTGTACCATGTTTATATACTTAAGTAATTACAGTCATTTCTGTGAATAATCACAATTAGTTCTGTAATTAGTCGAACTCAGTGGGATTCTCCTTAAAAACCATGTTGAGCTTGAAGAAGTTTTTAACTACATAATATGTTATTTTCATTAAAAAAACCACATAGAAAGTAAAGAAAAATATAGTTCATGAACCTAAACTCAACTGTGCTGTTATAATCAATCTCTCAAAGACTAATGTAAATCTCAAAAGCAAGAAATAAGCAATAAATAACATATAAGGGTATCTCAATTCATTTGAAAGTCAACTTCTTAGAAGATTTGTTGTCTAGAAGATACTAGCATGAGATTTTTGCAGTAAAGAAAAAATGATATATGAGGATATATTGCCGACAAAACTATCTTTTTATTTAAATTAGTTTAATAATGTTTTTTAGATGCTGTCAACTTTAACTCAGGTCTTCATGCTTGAGGAGAAAGTTCTTCTGCTGAGTCATTTCCTTTCCCAAACAGGAATTCCACAAATTGATCAATAAAGATATTGATAAGTAAATTAAATATCATAAGGTATAAATCTTATGAATAAGAATAACTAAAGAGAATTTTGGAATTTTCTAATCATGTAAATGTAGATCAGAAAGAATTCCTATCTCTAAGAGGTAGATTAGAAAGCTGAAAAAATAGAAATGAATGCAAAGTTTTAACTTAAATTGATCTATGTCATTTACTAATTCAAGAAAGAAATAAGTGGGATTTGAAATAATCTAAATATGTAGAGAAATTGGTTAAAGTTTCTTTCTGTTTTATATATTTTAATTGCTTTCTGATTCTGTTAAATAACAAAGCATCAAGTAGCCTGAAAATATCTTGAAACAAATATGAAAATAGCATATAAAAACTATAGGACATGAGGCAAAAACAGAAAAACACCAACAATGGAAAATGCAGGATGAGCTTAATTAAATTTCCTGACACAGAACTTAAGGAAATGATCAACCTTGTTATTAGAAGAAGTATGGCAAGAGATTAAACAGCAAAATTAATAAAATGGAACTAACAAGTTATACAAAATATTAACAAAGAAAAACCAAGTAGATTATTATAAAAAGGTTTCAGTAAATAAAATACAAAAGTAAAATTCAAACCAAAAGTATAAAGATATTACAGTTGGTACTACAATTGCATCACTGAAATTAATTTTTTCTTTGTTTTTTTATTTAGTCTTTATTTACAGTCCAGATATTATCCCCATTCTGGTCCACCCTATGACTGTTCCACATCCTGTACCTCCCCCTATATCTCCACTTGGATGTGCCCACACACATGCAGACATGATATATGTACATAAATACAAACATACGCACGCACATACAAACACATACCTAATAAATAAATGAATAAATACACACAGATGCACACACACATATACACACATATATACATAGAAGAAACTTTTTAAAAAACCAACTATTAATAACAGTTTACAGGAATATGTCTTCAGAAATTTCTCATCAAAGTAATGCCTATAGAGTCACTACTGAAGTTTATCAAGTTTTTTTTTTTTTTTTTGAGACAGGGTTTCTCTGTGTAGCCCTGGCTGTCCTAGACCTCACTTTGTAGACCAGACTGGCCTCGAACTCAGAAATCTGCCTGCCTCAGCCTTCCAAGTGCTGGGATAAAGGCATGCGCCACCACTGCTCGGCTTATCAAGTATTTTAAAATGAAAAAAAGCCAATTCCCCTTAAATTGTTTTTAAAAAGTTGTGCACATTTCTGTGATAATAAATACTGGCATGATAACAAGAGAAGTAAGCTACTGGTTAATGTCATAAAAGTCTTCATCAAATAAACTTAACAAACGATTAAAAATCACATTAAAATTACATTGGATCCAGTTTTGTAGACCCAGAACAGAGAAACCGTGGGGGGAGAGGGAATGATTGGGGAATACTTGGGGGGGGGAGAGGAATTATGGGACGTATGGTGGGGGGGGGAACTGGGAAAGGGGAAAGCCTTGGGAATGTAAACATAGAATATAGAAAATAAAAATTAAAAAAATTACATTAAAGACATTGTGTGCATGATCAAGTGGGATTCATCTCAAGGATACAAAGATATCAATTTGCACACAAACACATATGCATAATTCATTATAGCAAACATGTAAAAAAATAATATGTGATCATCTAATAGATGCAGAAAGCCTTTTAATAAAACTGAGCATGTGGGTAGTATGCAATAACTAAAGCCTTTTGGTGGTACACGGAAATATTTTCAACATAAGAAATTACATATTTTATAAATCAACTAATATCATAAAAATGAGTGGAAGAAACTGAAAGCTTTCTAAGGTCTAGGATTTGACAAGCATGACAATTTCAGCCTACAAAGGACAAATAGACAAGATAATAACACAAAGGGCATGTGCCTGGTAAAAACAGGAGTATTTCAATACTTGCAGGTGGCAAGATCTTGCAGTTAGAAATCTCCAAAGATTTCAACATGAAATGATTAGAACTAATAACAAAACTTATAAACAACTGTAGGATACATTATTAGTAGGTTTATGAACCAACAGCGGTTCATAAAACGCTTTCCCCTTTCCCAGTTCCCCCCTCACCTTATGTCCCATAAATCCTCTTCCCTCCTTCCAATCCCCAATCACCCTCCCACATTTCTTTGTTCTAGTACTCCCCTACAATACTGGATCAAGTCTTTTCAGGACCAGGGACCTCTCCTTCCTTCCTCTTGGGTATCATATGATTTGCTAATTGTGTCTTGAGTATTCACACCTTCTGGGCTAATTAATATCCACTTATCAGTGATTACATTTCATGTGTATTCTTCTGTGACTGGGTTACCTCACTTAGGGTGATATTTTCCAGTTCCAACTATTTGCCTACAAATTGCATGAATTCATTGTTTTTAATTGCTGAGTAGTATTCCATTGTACAAATATACCACATTTTCTGTATCCATTCCTCCTTTGAGGGACATCTGGGTTCTTTCCAGCTTCTGGCTATTATAAATAAGGCTGCTATGAACATAGTGGAGCATGAGTCCTTGTTGCATGCAAGGGAATTCTCTGGATATATGCCCAGGAGTGGTATGCCAGGGTCCTCTGGAAGTGTTATGCCCAGTTTTCTGAGGAACCGGCAGACTGATTTCCAGAGTGGTTGTACCATCTTGCAATCCAACCAACAGTGGAGGAGTGTTTCTCTTTCTCTACATCCTCACCAGCATCTGCTGTTTCTTGCGTTTTTAATCTTAGCCACACTGACTGGTGTGAGGTGGAATCTCACAAATTCACCAAAAATTCAAAGAGCATGCACTGGAGAAACTACAGCTATTCCATTACACAGTAATGGATAAATTAGGTATCCACATTAATAAAAAAATGAACCTATAACCTTATTTACTATTTACAAAAAATAAATCATAATGAATTGAATACTGAAATGAAGGAAACTAAATGAAAATGTTTACCTAATAGAGTTAAGGAAGTAGCTAAGCACACTGGAAAGTGTTTGTTTATTCATTTTTCCAAGACCTCAAAAACCATGTGAATCAAAGGAAACAAAACAATTGAGACAACATACAGAATAGAACATTCCTTAAAGTCATACACTAGACAAAAGTTAATAAAGGTTTAAATAAGAATTCCCAAAAATCCTGGGCATATACCCAGAAGATTCTCCAACAAGTAATAAGGACACATGCTCCACTATGTTCATATTAGCCTTCTTTATAATAGCCAGAAGCTGGAAAGAACCCAGATATCCCTCAACAGAGGAGTGAATAAAAAATGTGGTATATTTACACAATGGAAATACTACTCAGCTATTAAAAACAATGAATTCATGAAATTCTTAGCAAATGGATGGAATTAGAAAATATCATCCTGAGTGAGGTAACTTAATCACAAAATCACATACATGGTATACACTCACTGATAAGTGGATATTACCCCGGAAGCTTGGAATACCCAAGATACAATTCACAAACCAAATGAAGCTCAAGAAGAAGGAAGACCAAAGTATGGATAGTTTGGTCCTTCTTAGTAGGGGAACAAAATACCCACAGGAGGAGATATGGAGACAATATGTGCAGCCCAGACTGAAGGAAAGAGCATCCAGAGACTGTCTCACCTGGGGATCCAGCCCATATACAGTCACCCATCTCAGACACTACTGTGAATGCCAACAAGTGCTTGCTGACAGAAGCCTGATATAGCTGTCTCCTGAGAGGTTCTGCCAGTACCTTACAAATACAGAAGTGAGTGCTCTCATCCAACCATTGGGATGAGCACAGGGTCCCCAATGAAGAATCTAAAGAAAGGACTCAAGAGCTGATGGAGCTTTCAGTGTCATAGGAAGAATAACCATCTGAACCATCCAGTTCCTCCAGAGCTCCCAGGGACTAAACTACCAAACAAAGGGTACACATGGAAGGACCCATGACTCTAACTGTATATATAGCAGAGGATGGCCTTGTTGAACATCAAAGGGAGGAGAGGAGGTCCTGAGGAGGCTTGATGCCCCACTGTAGGGGAATGTCAGGTCAGGGAAGCAGGAATGGGTGGGTTGGTGAGCCCAGGGATGAAGGGGATGGGATAGTGTGTTTTCAGAGGGGAAACTAGGAAGGGGGATAATATTTGAAATGTAAATAAAGAAAATATCTAAGAAAACATTAAAAAGGGAAACAGGGTTAGCATGATAGATTGGCAGGTAAGGGGGCTTACTGCCAAGACTAAGTTGATGCCTGGTGTATCAAGTTTGATGCCTGGAGCCGACATAGCAGAACAGTGCATTTCAGGTTCTCCTCTAACATTCAGAGGTGTGCAATTTCTCTCTCTCTCTCTCTCTCTCTCTCTCTCTCTCTCTCTCTCTCTCTCTCTGACACACACACACACACAAACACCTGTACACCTGTACACACCAATAGGTATTTTTTTTAATAAATGTCGTATAGATCAAATTGTAAGTTTCTGTAGACATATCACTTAATAACAATACATGAAAAAATGGTCAGTATTGCTAAAGCCCAGAAAAAATGTCATTAATACCACAAACATGTACCACAGGATTCCAATAAAATTATTATTGCCAGGTAGTGGTGGCGCATGCTTGTAATCCCAGTGCTCTGGGAGGCAGAGGCAGACAGATTTCTGATTTTGAGGCCAGCCTGGTCTACAGAGGGAGTTCCAGGACAGCCAGGGCTATACAGAGAAACCCTGTCTCAAGAAAAGCAAAATTTAATAAAAAAACAAAAATTATTATTATTATCAAAAGCTACAAGAAAAAGAGAGGAAGTGTTGGTGAGTATGTGGAAAAAGTATCCCAAAATCATAATTAAATTATTATAACTTGGAAGTTTTTTAGTAATGTTAACATGGATGTATTGTCTTACTCAACATTTGCACTATAAGACAGCCAGTTAAAAAAGTAACCAGCATTAATTTTCTATCAGACCCTATACTTAGAATAACACTGATAGATTCAAACCAGTAACAATTATGTGTCCATCAACTGAGTCATAGGTATGAAAGTGTGGTTCACATACACAATGGAATCTTGGAAAGAGATGGGACTGTCAATCATTGTTATTTAATAATTCAGTCATGGAAAGACCAGTAGCACTCAATCTCACTAATATGGAGATTGTAGAAATTTTGTTCTGATAGATTATGGTGGCAGAAATGCCATTGTTAAATGTGAAAAACAGAGGGAGGTGAATTAGCATGTACTGCCTCATCCATTGTCCAATTATAGTAAAAAGTTTTTGTATAATACAATGGCTCTATGACAGAACTAATACCTTCCTCCTGTGTGAAATATTAATGTTAGTTAAGTATGTATGTATGTGCATGCTCTTTACTATTGTAAAGAAACTGTGTCAACTTTAACCACAATTTTACATTCTTCAAGCATTTCTATACTATATAAATGTTTGAACATACATTTTTGTGTATGCATGTATTTCTAAGTCTATATAATGTGACCTGGCTTCATTCTAGAACTTGGTCTTTAGTTCTTCAACTTCAAAGCCTGATAAACAAAGCTATTGTTTCAAGTAAGATTTTAATTGGGGAAATAGACTAAATTATTCCCTTTCTTCAGAAGATATTATCCAAGTTGTCTGCATGTTTTCTTCCTGAAATTTTATGCCAACATAGATAAAAGATCTTGAGAATCATAGAGGACTCAAACAAAATCAGACAAGGAAGGAAACTAATGAGCATCTTACATAACAGTTACTAGGGGGAAAATTAACCTACCTGGGACCCAGGGACAGTGGTATAAATACATGCTTCAACATTCCCTCAAAAAAAGGGACAAGTGAATTGAGGTTTTTATATATCACTTTTGTCAATAATTTGTTGCTTGCTATTTCGAGGAACCAGTTTTGACCTCTTCTGGGCAGCTGTGATAGTAGATAGTGAATATTGGAGTCTATAGAGGAAGATCACAAGGGAGTGACAGTTGGACCCATTATATTCTGAAATTGTGAGGCCTAAGAAAATGTGGATAAGTCATAAATGGTGCATAAAGGCTGATATATGTTTTGTTCCAACCATGAATGATTTTAAGAAGTAGATGCAAATAGATGCATCTGTGTGGTTAATAGACCTTAAATCTTGGTTATATGTGTGGTGAAAAATGGGCCTTGAATATTCTCATTAGTGATCAGATCATTGCCTTGGTTTTCTTTAACCAAATTTCTATAAGTAATGTAGTGGCTATTCCTGGTTGTCAACTTGACTATGTCTGGAATGAACTACAATCTAGAATTGGAAGGCTCACCTAATCTGGAGCCTCAGAGGTATAAGTTTCTGACCTGGATCTTGGCATGGAGATCTTGAAGCATAGTGGCTATGAATTCCAGAAGATTAAGACAAGAAGATCTCTGAGTTCAAGATCATCTGGGATTAAAGGCATGGAGACACATGTCTTTAATCTGGGCTATACCCTCTGTTGCAGAACTACAGCCTTTAATCTGGGCTATGCCTTCTGTGGGAGACATATATAAGGACACTGGAAGAAGGAAAACTCACTCTTCCTTGCCTGCTTGGCTCGTGGGACTGAGCAACTGCTAGATCCTTGGACTTCCATCCACAGCTGCTGCTGATCATTGTTGGGGGAGACTGTAAGTCATCAACAAATTCCCTATCTATATAGAGACTTCTCATACATTCTGTGACTCTAGAGAACCCAGACTAATACAAGTAATATCTAGATATATTTGACAGACTTCTTGAGATGAAGAGAAGAAATAGACTGATGAATATTATATGTGTTATTATATTATGTTTTATATATTATATATATGTTATATATATTATATATGTGTTAGCATATATTATATTACATATTACATTATATTATGTGAATTATATATATATATATTATATATATATCATACAGTATGCTTCATAAAATTGTATAATGTTATATATTATATACAAATATAATACATTATGTGAAATATATCAATATATGATATATTGATAATTATATAGTAATATATTTGGAGTTTATTAATTTGGGCTATATAATACATGCTGGGTAGTCCAACAGTAGCTTTCTTCACACCAGGATTTGGTGGCTGCTCCTTTCATAAATTTGGAAGCCTCAGCAATTACAAATTAATATTGAGAGTCTTGAGGATTCTTAAACAGCAACTTGTCTTCAGTCTCCACTGGAAGAAACTGTATTCTGATGCAGCAGAACCTCCCTAATACAGAAAGTGAGGACAGGCAGTAAATTATATATATATATATATATATATATATATATATATATATATTCACATACATACATACGTATATGTATATTTCTTTTCCTTTGAGGTTTCTCATAGGTTGGTCACCTCAAGGACTATACACTCTGAAGAGAGGCTCCCTTTCAGTAAATCCTTTCAAAAAATACCTTCATAAACATGCTCAGAGGTATGTTAATAAAAGATCCACCCAAGGTGACAACCAATGATAACCACCACATTACTCTTTCCTAATCCAGTTATAATGACACTTTCTTTCCTCTGTTTTTATAATTACACTGACAATGTGATAAAAACATGAGCAAGAAATCCTTAGTTGTACCTAGTATGGGAGTAATAATCCATTACCAAAGTGTTGAAGATGCAACTAATTTATTTCTATGGTAAATTATGTGTATATGTTCCTGAATAAAAACAAAAGTAGCCATCAAAATAATAGACTATTTACAGAATCCTCACAATTTATCTTCTGGCCTACCTGGGCACCCCCTTTTACATGCATGAGCTTAAACGTGTACACATAATTGAAAGTAAAATAAATCTTTTATATAAGCTTAATAAAGTAGGAACAATAGAGTTTTGTAGTAAACTCTGAGGAGCCCCTTCCTGTCTGCTCTCTGCCACATACACACATAGTGGTTGTATGCCCTGGAAGAATTCACTGGATAATCTTTTCATTATAAAGTACTAGTAAACCGCATTATGCTCTCAGAAATGCCTCTGGTCAATGTTCTCTCTAGGGTAGAAATCACCCTCTGTGGTCACAACTGGCTCAATAATCTCCAACTCCTGTTCTACTTAATAAGTGCCTGAAGCTAAGTGTACTCTACTAACTTTGACCTGAACTTATCCTAACAGTGTGATTGGTGATGAATATTAACCTGTTTTCCATCTGGTGACGAGCATTGATTTTGAGTACCTGACGTCAGTCTTGGGGATGCTGAATGTTTATGTGACTATTCCTCAAGTAAAAGCCTGATGCCAAGATGTAAATGACTTTTCCACATTGTCTCGTTGTATATGTGTTGTCACAGGCCTTGGTTGGAAGACTAAAGCACATCCCTCTGAAACTCCACTGAGATAGGCAGATATGAAAATTGACTCTTGGACTCTCTTGGAAATTGCTTCATAAATCTTGTCCTTTGCTAGTTTGGACCTCTGTCTTTCCTCTGTAATAAATCCTAGTCACAATCCAATAACTTTTCTGGCTGTTACTGAACCTTTCAGTGACTCCTCCAGCCAGATTTTGGTCTTGAGAAGCACTAGCATAGTCAGTTTATTGTTTTCCTTCCAGAATGGGAAGATGTCCAGTGTTGGCTCTCTAGGAACCTGACTTAAAACATAACTGGCCTTGGATCACACCACCCACATGTCAAGCTGGACTTCTCCACAAAGTCCTATATTCCCACGTTTAGTAGAGTTGCAGGCAAGAATGGAAACTTGTTGACTTCCAGCCTCGTGGAGTTGTATGCCACATGATACAATATCAAGACACCTGAGAAGGGAGTCTCAATAAAGGAACTGTACAGTTCAGATTGCCCTGCAGTATTGACAGTGACAAATTTATTTGCCTAGATTATTAATTGATTCAGGAGATACAAGCCTATGGTGGGTGATACCACCCTAGGTAGGGGATGTTTTATGAGACAGAAACTACTGTTCCTCCATGACTTTTGCCTTTGAATTCCTTCCTTGAGTTCCTACTCTGTGGTGGATGGTGACTTGAACACAGAAACTATTCTTTTCCCTAATTTTCTATAAGTCAAAGTGGAACAGAGCAACAGAAAGGAAATTGGAACAGGCTATGTGAATAGTATAGGATACACGACACCCATGTCTGACTACATCATGAAGGCACACCAAAATGGATACATACACACACACACACACACACACACACACACACACACACATATGCATGCACATAGATTTCATAAATAAAGTAAATATAATATCTTTAAGATAATAGAAAGTTTTGTCATATGAAATAAGTCACTTAGCAGCCCTAAGCCTGCTCTTCAAATTCCTTGAATTATAAATTATGTATTTATTTTTCTCATAAACTTTGCCAGCTGCTATCCACCAAAAGCTGTACCACCTTTCCCAATGAATGTAGTAACTATTGTCTTCTCCTTAGGTGTTGATACATCTTCTCTTTGTTCTGCCAAGTTGTGTAGTTTCACTTAGCAGCCGTGATCTTCTGCCGTTGCTTCATTCTCTAAAAAACATGGTTTTACAATCAGTTGCTCCTTTTCCAAAACTATTGTTCCCTGTGAATCCATCAAAAAGCAAACTAAATGCCACATGTTTATGTTTTTATTGCTCAAAATAAATAAAATACCATGATTCCCTTCGTGGTGGAGTAAATGTTTTCAGAAATGTTGTATTATCTGATTTTTCCTTATCACATATCTTACTCACAGTAAACTGTCTTTTTGAATGATGAAATCCATGATATTTTTTATTGGTTTTTCACACTGTAGGAAATTATCTTCCAATGGCATGTTCATAATTGATATCTTCACCTCTGTTTATGAGTTTGGAGCCAATTTTGACAACAAAAAATCTCTTGACATTTATATATTTTCATCTCATTGCTAAATCTATGGACAGATTGCTCAATTTCATATAAAATTTTTAATTTGGACTTTGCTCTATATGGCTGTGAGTCGTGTTTATAGCAGCACTGAACACCACCCACCTAAAGTCTCTGCATCTGTTCTGGAAGGGAAAAAAAGCCATCAAGCACATGCCAATTCTTCTCAATAGCTTTGATTTTCTGTGTTGAATAAAAATGCCTTGCAAAAAGACCTTAATTCAATTTTAAGACAACCTAACATTTTATCATTAAACGTGGCATTAATTGAATAATGGCCTCATGCTCCAAAACCATCTCCAGTCAACATCACGTTAGTGTTTACATCAGGTAAAAATTACCATGTCTAGACTCTCTACTACAAATTTCAGAGGGTGTATGTTGTGCTGAAAGGGAAGCAGGGATGCAAAAGGTGAAGAGAGGTACACAAAGTGGAGGAAGGGGTAAGGCATGAATGGGAAGGAAATGTGGGGAACGAAGAGAAATAGTAAATCTCCAAACTTATATGTTTCAAGGTCTTCTCCTAAATCCCGATTTCTCTGCCTCAAACATGCACACGCACACACACACAGACACAGACACACACACACACACACACACACACACACAGAGAGAGAGAGAGAGAGAGAGAGAGAGAGAGAGAGAGAGAGAGAGATTCATTCTGAGCTTGGCACTTGTCTGCTTGTTCTCAACAGTGTACTGAATGAACCAGGACTACCAAAAGTCCCATGTCCTCACACAGAAACCAGAGATGTACACATAGATAAGCAAACACCATCCATCATTCAAGGATGAAGGCTTCAAATTTAACTTTGCTAGTACTTGAATTTTAGACATCCAGATTATAGAACTGTAAGAAAATCAAGATCTGCATTTGTGATCAACAGTATGTGATATTTTTAGCATCTTAAGACAAGTGCTCAGTTTCCTTATAATCAAATGAGCTAGTTCATTTACTAATTAGGGAAATAATATATAACAGAAGATTTTTAAAAGGAATATGCATTTAGCTCACCATGTCTGCATGCATCTATGCCATTGGATTGATCCTTTGGGGAAATGTATAAATTCCAGTGATCAGTAGCCAAGCATTGTGACTCAGGAAACCATGTATATAGAGGCAACGATAGCAACATGTCTTTTGGATGATGAAGAAATGTAACATTTATGATTTCTTTTTTTATCCACTATTCTTGGCTATATTGTGTACATGTAATGCAGATATGAGCACAAGTGTGTAGGACACCCAAGTGTGTGTGAGCATATGTAGAGAACCAAGGTCCACATCAGGAATTGTTGTATATGGTCTTCCACCTTATTCATCAAGGCAGGATCCTCTCAATCACACAGAGCTCTCCACTGTGGTTTTCTTGGGAACCAGTTAATTCTAACAATGCCCTATCTCTAGTTCCTATATAACATATAACTGGCAATCAGCATTCCCACTATAACTGCTGTAATAACAGCAGCCCACCATGCCCACCTGGAATTTCCATGTTTTCCTGCAGAACCATACTCAAGTAATTATACATATGCATCAAGCTTTTAACTGCTGAGACATCCCTATATCACACATTCATGATATCTTAATGCAATGTATTATAATAGCAATCAAGTTCTCCATTAATGTTAACTTAATTTGCCATAATACTAAACATGGAGGAGTGAATTCTCTCAAAATGAGCTTTTAGTTTTCTGAATAATGATTCACATTCCTTAAACTACAAATTAAACAAACAGCATGATTTCTGTCTTAGGCTTCTTATGCCTGACTATCATATCACCATTCTTTAGAAAATAATTGTTAGATGTTTTTATTTGAAATAAATATTAATTTAATTAATATTTTGTAAACACACTGAGATAAATGCTCTTTGCTTTTAATGTCAATTAATAGTTTTATCAACTACTTTCTCATAGCCAATAATGAAATAATATTGAGCTTTCGAAAGTTTAAAAATAGCAGCAGGAGTTACAATGCCATTTTCCAGAAAGAAAGAAAAATAACAATGAATAAAAGCAACCCAGTGACAGATCTGCAATCTGAACCTGAGGTTAGTGCTTCACAGCCTTTGTTAGAATTGGAAAAAGCAGCTGCTTCCTTTTCAGCAATCACTCGAGAGGAGGCAAACACAGAGGCAGGTGCTGACTTGAGTTGGGGGCATGGAAATGGCAATCAAGCACGTTGCAGAAAACAAATGGATGCAAGTGATGCAGGGTTTCGGGGGATGGGTGGGTAATGTAGTTCATCCACCCATCACATAACCAGCCCAAATTGCTACTTGTCCTTTTCTCCACAGAAAAGATGGAAATTACTTCTCAGTCTTCATACAGAGACACAAGTCTGGATATCTTAAGCGATCCTAATGCAGAAACTATGATGAACAGTTTGATGAAAATTGTAACTAGAAACCTATTTGGAATGAATTGTGTCATTATTGGACTTATATATATTTAAAGTTTCCAGTCACTTTATATGAACACTTTATAGTAACTAAATTTAATTTTTTTTTGTTCAATTTTCTTTCTTCCTTTTTATTAGATATATTCTTTATTTACACTTCAAATGCCCCCTTTTCCTGGTCGCCCCCATAAAATTCCCTAACCCATACCTCCTCCTCCTGCTCACCAATTCACACACTCCAGCTTCTCTGTTCTTGCATTCCCCTATACTGGGACATCTAGCTTTCTCAGGACCTAGGGTCTCTCCTCCCTTTGAGATCCAACAAGGCTATCCTCTGCTACATATAGAGCTGGAGACATGGGTCCCTCCATGTGTACTCTTTGGTTGGTGGTTTAGTGCCTGGGAGCTCTGGAGGTACTGGGTGGTTCATATTGTTGTTCCTCCTCTGCGGGTATAAACCCCTTCAGTCCCTTGGGTCTTTCCTCTAGCTCCTCCATTGGACATCCTGTGTAATGATTGACTGAGAGTGACCCCCTCTGTATTTGTCATGCACTAGCAGAGCCTCCCAGGTAAGAGCTATACCGGGCTCCCATCAGCAAGCCCTTGTTGGCATCCACAATAATGTCTGGGTTTTGGAACTTTATATGGGATGGAATATTCAACTGAGGAATAGCAAATATCTAAGAAGCACCTAAAGAAATGTTCAACACCCTTAGTCATCAGGGAAATGCAAATCAAAACAACCCTGAGATTTCACCTCACACCAGTCAGAATGGCTAAAATCAAAAACTCAGGAGACATCAGGTGCTGGCGAGGATGTGGAGAAAGAGAAACAGTCCTCCACTGCTGGTGGGGTTGCAAGCTGGTACAACCACTCTGAAAAATCAGTCTGGTGATTCCTCAGAAAATTGCACATAATATTACCAGAGGACCCTGCTATACCACTCCTGGGCACATACCCAGAGGATTCTCGAGCATATAATAAAGACAAATGCCCTACTATGTTCATAGCAGCCTTATTTATAAATTTAATTTTTTAAGACTTGTTGGATTTATTTATTATTTTTCTGAAAATAGATAATTATTGAAAGGTTTTAATTATTTGAAGTATATTATTATTGAATTTGTTATATGTCATGTTTTATGTGAAAGCCCCTCCCAACTCAGGTTTAATCAGCTGATGTTGTAATGATGGCTTCCCAAGAGAAAAATTAAGCCACGGAGAATCTCCCAGAATCCTTATATACTGCATCCAACCAGTGCATCTAATTCTCAGGGTGCAGCTGCTTGGTTAATTCTTAAGCATACCTCATCACATATCTAGGCAAGCACAGTTTTACTGTGCAATGGAATGACTCTTCATCTAGATTCACTGAGTTGATTCTTCTCCCCAACAGCTTCACCTAGAAGACAATTCTAAGTAGCTTCTTGATAGATAGCCTAGAAAGTTCGATCTATTTAACAGTTAGTTCTTTCAAGGTGATTTTTTTCATAGTATATACTCAGACTTAAGAACCTTGTAATCTCCAGAGTTCTTCGTAAGATTGCCCTCAACCAAAGAATGAATATAGAAAAACTGGTTCACTTACACAATGGAATATTACTCAGGTATAAGCAAAGAAATCTTGAATTTTGCAAGGAAATGGATGGAACTAGAAAATATCATCCCAAGTGATGTAACCCAGACCCCAAAAGACATGCATGATATGTGCACACTCATAAGTGGATATTAGCACAAAAGTACAGAATACCTAAGATACACACTACAGACCCAAAGAAGCTAAACAAGAATGAAGGCCCAAGTGAGAATGCTTCCGTCCCTTTTAGAAAGTGGAAGAAAATAGTCATGAGAGGCCAAGCAATGGACAGAGATTGGGTACCCCAATGGAAGAGATAGAGTAAGAATTGGAGGAAATAAAAGAGATGGCAATCTCATAGGAAAATCAGCAATATCCACTAACCTGGACCCCTGGGAATTCCCAGAGATTGAGCAACTAACCAAAGAGCATACATGGGCTAGTCTGATCTCCCCAGCACATATGTAGCAGAGGGCTGCCTTGTCTGGCCTCAGTGGTAGAGGATATGCCTAATTCTGTAGAGACTTGATGCCAGAGGAGCACTTTCTCTGGGGAGAAGCTGAAGGGGAAGAATTCTGTGAAGGGGAACAAGAAGAGGGGCAGGATTTGGGATTTAAATAATTAAAATAATTAAGTAATTAAAAAATGATTCATTTATGCTCCAAATGCAAGGGCACCATCATTTGTAAAAGAAACTTTACAAAAGTTTAAAGCACACATTGCACCTAACACAATAATTGTGGGTGACTTCAACACTCCACTTGCCTCAGTGGACCAATCAGGAAAGCAGAAACTAAACAGGGACACAGTAAAACTAAATGAAACTTTGAACCAATTGGATTTTTATATATATATATATATATATATATATATATATATATATAGAGAGAGAGAGAGAGAGAGAGAGAGAACATTTCATCCTAAAGCAAAAGAATATACCTTTTTCTCAGCACCGCATGGTACCTTTTCCAAATCAATCATATAATTGGTCACAAGACAGATGTCAACAAATACAAGAAGATCGAACTAGTCCCAGGCCTCCTATCAGATCACTGTGGAGTAAAAGTGTTCTTCAACAGCAAGAAAAACAACAGAAAGCCCACATACACATGGAAACTGAACAATACTCTATACAATGACACCTTGGTCAAGGAAGAAATAAAGAAATAAATCAAAGACTTTTTAGAATTTAATGAAAATGAAGGTACAACCTACCCAAATCTATGGGACACAATGAAAGCAGTGCTAAGAGGAAAACCCATAGCCCTGAGTGCCTCCAAAAAGAAACTGGACAGAGCATACACTAGCAGCTTAATGGCACAACTGAAAGCCATGGAACAAAAAGAAGCTAATTCACCAAGGAGGAGTAGAAGACAGGAAATCATCAAACTCAGGGCTGAAATCAATCAAGTAGAAAGAGAACCATTCAAAGAATCAACAAAACCAGGAGCTGGTTCATTGAGAAAATCAAGATAGATAAACCCTTAGCCAGACTAAACAATGGGTAGAGAGCCAGTATCCAAATTAACAAAATTAGATATGCAAAGGGGGATATAACACCAGAAACTGAGGAAATTCAAAAAAATCATCAGTTCCTACTACAAAAGCCTATACTCCACACAACTGGAGAAAATGGAGGAAATGGACAATTTCCTAGACAGATACCAAATACCAAAATTAAATCATGAACAATTAAATCAGCTAAACAGTCCCATAACCCCTAGAGAAATAGAAGGGGTTATAGAAAGACTTCCAGCCAAAAAAAGTAGGGGACCACATGGTTTTAGTGCAGAATTCTATCAGACCTTCAAATAAGACCTAACACCAATACTCTTCAAACTATTCCACAAAATAGGAACAGAAGGAAGACTGCCCAACTCATTCTATAAATCCACAATTATGCTGATACCAAAACCACACAAAGATCCAACAAAGAAAGAGAACTACAGGCCAATTTCCCTTACGAATATTGATGCAAAAATACTAATAAAATTCTTGCCAACCAAATCCAAGAGCACATCTAAACTATCATTCACCATGATCAAGTAGGCTTCATCCCAGGGATGAAGGGATGGTTCAATATACGGAAATCCATCAATGCAATCCACTACATAAACAAACTAAAAGAAAAAACCACATGGTCATCTCATTAGATACTGAAAAAGCATTTGACAAAATTCAGCATCCTTTCATGTTAAAAGTCCTGGAAAGAACAGGAATTCAAGGCCTATACCTAAACATAGTAAAAGCAATATACAACAAACCAGTAGCCAACATCAAAATAAATGGAGAGAAACTTGAAGCAATCCCACTAAAATCAGGGACTACACAAGGCTGCCCTCTCTCTCCATATCTTTTCAATATACAACTTGAAGTTCTAGCGAGAGCAATTAGACAACATAAGGAAGTCAAAGGCATACAAATTAGAAAAGTAGAAGTCAAACTATCATTATTTGCAGATGATATGATAGTATATGTAAGTGACTAAAAACTCCACCAGAGAACTCCTACAGCTGAGAAACAACTCCAGCAAAGTGTCTGGTTATAAAATCTACTCAAGCAAATCATTAGCCTTCCTGTACTCAAAGGATAATCAGGCTGAGAAAGAAGTTAGGGAAATAACACCCTTCACAATAGCCACAAACAATATAAAGTATCTTGTTTTGACTCTAACCAAGCAAGTGAAAGATCTGTATGACAGGAACTTCAAATCCTTGAAGAAAGAAATCGAAGAAGACCTCAGAAGATGGAAAAATATTTCATGCTCTTGGATTGGCAGGATCAATATATTAAAAATGGCCATCTTGCCAAAAACGATCTACAGATTCAATGCAATCCCCATCAAAATCCCAAATCAATTCTTCATAGATCTAGAAAGAGTATTTCTCAAATTCATCTGGAGTAACAAAAAACCCAGGATAGCAAAAATAATCTCAACAATAAAAGGACTTCTGGGGGAATCAATATCCCTGACCTCCAGCAGTACTACAGAGCAATTATGTTAAAAACTGCATGGTATTGGTAGAGCGACAGGCAAGTAGATCAATGGAAAAGAATTGAAGACCCAGAAATGAACCCACAGAGTTATGGTCATTTGATTTTTGATAAAGGAGCTATAACCATCCAGTGGAAAAAAAGATAATCTTTTCAACAAATGGTGCTGGTTCAACTGGAGTTCAATATGCAGAAGAATGTGAATTGACCCATTTTTTTTAAAGTGGAAAATATGTTTTTTTATTGGATATATACTATATTTACATTTTGTTTCCCTTTTTCTGGTTCCCTGATCCCCAGAGGTCCCATATGCCCCTTTCCCTCCCCATGTTCCCCCATCCACCGCTTCCCAATTCCCTGTTCAAGTATTCCCCTGAATTGACGCACTCTTATCTCCTTGTACTAAGATCAACTCCAAGTGGATCAAGGAACTCCACAAAAAGCCAGACACACTGAAACTAATAGCAATGAAACTGGGGAACACCTTGCCGGACATGGGCACAGGGGGGAAAGTTCCTGAACAGAAGACCAATAGCTTATGCTCAAGAATTGACAAATGGGACCTCATAAAACTACAAAGTTTCTGTAAGGCAAAGGAGACTGTCAGAAGGAGAAGACGACAACCAACAAATTGGAAAAAGATCTTCACCAACCCCACATCCAACAGAGGGCTAATATCCAATATATACAAAGAACTCAAGAAGTTAGACCCCAAAGAACCAAATAACCCTATTAAAAGTGGGGTACAGAGCTAAACAAATTTTCACCAGAAGAAATTCACATGGCTGAGAAGCACCTTAAGAGATGTCCAACATCATTAGTCATCAGGGAAATGCAAATCAAAACAACCCTGAGATTTCACCTCACACCAGTCAGAATGGCTAAGATTAAAAACTCAGGAGACATCAGGTGTTGGTGAGGATGTGGAGAAAGAGGAACACTTCTGGTGGGACTGACTCAGGACACCATGTGAACATCAGGCACAGCTGGGGGGGCCCTGGAGTCAGGTGCATGGACAGAGACCTAGCTTAACTTAGCTCTGCAGGAGATCTGGGCACCGACAGCTCAGCTGCGGTTGCAGACCACTGTGGACTGGCTCTCCAGGAGGGCTGGCAGCGAGGTGCCATCTTGCATCAGGACACAGCACAGAATTCTAGCAGTGGCAGATCTGGGCACCAACAGCTCAGCAATGGTCACTGACCTCTATGGACAGGCTTGCTGTGCTTTCAGCGGGGAAGCCATCTTGCTTTTGGACACAGTGGACTCCTAGCTGCTGGTGTCAGGTCACAGCGGATGACTGGAGGCTGGGATCAGGAACACAGACACCCTCTACTACAGCAGTACCAAAGGCCAGGCTCACAGGAGCTTCAAACTCCAACCAGTAACAATAAGACCAACTAACTCCAGAGATAAACAGATGGCAAAAGGCAAATGTAGGAATGTTACTAACAGAAATCAAGGCAATATGGCACCATCTGAACCCAATTCGCCAACCACAGCAAGTTCTGGATACCCCAGCACACCAGAAAAAAAAAGTTAGATATAAAAGCACTGGTCATGATGCTGCTAGAGGAACACAAAAAAAGACATAAACAAAACTCTTAAAAAGAAATGGAGGGGAACATCAATAGGGTAGAAACTCTTACAATGCAGACACAAAAATCACTTAAAGAACTCCAGGAGAATATGGGCCAACAGACAGGAACCAATAAAGAGGAAATGAGAAAATCAGATAAATAAATGCAGGAGAACTTGAAACAACATGCAGAAGTCATGAAAGAGGGAGTACAAAAATATATTATAGAATTAAATGAAAACACAAACAAACAAATGAAGGAACTGAGCAAAACCATCCAAGATCTGAACACAGAGGTAGAAACAACTAAGAAATCACAAAAGGAGGCAACTTTGAAGGTAGAAAACCTTGGGAAGAAATCAGGGGTCGTAGATGCAAACATCAACAACAGAATACAAGAGATAGAGATAAGAATCTCAGATGCTGAAGATAACATAGTAACCATTGACTCCACAGTCAAAGAAAATGCAAAATGCAAAAGGCTTGTAACCCAAAACATCCAGGAAATCCAGGACACAATGAGAAGACCAAACCTAAGGATTATAGGGATAGATGAGAGTGAAGATCTACAACTTAAAGGGCCAGCAAATATCTTTAACAAAATTATGGAAGAAAACTTCCCTAACTTAAAGAGAGAGATGCCCATGAATATACAAGAAGCCTACAGAACTCCAAACAGACTGGACCAGAACAGAAATACCTCCCGTCACATAATAATCAAAACCCCAAATATACTAAACAAAGAAAGAATATTAAAGGCAGTAAGAGAAAAAGGACAAGTAACATAAAAAGGAAGACCTATCAGAATCACACCAGACTTCTCTCCAGAAACCATGAAAGCTAGAAGATCCTGGGCAGACCTCATGCAGACCATAAGAGAACACAAATGTCAGCCAAGACTACTATACCCAGCAAAACTCTCAATCAACATAGATGGAGAAATCAAAATATTCCATGACAGGACCAATTTACACAATATCTTTCCACTAACCCAGCGCTACACAGGATAATAGGAGCTAAACTCCAATACAAAGAAGGAAACTGAACCCAAGAAAAAGCAAGACAGTAACCTTCTTCCATCAAACTCAAAGGAAGATAACTACTCAAAAACAAAAATAACATCAAAAATGTCAGGAAGTAATAATCACTATTCCTTAATATCTCTTAACATCAATGGACTCAATTCCCCAATAAAAAGGCATAGACTAACAGGCTGGATATAAATACAGGACGCTACATTTTGCTACTTACAGGAAACACACCTCAGAGTCAAAGACAAACACTACCTTAGAGTAAAAGGCTGGAAGACAATTTTGCAAGCAAATGGTCGCAGGAAGCAAGCTGGAATAGCCATTTTAATATCAGATAAAATTGACTTTCAACCCAAAGTCATCAAAAGAGACACAGAAGGTCACTTCTTGCTAGTCAAAGGAAGAATCCACCAAGAAGAACTCACAATTCTTAACATCTATGCTCCAAATGTAAGGGCACCCTCATTCATAAAAGAAACTTTACTAAAGCTCACAGCACACATTGCACCTAACACAATTATTGTGGGAGACCTCAATACTCCAATATCCTCACTGGACCGATGAGGAAAACAGAAACTAAACAGGGACACGGAGAAACTCATCGAATCTTTGGACCAATTGGATTTAACAGGTATATTTAGAACATTTCACCCTAGAGCAAAAGACTATACCCTTTTCTCAGCTCCCCATGGTACCTTCTCCAAAATTGACCATATAATTGGTCACAAGACAGACCTCAACAAATATAACTAACTAATCCCATGCCTCTTATCAGATCACCATGGAGTAAGAGTGTTCTTCAATAGCAACAAAAATAACAGAAAATCCTCATACACATGGAGGCTGAACAATATTCTACTCAATGAGACCTTAGTCCAGGAAGAAAAAAAGAAAGAAATCAAAGATTTTTTAGAATTTAATGAAAATGAAGGCACAACATACCCAAATTTATGGGACACAAGGAAAGCAGTGCTTAGAGGAAAACTCATATCCCTGAGTGTCTCCAAAAACAAAAAACAAAAAACAAAAAAACAGAAACAAACAAACAAACAAACAAAAACAGGAGAGAGCATATACTAGCAACTTAAAGGCACACTTGAAAGTTCTGGAACAAAAAGAAGCAATTTTACCCAGGAGGAGTAGAAGACAGGAAATCATCAAACTCAGGGCTGAAATCAATAACGTTGAAACAAAGAGAACCATACAAAGAATCAACAAAACCAGGAGCAGGTTCTTTGAGAAAATCAACAAGATGGATAAACCCCTAGCCAGACTTACCAAAGGGCACAAAGACAGTAGTCAAATTAACAAAATTAGAAATGAAAAGGGAGATATAACAACAGAAACTGAGGAAATTCAAAAAATCATCAGATCCTACTACAAAAACCTATACTCAACACAACTGGAGAATCTGGAGGAAATGGAAATTTCCTAGACAGTTACCAAATACCAAAATTAAACCAGGATCAAATAGATCCTATAAACAGACCCATAACCTACAAAGAGATAGAAGGGGTCATAGAAAGTATTCTAACCAAAAAAAGCACAGAACCAGATGGTTTTAGTGCAGAATTCTATCAGAACTTCAAAGTCCTGATACCAATACTCTTCAAACTGTTCCACAAAATAGAAACAGAAGGAACACTACCTAACTCATTCTATGAAACCACAATTACCCTGATACCAAAACCACACAAAGATCCAACTAAGAAAGAGAACTACAGGCCAATTTCTCTTATGAATATCTATGCAAAATACTAAACAAAATACTTGCCAAACGAATCCAAGAACACATCAAAATGATCACTCACCATGATCAAGTTGGCTTCATCCCAGGGATGCAGGGATGGTTCAATATACAGAAATCCATCAACATAATCCACTACATAAACAAACTCAAAGAAAAAACTACATGGTCATCTCATTGGATGCTGAAAAAGCATTTGACAAAATTCAGCATCCTTTCATGCTAAAGGTCTTGGAAAGAGCAGGAATTCAAGACCCATATCTAAACATAGTAAAAAGCAATATACAGCAGACCAGTAGCCAACATCAAGGTAAACGGAGAAAAACTTGAAGCAATCCCACTAAAATCAGGAAATAGAGAAGGCTGTCCCCTATCACCATATCTCTTCAATATAGTATTTGAAGTACTAGCTAGAGCAATTCAACAACAGAGGGAAGTCAAAGGGATACAAATCAGAAAGGAAGAAGTCAAACTATCACTATTTGCAGATAATATGATAGTATACTTAAGTGACCCAAAAAACTCCACAAGAGAACTCCTGCAACTGATAAACAACTTCAGCAAAGTGGCTGGCTATAAAATCAACTCAAGTAAATCAGTAGCCTTCCTATACGCGAAGGATAAGCAGGCCGAGAAAGAAATTAGGGAAATGACACCCTTCACAATAGCCACAAATGATATAAAGTATCTTGGAGTGTCTCTAACCAAACAGGTGAAAGATTTATATGACAAAAACTTCAGGTCTCTGAAGAGGGAAATTGAAGAAGACATCTGAAAATGGGAAAATCTTCCATGCTCGTGGGTTGGCAGGATTAATATAGTTAAAATGGCAATCTTGCCAAAAACAATATACAGATTCAATGCAATCCCCATCAAAATCCCAACTCAGTTCTTCATAGAGTTAGAAAGAGCAATTCTCAAATTCATCTGTAAAAACAAAAAACCCAGGATAGCTAAAACTATCATCAACAGCAAAAGAACTTCTGGGGGAATCAATATCCCGGACCTCAAGCAATACTACAGAGCAGTAGTGTTAAAAACTGCATGGTATTGGTACAGTGACAGGGAAGTGGATCAATGGAATGGGATCAAAGACCCAGAATTGAACCCACACATCTATGGCCAATTGATCTTCGACAAAGGAGCTGAAAACATCCAGTGGAAAAAAGATAGCCTTTTCAACAGATGGTGCTGGCTCAACTGGAGGTCAACATGCAGAAGAATGAGAATTGATCCACTCTTATCTCCTTGCACTAAGCTCAACTCCAAGTGGATCAAGGACCTCCACATAAAACCAGACACACTAGAACTAATAGAAAAGAAACTGGGGAAGACCCTTGAGGACATTGGCTCAGGGGAAAAATTCCTGAACAGAACACCAATTGCTTATGCTCTAAGAGCAAGAATAGATAAATGGGACCTCATAAAATTACAAAGTTTCTGCAAGGCAAAAGACACTGTCAAAAGGACAAATTGGCAACCAACAAATTGGGGAAAGATCTTCACCAACCCCACATCTGACAGAGGGCTAATATCCAATGTATACAAAGAACTCAAGAGGTTAGACCCCAGAAAACCAAATAACCCTATCCAAAAATGGGGTACAGTGCTAAACAGAGACTTTTTACCTGAGGAAATTTGGATGGCTGAGAAACACCTTAAAAAATGTTCATCATCATTAGTCATTAGGGAAATGCAAATCAAAACAACCCTGAGATTTCACCTCACACCAGTCAGAATGGCTAAGATTAAAAACTCAGAAGACATCAGGTGTTGGCGAGGATGTGGAGAAAGAGGAACACTCCTCCACTCCTGGTGGGAATGCAAGCTGGTACAACCACTCTGGAAATCAGTCTGGCGGTTCCTCAGAAAACTGGACGTGATACTTCCGGAGGACCCAGCCATACCACTCCTGGGAATATACCCAGAATAATCCCCAGCATGCAATAAGGATACATGCTCCACTATGTTCATAGCAGCCTTATATATAATAGCCAGAAGCTGGAAAGAACCCAGATGTCCCTCAACAGAGGAATGGATACAAAAAATGTGGTATATATACACAATGGAGTACTATTCAGCCATTAGAAACAATGAATTCATGAAATTCTTAGAGAAATGGATGGAGCTGGAGAACATCATACTAAGTGAGGTGACCCAGTCTCAAAAGAATACCCATGTTATGCACTCATTGATAAGTGGATATTAGCCTAGAATCTTGGAACACCAAAGACACAAATCACATACCAAGTGATGTCTGACAAGAAGAAAGGAGTGGACACTGCTGCTAGAGTGGACCAAAGCATCATTGTGGGGGAGTACAAGAACAGGGAGGTGGGAGGGGGTGCATGAGGGAGCAGGGGAGGGAAAAAGGCATGTGGGACCTTTGGGGGTGGGGAACCAGAAAAAGGGAAATGAATTGTAAATATAGAATATATCCAATAAAAAATAAAGTGCTATATAATAAATACTCCAGGATTCAAGCAACAAGCTAGCATCCAAGATACAATGTGAATATCTGCAAAAATGTAATACAGTTGTGAGATGTATTAATGATGTATTAGATTACGAAATCATCATTAGACAATTTTATCATGATAAAAACATGGTATGTACCAAGTACAAACTATGATGACAGAGCCTCCTATATGCCAAGGTTACAAATTACTTACTTTGGTATAAACCTTATGTCCTCAGATCCTTGAAGAATGCTACCCTATAATATTAGCACAAAAATAAATGATAAAATAAAAAGTGATAGTTTTAAGTCCAAGAAGTATGAGGCTTATGCCCAAAGAGCAAATGTTTTTAAAAAGTTTTTAAGTAGAAAGAGTGCATTTTAAGATAAAAGCCAAGCATGGTGGTAGAGTCAGGACATTTACTAGAGATTGTTTTTACCGCAAAGCATCATGTGTCTTTGATAATTTTATTTCTATATTTTCCCACAAAAAGATTCCTACTGAGTTTGCAGCAGCATCCTTGTAAGGGTATGGCAGTCACTGAAAGAAGAACCCAGATTCAAATTATAGACAAAGACATTCTGCAGAAGCACCCAGCATGTAGGGTTGACCATGCAAGAAAAATGTCGTCAAACATAAGGGAATCTCGAAGGCCCTTTTAAAACCCAGTTTAGGGATTTTCCAGGTGTTGATAAGTAGTCACATTCACTAGAATTGTTTGAGCTTATCGTATGGGATATTTGGACAAATCTGATTGGTCTTGAGGAAAAGAGTGTTACTTACATAAAAATTTCCCGTATCTCTTGTAAGCCCCAGGCCAGATGTCAAGGCAACTGCTGATTAGCAGCTCCCCTTTTGCTGTGTTTTTTTTTTCCAAGAAGCCCAGACTGTTCTTATGGGGAATTAAAGCTTAAAGCCTAATGCACTTGCCTGTTCTAAAACAGAGTTAGGTCCTCTCAATCTCCACACTTGAGCAACTGTAAGTGTCTGCATCCACCATGACCAACAGAGAAATGATTCAAAGGAGACAAGAAGACAGTTTGGGTCAATTCCATTGCCTTAATTTAGATCATTTCCTGTAGACTAAGATGTTATAATTTGATTGCTTATTATAATGTAAAATTGTAAAGAATTTCACAGTAGGCCCCGTGAAAAATAGTGGCAACAGAGATACAACCTAATAACTTGTGAATTTTTGTTCTAAATCTAAAATATATGTATTTTGTATTATTCTTTAATGATTTTAATGGAGCCCTCTGAAAAGCACAATAAGATGTAAATAAATAATATTGGGTGATATTTTTGAGAAAAAATCATCTATCATGAACTGAGACAGTATTTTGTCCCATGGGGTGTCTTCACTGAATACATTAACTCATCTCCTGCATCTGTTTTCTTTGGTTGAACCCTCTGGATCATCATTAACTGTTATTTTGAATTTCAATACTAAATGGCATGCCATGTAACTCACCCATTAACAATATACTACTAAGGATACTACATTATTACATTATTTTTCACTTCTGCTTAATAAATATTTATACATTAAATATATCTGCATATATATTTAACAAGTTATTCCATTCTATTTTCAGTGTTCCATTCAACATCATTAACCACTCTCATTGTGCTCCTGTAATTGTCATTTATCCATTTCAAAAAGTTTTCATTTCCCCAAACAGAAATTCTACAACCATTTAACAGTAATTTTTCAGGAACTGTCAAACACTAGCATTCATGCTATCTCTGTGAAATTTTCTACCCTAAATGTTTTTATATGTGTAGTGTCTATTCCTGGTTGTCAACTTGACTGTTTTGGAATAAACTCTGACCTGGATCTTGGCTTGGAGATCTTGAGGCGTAGTAGCTATGAATCCCAAAAGATTCAGACTGGGAGACCTCTGAGTTCAAGGTCATCTGGAACAAAGCAAGTACCAGAGTCAGGCATTGTGACATACACCTTTAATCTCGTTACACCTTCTGCTGGAGACCTATGTAAGGACATTGGAAGAAGGAAGATTCCCTTTCTCTATCTTTGCCTGCTTGCATTGTGGGTCTGAGCAACTGCTAGATCCTTGGACTTCCATTCACAGCTGCTGCAACTTCCATTCAAAGTTGTTGGGAGTTGGACTAGAGACTGTAAGTAATCAACAAATTCTCTTACTGTATAGAAACTACTCATAAGTTCTGTGACTCTAGAGAACCCTGACTAATACAATATGAGGAAAGTTACACAGTACTCACTCTCCCATGTCTTGTCCTTGTTTACCAGGTCCATTCATATCAAGTCATTCCTCAGAACATCAGTCCATTGTATAACTGAATAAATTTCCAATATCCACCTATATTTTTTTTATCCATTCAGTTGTTGATGACCACTTCAGATTATTTCCACCATTTATCTGTGAATCACACTGCAAAGAGAATTGACATACAAGTATCAATTCCAATCCTTGTGCTTTTGTTTTGTTTATTTGTTTGTTTGGAGTTTTCTATTTAAGTGAAGCAATGTTAACAGTTGTGAATTGGAATTGTATTGCATGTTCCATCTTCACAGTTGCACTTTTATTGAGCAGTAAAATTTAAGCTGACTTTTATTTTTAATTCTAGTAGTCATTTATTGCATCTTTATTTTAATGTGAGACACTCATGGGTTTTATCTTCACTTATTCCTGTGCTCTTCTGTTTTGAATTACTAATTCCCAAAGCTTCTCTGAGACCTGAGAAGTATGGTGGTGCTTTACTCTCATCCACTAGAAATAGATCGTCCTGCCAGAGATGTCTTTATCTAAAATGAGTTTCACATAGACTTTTGAAGACAGTGCTTCATTTCTTTTTTAGAGTTTAGTTTGCTCATGAGAAAAATGATCTGTATTTTGTTATACATGATCAGACTTTAGATTTCCCCAAAACCTTTTTATAAAAGAAAAATAGAGAAAAACCTTTTGATTTTTAACTCAAGGCACTGAAATATCCTTATTCCTAGTGTATGCTTCTGAGAGTTTTTATTTTAAAGTATATCTCTGGTTACCAATTTGGGTTAATTTTCAGCATAATGGTATATTTTCTACAATAACTCCAAGAAGTGACACTTTACATTCTTGAAAATACAAAAAGAAGTTTGAATCTCCATTTATAGGTTTAAGAAAGATCTGCAGAGAAGTAACCCAAGAAGAATTAAAACTAAAAGGCTCTGTATATTCTACCAGATAGCACATGCAGATCATTAAAGACCATATGTCTGTATGTAAAAGTTAATAGCAAAAAGTTGCAAATCAAATGTTAGGGTCAGAATTACCCAGGATATACCAATGTAGATCAGGAATTGACTGTGATATGGTGATAGAGTGAAATTCTGGGTAAACCCTTCTGTCTAAATGTTCTCTTAGCCACTGAACAAATAAATTGTAAGAGAAGAGTACATGACTGAAAAAATTCTACAGAGATGTCAATACAGCTTTAAGACAAAGAAATAAAGGAAATAATATAAACCAGAGGCAGAGAAAAGTCCACAAATTAGAAATGAAGGAGTTTCTTCCAGCTCTAAAGCAGGCAATGCTATCACTGCTAAATGAGAGTCATGCGCCAACTGGCGTTTCTTTGTAACTGAGGCAATATCTACTTTACTTCTTTGTGATTCAAACCCCATGGTCATATATAAGCATAAAATATGGATAAAATATAATTATAAAAAGTAGATGCATGAAACAGGATGAATCAGAGGAGCCATTCAGACACACAAGATACCAAAGAAAAATATATGCCTTCAGTCACTAGTTAAAATGTCACAGGAGACAAGAGGAGACCACTAGCCAAACTTATATAATTTCTATTCTGTGATAACAATCATCATGCTTATTCTGATTTTAAGTACTTATGTATATATGATGGTGTGTGTGTGTGTGTGTGTGTGTGTGTGTGTGTGTTCTAAAATGTATTCTGAAATACATCCCTAAAACGATCCTTCTAATGTCTTTTTTTCTCCTTCCTTTGAGGCAAGAAAGTAGGTAATGATTAGAAATTGTCCCACTGGAAAAATATACAAATTAAAATATTGAAGATGGATAATATCAGGATATTCAGTTGTCAACTCCAGGCTCCAATAAGCTCTAAGCCTTTGTCTCAAGGAGACAGTAGCTAAATTATCTGCTGAGTTCTTTCAAACATAACCCGGTTTTCTGGAATATATCCTACAGATGAGAATGACAGCAGTCACCAGATTACTGATCAATGTTAACATCTTTATTTTTTAAGTTATTTGCTCTCTCTTTAGAGCAGCAATGCATCATCTAAAATAGAATCTCTAAGTTCTGAAAAGAGTGAGAACACACTGCTGTTTTATACTATTTTATCTAGCTAGAAGGTACAGCTGGAACCTTCTTCCATATGTAAAACAATGATCTGCTTCCTCCTTGTTCAGGAACAAGCATGAAATCCAGTGACTGGAGACATAACCATCTTCCAGATTCTGCCAACACTGAGGGATTCTTCTGCACCTTCAAATAAATAAAAACATTCAATTATTTGGTTTAGTGTTTAGGTTTTGGTTTAGTTTTGTATGTTTGTACAGTTGGTTGGATTGATAGTTGTGGTTTGACTTGTTCTTTTCTTTTTCTTTTTTTCTTCTCCCATACTGGTGTTATGTTTAAATTATATAAGCATGTAATGCACATATGCCATGGCATGCAGGTGGTAATCAGAAGACAATTTGTGGGAATCATTTCTCTTCCATCACCACATAAATCCTGGGACTTAGATTCAGAGAGTAAGGCCTGGTAGTGTGTGTTCTTGTCCACCGAGCCAGCTCACTGAGCCCTCATTTGGTGTTTCAATTGTTCTGAAAGAATGTTGATGTAACATGCATTCCAACACTGCATAGTGAAGCTTTTATTTGTTTATTTTCAAGACAAGGTTTCTCTGTGGAATATCCCTGGCTGTCCAGAAACTAACTTTGTAGAGCAGGCAGGTCTTGAACTCAAAGATCTGCCTGTCTCTGCCTGCCAAATGCTAGAACTAACATTAGGTACCACTACTTCCCTGTGTGATATGTTTATTAAACATGTGCTTTGAAGTGGAGTCATAACATAGAAATGATTACTTCAAAATATTTGGAGATAGGAATAAAGAGACAAATATAAAACTTTTCTGCAAGTAATACAATAATAAAAATAGTGGGACTAACATATGTCCTAATTGTTGTCACATCACAGTCAGGTTCCAGCATGCACAGAACATGACTCACGGCATTTATCTTGTCTTATCAGAATGCCTCAGGAAAGGAATGAGATCTAAAAGATAATGCCTGATCACAGCCATGTAAAGCCAAGAACTGTGAGCACCGTGATAAAAAAAAATAATAATAACTAACATTTTATCTCTAAAAGAAAAGTAATTACATGGAGAAATAGGATATTATTTATCTTATCAATAGAACAATGTTTCTTTCATCTCAGCTAGTGCTCCATTATAAAAAGTTACTTCTAAAAGGTCAGGGGAATGATATCTGGGATTCACTGCTTAAAAGTCTTCAATGTAATGAGCAGGAAAGTCTCTGGAGGTAGTTGTCAGGTTCAAAATCAAAGCCTCTGGATACAAATGACTGAAAATCTGGATGTGTCATTAATTTGACCAAGTCAAACAACATTCAAATTTAAATATTTTTCTGTAGTATGTTTCCCTTTTAAAGCCTGATTTGAATGTATATTTTTTATTCTAGAAAACTTTTTTTTAATTTTTATTTTCTATGTTCTATGTTTACATTCAAAAGGCTTTCCCCTTTCCCAGTTCCCACCCACCATAGTTCCCATAGTTCCTCTCCCCCCCAACTGTTCCCCAATCATTCCCCCTCCCCCCTCGGTTTCTTTACTAAACTGGATGCAATATTTACAGGCCTAGGGTCCTCTCCTTTCTTCTTCTTGGGAATCATTTGACTTGCTATTTGTGTCTTGAGTATTTAGGGCTTCTGGGCTCATTAATATCCACTTATCAGTGATTGCATTTCAAGTGCATTCTTTTGTGATTGGGTTAATTCACTCAGGATGATATTTTCCAGGTCTAACCATTTACCTACAAATTGCATAAATTCATTATTTTTAATTGCTGAGTAGTATTCCATTGTATAAATATACCACATTTTCTGTATCCATTCCTCCTTTGAGGGATATTTGGGCTCCTTCCAATTTCTGGCTATTATAAACAAGGCTGCTATAAACATAGTGGAGCATGTGTCCTTATTGCATGCAGGGGAATCCTCTGGGTATATGCCCAGGAGTGGTATGTCAGGGTCCTCTGGAAGTGACATGCCCAATTTTCTGAGGAACCGCCAAACTGATTTCCAGAGCGGTTTTACCATTTTGCAATCCCACCAACAATGGAGGAGTGTTCCTCTTTCTCCACATCCTCGCCAGCACTTGTTGCCTCTTGAGTTTTTAATCTTAGCCATTCTGACTGGTGTGAGGTGGAATCTCATGGTTGTTTTAATTTGCATTTCCCTGATGACTAATGATGTTGAACATCTTTTAAGGTGTTTCTCGGCCATCCGAATTTCTTCTGGTGAAAATTCTTTGTTTAGCTCTGTGCCCCATTTTTTGATAGGGTTATTTGGTTCTTTGCGGTCTAACTTCTTGAGTTCTTTGTAAATATTGGATATTAGCCCTCTGTCGGATGTGGAGTTGGTGAAGATCTTTTCCCACTTTGTTGGTTGCCGTTTTGTCCTTCTGACAGTGTCCTTTGTTTTGCAGAAACTTTGTAATTTTATGACGTCCAATTTGTCGATTCTTGATCTTAGAGCATAAGCTATTGGTGTTCTGTTCAGGAACTTTTCCCCTGTGCCCAAGTCCTCCAGGATCTTCCCAAGTTTCTTTTCAAATAGTTTCAGTGTGTCTGGTTTTATGTGGAGGTCCTTGATCCACTTGGAGTTGACTAAGATTTATTAATATCAGTCAAAATATTTTAGACCTGAACTGCTAGTATTGATTATGACTAGTCTCTCATTCATTCATTGGGTTATGTCTTTGAATCCCACATGGAATCTTGTGACATTTAAGACACAGTCTTATGTTCAGGTATCATTTTATAATCTTCAGTTCCAATAAAATTAGATGTGGGTCGGCTTTGCTTAAGAGAAGATTGTACATCAACACCTTTAAAACCTAATAGTGACTATTAAGTACTGGAATATATAGAAAGCCTTAATACTAAGCCTGTATCAAGTCCTTATGGTAAATCAAAGTTTAAGATATTTAATGTTATAAAATAAGAAACATTAGTTGATTATTGATCATTTTTTAAATATAATAAAAATATTTAGGTATTTCTAAAATATATGGCAGACAAAACTCATTAATAAACATGGATATGCTGAATGTCTTAGTTGGAATTTCTTTTGCTGTGACAAAACACTATAACCAAAAAGCAAATTGGAGAGGAAACAGTTTATTAACTTTAGCCTTCTACATTACAGTCAGTCACTGAAGGAAACTATCAGAGAAATTCAAACAGGACATGAACCTAGAGACAGGCACTGATTCAGGAACCACGGAGGGGTGCTACTTACTGGCTTGCTCAACCTGCTTTCCTAAAGAACTCAAGACTTCCAGACCAGGGATAGCACTGTCCATAATGGGCTGGGCCTTCCATTTCAGTCATAAATTAAGAAAAGATTCTATAGGTTGACTTTAACTGAGGTTTCCTCCTTCAGATATTATATTCTGTCTCAATGTCATAAGTCTATCTATTGAGCACACAGGAAAATCCTGAAAGAATTATACCCACTGTTAAGTATAGCCACAAGTAGTATAAATATTAAGGAGTATTATGGATAAAATTTAGGAACATACACATGCCATTGGTTAGTTATGGGACAAAAAATTATGAACTGATAAAATTTGAAGCCCCTGGCTTCTCAGTCATAAAATTTCCTAGGTTAAAAATATTATACATAGTTAATGTATCTTTGGGGAGATCTGACCCACTGAAATGAAGATTTGGTTGTCAGATTATTGTTGTTATTGAAAACTTGCCTTGCCTTCTATTGTAAAGGGTGTGCCTATGGGTAAGGCTGCCATGTTTCTAAGGTCAGTGTGTGTGCCTTTTCTGCACCAGGTATACCTCAAGTCTATCTTGCCATTGCTACATTGCATCAAATCAATGCAGATGTCCCTAAAACAGCCCCACCATAATTAAACTAAGATAAATAAAACAGCATAAGTAAGTTGATTAAGAAATGGGTTCTACTATATCAAATAACAATAATTTCCGCTTTAAACTATTTTTTCTACCTTCACATGCTGAAAGCTTTTAGTTAAAAGTTTAATTGGAAAGAAATATAGAAAGAAATCAATTGCTAAAAGTTGTAACATTTCTCTGATCACACATGAGACTGAACTATAAGTACTCAGAGTTTTTTCTGTATTAGTTTACTTCTGTCCTTAATATGAGAAAACATTTGATATTAATATCTTAGAAGAGTTTTTAATCTTAGCCATTCTGACTGGTGTGAGGTGAAATCAAAGTTCCTGAACAGAACATCAAGAGCTTATGCTCTAAGATCAAGAATAGACAAATTGGGACCTCATAAAATTACAGTTTCTGTAAGGCAAAAGACACTGTCAATAGGACAAATCAGCAACCAACAAATTGGAAAAAGATTTTCACCAACCCTACATCTGACAGAGAGCTAATATACAATGTATACAAAGAACTTAAGAAGTTAGACCCTAGAAAACCAAATAACCCTATCAAAACATGGGGTATAGAACTAAACAAAGATTTTTCACCTGAAGAAATTAAGGGTGTCGGCAAGAATGTGGAGAAAGAGGAACACTCCTACACTGCTGGTGGGACTACAAGAAGGTACAACCACTCTGGAAATTAGTCTGGCTGTTCCTCAGAAAACTGGACAAGATACTTCTGGAGGACCCTGCAATACCACTCCTGGGCATATACCCAGAAGATTCCCCAGCATGCAATAAGGATACATGTTCTACTATGTTCATAGCATCCTTATTTATAATAGCCAGAAGCTGGAAACAACCCACATGTCCCTCAACTGAGGAATGGATACAAAAAATGTGGTATATATACACAATGGAGTACTATTCAGCCATTAAGAACAATGAATTCATGAAATTCTTAGAGAAATGGATGGATCTGGAGAACATCATACTAAGTGAGGTAACCCAGTCTCAAAAGAATACCCATGGTATGCACTCACTGATAAGTGGATATTAGCCTAGAATCTTGGAACACCAAAGACACAATCCACATACCAAATGATGTCTGAGAAGAAGGAAGGAGTTGTCCCTGGTTCTGGAAAGGCTCAATGCATCAGTGTAGGGGAATGCCAGAACAGGGAAGTAGGAAGGTGTGGATGGGGGAACAGGGGGAAGGAAAAGGACATGTGGGACCTTTGGGGGGTGGGCAACCAGGAAAAGGGAAATGAAATGTAAATATAGAATATATCCAACAGAAAAATTTTAAAAACTCTTAGAAGAGGAAACATTTCTTTGTACTCACTATTTCAGAGGGATTTAGCTGCAAATGACTCGCCCTTTGGATAAAGGTAGTGTTCCTTGCAGGAAAAGCATGTTGTGAGCACCTTTATCTCCTTTTCGAGTGAACTGAGTGAAAATGTTATGTTAAAGCGGTCAATGCAACATACTACCCCAAAGACTTGTCTCAGTGATGTGCTTCCCTCAACTAAACCTATCCACCAATCTTTCCCACTACACAATAAGGCCAACAGTTTAGTAATTAAACCACTGATTAGATCAGATTCCTCAGGATTTAGGCAGGTTCTAAAATCCTCAAAGAAGCAACTTGAATCCTGACACAAGAAAATGTGAGGAAACAACTAATAGTCAAATCATAATGATACCTGATATGTAACGAGTTCTCCCCCACCTGGGCTGGATGTCCTTCTCTCACACACTGTTCCTTGCACACGGAGAAAAATATGTTGGACATAGAAATTCATGTCAGTTGATTATATTAAAATCAAACTGAAAATATGTCTCATTAACTTTTGCCATGAGCAACTGTGGAAAAAAAGAATGACCCAACAACTATGAGGCTCCATGATGCATATGTTTCTTGATGGTGGCAAGATCCAAACCATGTGTAAGATAAGAGGTGATAGGGAAAGAAATAAACAGGTAACATGGTCTTGTCAGTCAGTTACATCGTTCACATAGATGTGGCAGATGATTAGAATGAAGGGCCAGTGAAGCAACAGCAACTGGAAAGAGTGTCGAAGGACAATAGGAAGAAATATAGAGAGAAAAGGGGGCGATATTACTTCAAGACTGTGCAAAGACAATGCCCCAGGGTCTCACTCAACTTACCCTTCTTACTCCAAGTAGTGCCTGTAATCTCCTCTACTCATATTTTCTCTCTTGTTCTTCCTGGCTATTTGTTATGTCTTCTAATACAGCTAACACAATGCCTGATCCTTCATAATTTAGTGTATTTATTTTATTGTTTCATAAATATCTTATGATTTTAAGATAATATTTTATTGCTTCTCTGATAATTTCATATGATGTCTTTGCTCATATCTCCTCCCTCAACTGTTTGTCTGTTGACCCTCTCTACTTTTGCATTACTTTTCATCCATCTTTGAGGGATTTTGGTTTGTTTTTTGTTTGTTTTTTGTTTTGGACTACTGTTCTTGAGAGTGGGAGCCTGCCCAGGTGTGTGATCAAACCCCAAATGTTACACTATTAATGAAAGTTGATTCTCCCTCTCAGCAACTATCAAATGTCCATGTTCTCTCAGCTAATGGGGGTTCTTCCCGACAATAGCTCTTAATGCTAAAGATTGTTGAACTAAGCTTGAATTCAGTCACAAGCACTGGGAGCACATTTGTGCACCCATGCTACTGTGTTCAAAGAATCTGTTTCCTTGAATTTATTTACTACCTCTATGTCTATGAAGTTTCCTGAGTCTTAGGGGAGGGATGTGGGATGTATGTCCATTCGGGACTGAACATTCCACAGTTTCTATCTTTTTACCCAGTTTCAAGGTTTCTGATTTTCTATGATAATTTGCATATGGAATGATCCCCCTAAAACCCCAATGCTCACGTGCCATAAAATCTTTGTTGTCAGTCTTTACTAATATTAGGCCATAGCGGAGCCTTAAAGAAGTGGGTCCTAATGTAAGGAAACCATGTTACTGGACTATTCCACTGAAGGGCTCCAGTCTGACTCACTCACTCCTGGCACACGGTATGAGGTGGGAATATTTCACATATTATTCTTACCAAGATGATCTGACTCAACCAAGGCCCAAAGCAATGGATTAGTAATCACATTAAATCTCTGTTTTCATGATCCAAACAGGAAGGAAAATTTCTCTACTTTTCTATTTCAGGCACTTTGTTACTATGACATAAATAAAGTTCACTTCCCAAATATAAGTGACACTAGCTTAAATCAAAATGATTTTGAGGGTTTAATATTTCAGATTTGTGTATATTCATGCAATACTTGAGTTATGTTTCTGTCAATATGTGGTGCTTTTAAACAGATAGATCAATAAATGTTGAAATTGAAAGCTATCAGACAAATTACATAAAATTTTCTTTAAAAAGCTCTAAGATCTTAAAATAACAAATATTTTAGAATATTTATAAGTTGGTATCAATTTTACTTCTGAAGGTATTAAAATATCAACTAGATCAAGACCTTTTAGAGTACTATGAGTTAAACTATCTCAGCTATAAAATTTTACAAATGTTTTGTGTATTAGTGTGTTCTACACAATAAATTATAAGTACCTTAATGCTGGATATTGAATGGTAATTCTAATTATCTTCCTTATTGCCTAGACCATCATGAGACCTAGAATAATAGTCTAATTAATTAAGTATTTTGTACAGAGGCAGATGCTCACAGCCAACCATTGGATTGAGAATGGGGTCACCACTGGAGGAGTTAGAGAATGAACTGATGAGCTGAGGGAGTTTGTAACCCCATAGGAAGAACAACAGTATCAATCAACCAGACCCCCCCACCAGAGCTCTCAGGGACTAACCCACAAACTAAAGAATACAAATGGAGAGCCCCATGGCTCCAGCGGTATATGTAGCAGAGGATGGCTTTGTCAGATATCAGTGGGAGGAGAGTCCCTTGGTCCTATGAAAGCTCAATGCCCCAGTGTAGCTGAATGATGGTGTGGGTAGGCAGGACTGGGTGGGTGGGTGGGGCAACATCGTCGTAGAAGCAGTGCAAGGGGAGATGGGATAGGGGATTTCCAGGGGGGCAGAGTGGAAAGGGGATGGCATTTGAAATGTGAATAACACATTCACATGAGGCTGAGAAACACCTTAAAAATGTTCAACACCATTAGTCATTAGAGAAATACAAATCAAAACAACCCTGAGATTCCACCTCACACCAGTCAGTATGGCGAAGATTAAAAACTCAGGAAATAGCAGGTGTTGGCAAGGATGTGGAGAAAGAGGAATACTCCTCCACTGCTGATGGGACTAGAAGCTGGTATAACCACTCTGGAAATCAGTCTGGCTGTTCCTCAGAAAACTGGACAAGATACTTCTGGAGGACCCTGCCATACCACTCCTGGGCATATACCCAGAAGATTCCCCAGCATGCAATAAGGATACATGCTCCACTATGTTCATAGTACCCTTATTTATAATAGCCAGAAGCTGGAAAGAACCCAGATGTCCCTCAATGGAGGAGTGGATAAAAAAATATGGTGTATATACACAATGGAGTACTATTCAGCCATTAGAAACAACAAATTCATGAAATTCTTAGAGAAATGGATAGACCTGGAGAACATCATACTAAGTGAGGTAACCCAGTCTCAAAAGAATACCCCATGGTATGCACTCACTGATAAGTGGATATTAGCCTAGAATCTTGGAACACCAAAGACACAATTCACATACCAAATGATGTCTGACAAGAAGGAAGGAGTGGACCTTGGTTCTAGAAAGGGTCAATGCATCAGTGTAGAGGAATACCAGATCAGGGAAGTGGGAAGGGGTGGATGGGAGAACAGGGGGAGAGAAAAGGGCATGTGGGACCTTTGGGGGGTGGGCAACCAGGAAAAGGGAAATGAAATGTAAATACAGAATATATCCAATAAAAATAAAATATCCAATAAAAATAAATAAATAATAAATGTAGGCAAGAAAACTATACATTTATAAGTAGATAGGTAATATATAGGCGACTGATAAATAATAGATGATAGGTTATAAATAGAAAGTTTTATAGAGAGTGAAGTAGATAGGTAGGTAGGTAGATGATAGATGTTTTGAACTGCTCTTGGTTTGTGTGAATGAAATAAACCCGACTTTTCAAGTAAGTTCCTTGAATCACAATCAGTTATATATCAACCCAAAATGATGGACAAAGAATAAAAAACAACTCTGAAATCCAGTGGTTTCATGAAATACTCATCACAACATTTTCAGTATAAGTTAAAATCAATACTTAAAACTGAGAAAGCAGGAATTGCCAAACTTATTTCCAGAATGCTTTTACCAGATTGCAATCCCACCAACAATGGAGAAGTGTTCCTTTTCCCCCACATCCTCTACAGCATCTGCTATACCATAAGTTTTTCATCTTAGCCATTCTGACTGGTGTAAGGTAGAATCATAGTGTTGTTCTGATTTGCATTTCGCTGATAACTAAGGATGCTGAACATTTCTTTAGGTGATTTAGAGGCATTTGAGAATTCCCTGTTTAGCTCTGTACCCAATTTTTTAATAGGGTTATTTGACTCTCTGGAGACTAACTTATTGAGTTTTTTGTGTACAATGGATATTAGCCCTCTATCAGTTGTAGGGTTGATAAATATCTTTTCCCAATTTGTTGGTTGCCATTTTGTCCTATTGACCATGTCTTTTGCCTTACAAAAATTTTGCAGTTTTATGAGGTCCCATTTGTATATTCTTGTTCTTAGAGCATAAGGCATTGGTGTTCTGTTCAGGAACTTTTCCCCTGTGCCCATGTTTTCAAGATTAGTCCCCACTTTCTTCCCTATAAGCTTCAGTATGCCTGGTTTTATGTGTAAGACATAATACTACCTGCAGACCCAGCTATACCACTCCTGGACATATACCCAGAAGATGATCATACATGTAATAAGGACACATGTTCCACTATGTTCATAGCAGTCTTATCTCTAATAGCCAGAAGCTGGAAAGAACCCAGCTGTCCTTCAACAGAGGAATGGATACAGAAACTGTGGTACATATATATCATGTAGTACAATTCAGCTATTAAAAACAATGAATTCATGAAATTCTTAGGCAAATGGATGGAACTAGAAAGTGTTATCCTGAGTGAGGCAACCCAATCACAAAAGAACACACATGGTATGCACTCACTAATAAGCAGATGTTAGCCCAAAAGCTCAAAATAAACAAGTTACAATTCACCCAGCACAGGAAGCTCAAGAAGAAGGAGGTCTTAAGTGAAGGTGCTTTGGTTCCTCACAAAAGGGAACAAAATACTCACAGGAGCAATAAGGGAGACAATGTGTGGAACAGAGACTGAAGTAAAGGCCACTCAGAGACTGCCTAACCTGGGGATTCATCCTATAAAGTCACCAAACCCCAACACTTTGATGGATGACAAGAAGTGCATAGCTAAAGGAGCATGCCATGGTTTTCTCTGGAGGGACCCTGCCAGAGCCTTATAAATACAGAGGCACATGATAGCAACCAACTATTGGACTGGGCATGAGGTCCCCAACTGAGGAGCTGGAGGATGGTCCAGAGGAGCTGAAGGGGTTTACAGCCCCATAGTAAGAACAATGATTTCGGCCAGATGCCCCAAGACTACCAGGGACTTAACCATCAACCAAGGGGCACACATGATTCCAGCCAAAAATGTGGCAGAGGAAGGCCTTGTGGGAGGAATGGTCCTTGGTCAGGTAAAGGCTCAATAGAGGCCCCAGTAAAGGAAAACCAAGGGGTGGAGGTGGGAGTGTATCCTGTGGAGGGGCATATACATGGAGGTAGGGGGAGGGAGGAGGGGAAGGGGTTGGGAGTCTTAGGGGAGGTGGAATGTGTAGTGGCTATTCCTGGTTGTCAACTTGACTATATGTGGAATGAACTACAATCTAGAATTGGAAGGCTCACCTATGATCCTAATTTGGAGGCTCAGAGACATAAGTTTCTGACCTGGACTTAGCATGGAGATCTTGAAGCATGGATTCCAGTCAAGGTCATCTGGGATTAAAGGTGTGGAGACATACACCTTTAATCCCAGACTTCAAGTTCATCTGGGATTAAAGGTGTACACCTTTAATCTGGGCTACACCTTCTACTGGAGACATATATAAGGACATTGAAAGAAGGAAGACTGATTCTTCCTTGCCGGCTTGCTTCGTGGGACTGAGCAACTGCAAGATCCTTGGACTTCCATCCACAGCTGCTGCTGACTACTGTTGGGGAGTTGGACTACAGACTGTAAGTCATCGACAAATTTCCTAACTACATAGAGACTGCCCATACGATCTGTGACTCTAGAGAACCCAGACTAATACAGTTACTTTACTGAGGTTGAGATAAACCACCATAGCCAGCACAACTCAGACAAGAAAGGCTTTACTTTGACAGTTTCAGAAGGAAAGTCCACAATGATAGCAGTCGTGGCAGCAGGCAGCTCACAGCAAGAAGCTGAAAGAAGATTGAGTAATCACACCTTCAACCCTAAACACACAGCAGAGAAAACTGGAAGTAGAGAAAGGTTGTGTATTCTCAAAATCCACCCCAAGTGACTTCTTCATTGATGTTGCACTTCTCTATCACATCACAAACAGAGCCACCAACTGGAGAACAAGTGTTCAAATCCCCAAGCCTATAAGGGACAATTCCAATGCTATCCACCATAGGAACATTCAAAATTCTTCCTATTATCTTCCTTTTATAAGTATTGTATACACCTATTTCCTATTAAATGAGAATGAAAACACGTCAAAGTAAAGTCTTTCTTCTCTGAGTTATGCTGGCTGTGGTGTTTTATCTCAACAACAGAAAGTGACTGATACTTATTTTCAACACAAAGAAATTATAAATGATGTGATGAATATGTCAGGCATGTTCAAAGTAAGTTGTCACCCAAAGACAGGCTACTGTCATACACTGCATTAGGGATTGCTGTCCATATTTAATTCCAAGCCTCTTCCCTATTGCATTTGTTCTATTCAGTCTCCTGTTATAACATTCTTATCTGCCTTTCCATATTGTCTGTATAAAATCAGCATTTTCTTCAGCGCTTATACAAGCATAAACATATACATTTTTCCACGGACATGATTTTGATGTTCAATATCCTATCTACAAACTCCCTTCAATGACTTGGCAAGAATCTGAGGCATTTTCCACCATTTGCTTGTTCATTGACACAGTTGATTAAAAGATAATCTTTACGTGAAAAGATGGATATGAATTAATACCAGATAAAATGAAAAATTAAAATGAAGGCACTTCATCCATGTTCACAATCTGTCTTAAGAAAATATTACACAACACTTTATTCACTGTAGACTGAAATTGCACATGCTGAGTTTATTTTGTGTGGTCTCTTTTTGGAGTTTTGATTTTAATATATTTTGGAGGCAATGATAGCTATATGATTCGATTGCATGAAATTGTCTTATCTGAAACTGAAAACCACCAGCTCAGATTTTCTTGGAACCTGACCAAAACTAGGTACTTTTCTTCTGCAGTGAATTCTGAAAGCTGAAAGTTGCATGTAAGTTAGCAACTCTGAAGGAAAACTTTGACAGATTTGCAGAAACAATCTTGCTGATATTCTTAGGGTATTACAAAACTGAGAAGCTGTTTATTACAAAAAAAAAATTTCCAAGTTCAAAATGACTTCAGCCTTCACTTTTAAATCCAGCGGAGGAGAAAAATAACTGTAGATCTACTTGGAGTTACACAATTTAATTTTCAGTAACTGTTTACAACTTACCAGCAGGATACTGCTAAGTATCAGAAAACATTGCTGTGAACAGTTCCAAATGCTTTGTTGATGTTTATTGTCAGGAATAATATGGGATTTAATCTTAAACTAAAATTAATCTGAATTAAGTGAAAACATTGGAATTACTTTTATATAATGACATAAGAAAATCAAGATTTGTAGAATTTGTGGTGTGCGTACGTGTGTATGTGTGTGTGTGTTTGTGTGGGTGTGTGTTTATATGTTTTGTATTCTTATATGTGTATATTTATACATGTTTGTGTACATTTCTGTATATGTGTGCATGTGTGTGTCTCAGAATAGACTAGGTAAACAGATGTCACTGCTGCCATTGCTAATGAGGATGTTTCAGAGTATATTAGGGTGAAAAGTGGTATTGGCATTGAATTTACTATAATTATTTATCATTGAAATTATTACATGTTGCATTTGTCTCTGTAACAGACACTGTATTCCAAGTAAAGCCTACATGTTAATAAACACACACCAATTTGGATCTACTTAGGACAATTACAGCCATCAAGCAAAACAGGTAAGAGACTCTCCACTGGAGCCAGAATTTTATATGGCTATTCATAAAAGTCAACATCAGAAATTGTGGAATATATACTTTTTTTTCGTATAGGTTAAATTTATCCTAGAAGTATCATTTTAGGTAGGTGGGGTTTTTTTGGCCTATTGATACAAGTCTTGCTGTATAACTGGTCTGAATTTACTCTGTAGCAGAGTCTGTTCTTAAATTTACTGTCATCCTGCCTCTTCCTCCTGAATGCTGAGGTCCATGTGCCCCTATGCCAATCTACTTTTCTGAAGTTAGCCTAAAGTTGGCATATTTTATTTGTCAAATGTAAATGCATCAATGTTGCACCAGAGAAAATTGAAAAACACAAATATAATGATGGCTATTAATAAAATCCATAGCTCCTGGTCTTTCTTTCTTTCTTTCTTTCTTTCTTTCTTTCTTTCTTCCTTCCTTCCTTCCTTCCTTCCTTTCTTTCTTTCTTCCTTCCTTCCTTCCTTCCTTCCTTCCTTCCTTCCTTCCTTCGTTCCTTTCTGTCTGTCTTTCCTTCTTTCCTTCTTTCCTGCCTCCCCTCCCTCCCCCTCTCTCTTTTTCTCTCTCTTTCTCTTTCTTTTTTCTTTCTTTCTTGATTTCTGTGTTTTTTTCTTTTTCAGTATAAAAATCCCCATATTCCAACATTTTCAGGGCTTTTGTTTGTTTGTTTTTATTTTTATTTTTAAGTGCCATTGCCTATCATCAGTGATGCTCCAACGTGCATGTACCTAGGTGTGGAGTCATCCTCTGGGGCAAGCTGCCAATTGCCACCCCTCCAAAGAAAAGTGATTCTCCCTTTCCCAGGAAACATTGACTACAAATACCTCTTCACTTAAGGTAGATACTTGTTATCCCTTCTACCATAATATTCTAGAATGTAGTTGGCTAAATGTTTTTGTACAACTGGATATGTAAAAACTTAGAATTTAACATTGTTATCTCTGACAAAAATGTTGAACAAAAGAATTCTGGTGTAACTAGTTAGATGACGAAATTTATATAGAAAGGTTGGCTTACCAATATCTGGATAACATGCAAAGTCAATTGTTAGCCAATATGATTCATCAGCCACTGGAGCTAGAAACTGTATGAAACAACAAAAAACTAATTTTGGTCATATTGTGGAGGCTGTACATGAAGGGTTAAAAATTCCTGGGTATCCAAAGTTATTGTAAGCTACCTATTCCCTGAGTTTTCATTCAAGAACCTTACCGGGTTGTCATTGAGATGTGTCAGGAGATCTCATCATGTCACTGAAAGGAGTATCTAGAGTCATATTTCTGAAATATTCCTGAGGCAGACTTTATGTTAAATTCCTACTCTTCAAGAAAAAAATAATTACTGAATAAGCTCATCCCATAGTTATCAAGATCCAGAAATTCAGCGTGGAGGTTCTTCACCTGAGCAGCACTGTCCATCTGCTTAAATTTACTTATATTTATCACATTATCCAATGAACAATATTTATTTATTTTCCTCTTTTGTTTAAAATATATTCTTTTCTCATATAGTATATCCTGATTACAGTTTTTCTTCCATCTCCCCTCCTAGTTTCTCCTCATCTCAGCTTCCTTCCAGGTCTACTCCTTTCTGTCTCTCATTAGAAATGAACTATCTTCTAAGAGATAATAACAAAACAGCAAAATACAATATAGGTAAGATAAAACCATCACATTATTAAAGTTAGAGCAAGAAAACCAACAGAATAAAAGGAGCTCCAAGGGAAAGCACAAGAATCAGAAACCCATTCTTCACACAATCATGAGCCCTATAGAAATAATAAAAGGAAAAAAGAAATACTAAAGGGAAATCTATAATAGATACACAATGGATCTGGTGTAGACCAATGTAATCCATGTGCTTGCTGCTTCAGTCTTTCTCAGTTTATATGAGCTTTTCTCAGTTGATTTAGAAGCTCTTGCTCTTCTGGTATTATCTATTCCTTTATGCTCTTATATTATTTCCACCTGTTCATTCACAGATTCTCTAAAGTTAGAGGGAAAGGGTTTGATACAGATATCCCTTTTAGAGCTGAGTGTTACAAAGTCTGTCTGTCTGCCTGTCTATTTATTGTTTATCTATCTGCCTATCTATCTGTCTATCTATCTATCTATCGTTAATCTATTAAACATCTATCTATCATCCATCTATTATCTATCTATCTATCTATCTATCTATCTATCTATCCATCTATCCATCTATCCATTTCTGAGTAATGTCTGGCTGTGGTTCTCTGTTTCTTGTTCCAATATGCTGAAGAAGAAAGCTCTCTGATGATAGCTGAATAAGGCACTGATCTATAACTGAATATAGCAGAATATCTTTAGGAGTCATCTCACCACTTCTTTTTTTTCACCAATAATATTTGGTTTTATCCTAGGTCTCTTAGCTCTCTAGTCTCTGGTTCTTGGTCATCCAAGCAGTATCAGTTCTGGGTTCCATTTCATGAGATGAGCCTAAAGTTAAACTAGTCATTGGTTGGTTACTCCCATAGCTTTGTACCACAACTGTCCTAACATATTTTGCAGGCAGAACAACATTGTAGATCAAAGGCTTTGTAGCTGAGTTGGTGTTCATTTTCTCTATTTATAACCTGCAAAGTACCTTCTAGCAGCAAAGACAATAAAACTAGAACATAGGGGTGAAGGCTGTTTATAGGCACAAACTCTCCTCCATGTTCAATGAGTTGTGTGAATGTTGTCTTCAGAAATCAGATTTTTCTGTTAGTTTGTAGATGCGACCTGTTGTCTTGGTGATAGCCTGAATTATCTGGGGATTTCCAAGAGATCTCTTTGGCCAATGACTCGATTGGCTGCAAAACAGTGCCTGTCCTCACATTGTCCCTCATTATTTGGCCACTTCATGAGTATCACTTTCATACATTTTGGAAAGTTTCCACTGCACTAGTTTTCTATCTCATCCCTCAAATACCCCCCAATTCTAGCTGTCTCCCGAGATTCTCTCAATCAAACCCATCTCCCCTCACAGTCTCACACGAATCTCCCATTCCTATCCCAATTGCCCCAAATCCACTGAAAAAAATCTATTTCCCCTTCAACGATGATCCATTTATGCCCCATAGTTCTTTATACCTACCCTCTCGGAGTCTGCAGATTATAGCTTCATCCAACAGCAACTAAATAAAAATTTGTACCAAACTCACATACATTATTCTCTAAGAGAGACCACATTGTAGTCCACACAAGATACCAACAACAATTTCTAAAATATTACTTAAATTTATGCAAGCAAAGTCTTAGCCCACAGTCAATTCAATGATGGAAAATAGGAGAATATTCATGTTAATAATATTAGAAATATTTTTTCCAAAACGAAGTTCATTGAATGCTTATCCTGATAGCACAAGTAAAACATAATTGCTTAGAAAACTCCACAGAGGCACAGAAGGAACTTACTAACACTTTTCTTAAGAGGCTTGTAAAATGATAAGGAGTTTTTGTATTAATATTGTAGCTTATGTAGAAATTAACTAAGACATTCCCAAGTTCCTTGCTTGACATTATAGGAATAATCCTTTGAGTTTATGCTTCTTGTGTCATGATGAGTTTGTTTGATCTATTTACCAGAGTGTATACTACCTTGAAAGAAGGAGGCATGCAAACTGTGTTTCTTACTTTTCCTCGAGAGAGTATTTTGCGAATTACTATGCTTGTAATTCCTTACAGTTCCCAGGTGGTCTGCTATATGAACACACTTTCTTTCAGCACATAATAGCTCCCAAGTGGCAGCTTAAACAGTAGGCTATTAGAATGAATTGTGGAGAATGAATCTGTCCCTGCACTTCCTTCTTTCCTTTTCTTTCTTTCTTCGTGGGGGTGGATAATGAGTAGAAATATACACAAATACAAAGAATAGGGAAATGGCTCAGTAGGGCAAGCCTACCTACACTTTAAGCACAAGAACCTGAATGTTAGTCATTTTTACTCAAATCCAGGTATGGCTCTCTCTACCTATCACCCCAGCAATGGGGTGCAGAAGAGACAGAGACAGGCAAATCTAAAGAGTCTAATGAGTTGCCTCCTTTAACACAACTGTGAACTTTTTCTGCAAGAGAACCTGCCTTGAGGCAATACAATGGAGAACAATAGAAAAAGATGCCAAAATCTTTGTTGTGACCTGCCATGCACAAGCACAGGATGGTACTAATTTACAGTGTTGGGTATGCACACACACACACACACACACACACACACACAGAGAGAGAGAGAGAGAGAGAGAGAGAGAGAGAAAGAGAGAAAGAGAGAGAGAAATAGAGAAACCCCATATATACATATAAACAATCATATAGCATTATCAAAGTCATTCCCCATCTCCAGAGCAGAGAAACAGATCCTAAATACAGACTAAGAGAAACAGATCCTAAATACAGACTAAGAAAGCACAGATATGTCTCCCTCAAATGTGCTACATGTCACTTGCCAAACTCATACTTTCAGACATTCTTTCACTCAAGAACTGAAGTCATCTTTGAGACCATTGTATGAACAGACCAGCAGTTGTTTACCTAGTGACATGCTAATGTGGTTTATATAGTATACATCGCTGTGGCTGCTTGTAAATCTGTATAAGACATATCCTACTAGACTTCTGGAGACACATCAGAAAGGGCTGCAAATTTAAAGGCCTGAAAAATATTTCTTATCTCACAGTTTCTATAGATACAGAATTCAGAATAATTGATTCTTATACCCAGGTTTTCACAAACATGAGGTGGAGCTAGCTGTATTAAATCGAGGGCCCCGAGTTCACTACAAGCTTACAAAGGTTGTTGACAAACCCAGGTCTCTGTAGTTCTGGAAGTCACAGATTCCTGCTTATTTTAAAACAACAGGAGTATCACAGAGTGTTCTAGACCTTGCTGCTCCCAGATATGCTTTTAAAGGCAAGCTCGTTTAGGTCATTTATACCTGGGGTGCTAAAGGCCTTACTTACAATTTCAAATTTTCTTTATGTCTTTATTATTAGTTTATATAATCACAGACACAAATGCTACTCACTTTACCTACCTATTATCCACTGAGAAAAAAAAAACCATAGGTCCTATCTGTACACAGGAAGCTTAGGTTAGAGAAAGACAAGGGTCACTGGAGACAGCTGAAAACCTTACTTCACATAAACATATTACCCCAACACAAAATAGTGAAATCAATGGCAATTTTAAATTAACTTGGCCAAATACCTTTGCTTCAAATTATACTTCCAAAACTAACATATGCCTGTTCCTGCTTGGTTATTGGCCTCACCAGTACTATGTACTAGTCAATGTTAAAATTAAATCACTCCTAAGGATCCACATGAAAATCTTAGCATAGTTCAATTTTCTTTATCTTTAATGATGTATGGAACTCAGTAGTTCCACAAATGAAGAGCTGTTTATATTAACACTCATGTGCTCATTTTCTTTCATTGTATTATCACTTTGTATTTACTGATATGAGCAGACTAGAGACATTAAACTGCATACTAGAAGCTGCAAGCACACCTTAAAACACTACCTTTGTTATTTTCTATTATTACACTTGATAAATATGAACATGTTCTCTTCCTCTTTACAGATGCATGATTTTAAGGCTTTTAATAAAGCAATACTTGACATTACAGACAAATTTCTGACACTTCACAGTAGTAAAACATGGTTATGTGGTTTTTCATTGACCAACTCTATGTTCTGAAAATTTCCTGTTTTTTTGTTGGTAAATATCAATTTGAAATTTTTTAGAGCTCCATAAGCTATTCATTCTGTAATTTGCCTTTGTTTAGTTTTCAATGATCTCTTTGATATTTAATCTTTAAAAATTGGCTTCACCATTTTGTTAAGAGAAAAAAAAGAGGAAAAACCATCACTTATTAAGTATTTACCGTGTGCTTAGTGCTTGACACATTTTATTTTATCAATCCAAGCTTTTAAGACATCTACATGGTTGTTCCATAGCCCAAGAGACCAGAAATCTGCAGTTAGGTAAGCTGTTCAATGTCATATAGTCACAAATGAAGAACGTTTTTGAGACTAGAAATCTAATCAAATAACCTGGAAACTGGTTGAAAATTTACTCTCATTAGCTGCCAAAGCAAGATGTCTGATCGACACCATACACATAGATAGTAGAACAGAAGATTTCATCTGAAGCCAAGCAGATACTACCTGCAAGAATATCTTGGCTGCTACATGTGAGCTTCCTCTGACAGTCAGGTCACCACAGTTCCTCCAGTGAGATACCTAAGGATGACAGGTCAGGCTTAGAGATCTTCTTTGAGTGAGAGTTCACTACAACAAATGCAACAAAGACTAGATTGTTTTTTTCTCTCAAACAACAAAACAACTCTGTCTTTGTACACAAAATAAACAGGGATTCCAAGCAAATAACTTTTTTTTATGTAACAAATGAATGCTGTTGACTCACAGACTAGCAGTCCTGCTGTGTGTGGGCCTATCTGAGTCTGTTGAATTAACATGTTCTAGCCCTCACTCTTTGCTAGTACAAAATAAAAAAAAAATCCAACCAAATAAAGAAACTACAGTTGATCACATAGTGGACTATTGCTCTGAACCCAAACAAGAAAACTAGCCACTGACTGCCTACAAAGAGAGCAGCGGGCATGAGTCAACTATCCAACAGAATTAACACATTAATTCTGATCCTTAGCTTTTGCCTCATTTTCATTAGGTCTTTAAGAATTTCAAATGTTGTATTTCGATCCTATTTACCTTCTCCCTTGATCTTGCTTCCAGAAAAGCTAAGAATCTTATCTACCTTTTAGTGGCAGATACTCTGCTATAAGAGCAAATAAGTAAAGCAATTTTACAATTAATATTTGATTGCAACAATTAGAAATGGACTATTTAAACCTATTATAGTCATCTTTGCTCAGATTTCTTTTGATCATAGTATTTATCAAAGCAACAGAGAGCAAACCAGAAAACAAATTAAGTTTGCTCTGTTTGGACAAAGTAAATCTTATAAGTATTCCTCAAACAACAATATGTCAAATGTATTATTAAATGAAATTGCTAACCATCTCTTTTTAATTTATCAACAAAAAAATGGCAATCCAGAAATCCCTGACACTTTTGCCATGATGTATTAGAGCATACGGTCCAATAATCAAATTTTGATACAAAGGCCATCTGCGGATTTTCTTATTTGTTACCCATAACCTTAGTTCTACAAGACAGTGCATTATTTTTACCTGTCTTATAGATGATTTTCCTATTTAAATATTACTATTGTTAAAATATGTGATCTTATTTCTGTCGAATGTATACATCCTCAAAGTTCATCTTTTTAAAGATCGCAGAGCTGGTAGTCACCAAACTTTATTGTATGATATTTAAACAATATGCTAAAATGTAGAGAAAATACCATCTCCTGACTTCTTCCCCCCTTTCCTACTTGTTGTTAAGATTGTGGTATGCTAAGAATATTTAAAATTCATGAGTACTCTATTTACATCAAATGCAAGAAAACTGTTTTATACTTCAAGAAACTTTCTGTGTAAGGTCTCATGGGAAAATGGTTATTTATGAAAACCAGGGTTGCATATCTTATTATTACTTGGGGGAATTATCTTTTTTGTTTTTCTTTTACCTAGACTTTCACTATTTATAAAGTGAGAGGACAGAGAATATAAAGGAAAGCTTTAAATGTAAATAGCTTCATGTGTTTAATTAGCACATTAGCATGAGAATGAAGTTCCATAAGAAACAAACTGGCCTCTGGCCAAAACTCTTCAGACCTATACATTCAATCATTTCTATATTTTTATTAAAATATGCATGTAACCAACATATCCTAGTTTCTCTAAAAGTATATACCAAGGGCTTGAGTGATGGCTCAAGGTTTATGACTGCTTGCTGCTCACTTGACTCCCAGCCCCCTTTACTTTCATCTCCAGGGATCCAACACTCTCAGCTTCTCAGGTCAAAAATTTCCTTCAAATTCATGAGCTCTTTTATTTTTCAGTAAATCTGATGTTATTGCTTGCATGTATGTATAGGTATATGCATATTATATTCCTGAGTATATCCTCTTCTGTTAATATACTATTATTTATATGAATGTTTTCAGAAATGATTATTGGTTGATATTCTCTGAGGACCACCCCTCTTGATACTAGCTTTCTTCAGTTGCCTATAGCTCTTTGTGTAGGATTGAAGCTTCCTGATATTGTAACAATCCATTCTTTCAAGCTTATTGATTCTATTCCTGCCAGTTTTCATTTGGGTTGTCATGTAAGTGATACTTTATAGGTATAGCTTCTGATAGTACTAGTAGAAACATTCTCTCTACAAACTCCCAGAACCTTTTACTCATAGAATCTTTGGGCCTCCTCTTCTATGGTGTTTCCAGAACCTTAGGTATGGATGTGTTTTGTGAATGTATCCTCTGGGACGAGGATGAATAACTTTAAATTTTGATTGTCTATGTTTATTTTTGTAGTGGTTTTCATCTGCTGCAGAGAATCTTTTTCTGATGAGCAGTAAAAACTATAATTATTTTTGGGTTAAAGAAAAACTATAGGGTATTGTTAGGGATTATGCTAGTTTATTAAGTTTGTAGATTTTTCTCCAATAACCATTTACTTCAGTAGCACTAAGTAGTTAGATTTCCAGTATCCAATTAGAGAGTTGTTGAATACCACAAACGTATATGTGACACTACTACACCCATAGCTTTATTATCCTATGCTGTTCATTAATGTGGTTCATAGAGCTCATAGCTGGGTGGGACTGTTAGCTGCCTTCTTCCTATGGAAGTTTTCATAGCAGCTTTGGATAGCATAAAAGTCAGTACTCAGGGTTGGGAAAAGCATTCATGTCAATTCCAGCACAGAGGTCCCAGGACCCTATTTCTAAAGTTCCTGGTGCCTTTACCAATAGTGACTTACCTTCAATCTCTTGTGGAAAATCAAGGGCAACAGCAGTAAGGTATATGCTTGTGGAATCTCATGAAAGGTGCTGACCAACAATACAGGGCTTTTCATGCCTTGTATTGTGGGTTTTATTATGTAGTTTTTGGATCAACCCAAATGAGAATTGTTCATTCTGTGTATATTCATACATAGAATTACCAGCAATACAGGTATTTTAAAAATAGTCAATAATATCATTACTTGAGACTTTTGGAATATCCTTTTTGTTCCTTCATATACCCCCTCTTGTCCTGTATTTTCTTCCTTCCCTTTTCTCTAAGGAGAACCCATTTTCCAATCGACAGATCAGATCACTGCACCTCATATACCACATAACCCTTCTCCCACCATACTCTTCATTTTATTTTCTCTGTAAAGAGCCCTTCACTCCCCACATTTCTAATCAGAATACTAAAACCCTGATATTCCTTTCTTTATTGCTACACAGCTCCCTTATTCTAGTAGGGATTTCATTCTACTTTCCTGGGTTGTGTAATTATTTCATATTATATACTCACATCTGAAGGTTTGGAGCTAGAACCTTCCAATAAGGCCCAATTGAGGAAGCTTTAATCTCACTTAGAAGGAGGAATAATATAGCCATAAGAGGCAGATTGAGGGAGGGAACTGAAAGGGAGAGGAGGTTGGGATAGGAATGGGGGGGTTCAGAATCAGGTGTGGGGAAGGAAAGGAGAGGTGGCTAGATGCCCATGAAATATAATAGAAATCTCCAGCTGGCAGGGATAAGGAGATGGGTACATCTCCAGGATGAGACAGAGACCTGGAATAAGAGAGAAGCCTGGAATCCTGACCATGGGGGTGGCCTTATATGTGACTCACTAAAATAGGGATATAGAAACTGATGAGAACACTTTCTGATACCACACAGGAACCCCAGTGGAGCAATAGAGACACCAACACACTCACAAAAATTTCTACCCAAAATTTATCCTGTCTACAAGAAATGTAGGCACAGGAGAGGGAACAGAAATGGAGGGAATGACCAACCAATAACCTGACCAATTTGAGACTCAACCTATGGGCAAGCACCAATCCCTAACACTTTTAATGATACTCTGTTATACTTGCAGACAGGAACATGTCCTCTGAGAAGCTCCACTCAGCAGCTGACTCAGACAGATACAAATGTCTATAGCTAAACAACCGTTGGAGCTTGGAGGCTCTTGTGGAAGAAAAAGGATGAAGGACTGTGGGTCCCAAAGGGGAAAAGAATTCCATAGGAAGATCAACAGAGTGAACTAACCTGGATCTTGGAACTCTCAGAGTCTGAACTACCAACTAAAGTACATACAAAGGCTGTACCTATGCTTCCCTGTTCATATGTAGAGGATGTGCAGCTTGACATTCATGTGGGTCCTGAACAACTGAAATGGGGCTATCCCAAAAGCCGTTGTCTGTTTGTGGGATATGTTCTACTAGCTGGGCTGCCTTGTCTGGTCTCAGTACGAGAGGAAGTGTCTAAGTTCTCAGAGACTTGAAGTGCCAGGGTAGGGAGGTACACATGGGGAACCTCACCTTCTCAGAGAAGAAGGGGATGGAGAATGGGGTAAGGATTGTGGAAGGGGATGATTGGGAGGGGCAGTGAGTGGGATGTAAAATGAATAAGTAAAATAAATTAGAGATTGAGAGAGAGAGAGAGAGAGAGAGAGAGAGAGAGAGAGAGAGAGAGAGAGATTGTCTTTCTGTTCCTGGGTTATCTCAATATGGTCTTTTCAAGTTCCATCCACTTATCTGCAAAGTTCCCAATTTCATTTTTTTTCTTTATAGGTAAATATAATATAAAGAAATAATTTTTCTTCATAGATAAATAATATATATATAATAGATACAAATATAATCACATTTTTATTATTCATTTATTGATCAAGTTCAATTAGGTTGTTACTATTTCCTAGCTATTGAGAATAGAGCAGCAATTAACACAGCTGGATACATATCTGTGAATTATGATGTTGAGTCTTTAGGCATATTCCAAGAAATAATATAGCTGAGTCAGATAGTAGATATATCTTTAGGTGTTTGAGAATTCTCAACACTAGTTTTCATAGTCACTGTACCATTTTGCAATCCGATCACCATTTCTATTCCATGCATCTCTTCCAACACTTGTTGTAAGTTGTTCTACCGATTATTGCTTTTCTGACTAGGGAAAGATAATACCTGAAAGCTGGTTTAATTTGCATTTTCATAACTTCCACGAATGATATAGATTTTGAATATATTTCTTTTATATTACAAATATTTATTAACATTATGAGGTCTACAGAAGCATAATGTCGCTAACATGAAGGTAGTTTCTGAGCTATATGCACTTTTAGAAATATCTAGGAAATCTGTCTCTAAAGAGAAAAAATGACTGGCATTATATATCCCTTTTCTCAAATATTCTACCATTTTAGGGCAGAATTAATTTAATATAAATTCCTGCTACATTCTCTCTCTCTCTCTCTCTCTCTCTCTCTCTCTCTCTCTCTCTCTCTTTCTCTCTTCATAATTGCCAGAGATGATAGATGTTTTGAATATATTTTAAGCAGTTGTTTCCTTCTTTTGAGAAACCTCTGTTCTGATCCCTGGTCCATTTTTCGAATGAGTCATTTTTTTTACTCAGTTTTACAAACTTTTATTTATTCTAGATATTAAATCTCTGTTAGATATACAGCTGGACAAAAGAGTCTCTCCATGTCTCTGGGCTTTTTATTCACCTGGTTGATTGTTTCTTTAGCTGTGCAGACCCTTTTATTTTTGTGAAGTCCTCCTTGTCAATTGCTGATGTTAATACTTAGGCAAACAAAGTCATATTCAAAAAGTCCTTTATTACACTTAATGTTACATGTGTAATGTACTACCCAGTATTTCTTATATTGTTTCAATAGTTCAGGTATAGGTCATTCATCCACTTGGAATTAGTTTGTATGCAAGGTGATAGATAAAAGTCTAATTTCATTTTCTTGTATGTGGCCATAGCTAGTCTTATTCTGAATACTAAATAAGAAAGTAGGATGTCTAGAGATTTGTTAACAGTGTTTGCAGGAGAAAAGCAAAGGGTAAAAGTGAGAGAATTAAGTATAACATTAAGCATTGTGATGGACACAGGGGAACAGGAAAAAAAAAGAAACAGTTGCTGATCATCAGAAGCAAATGAGTAATCTTATAAAAGGACAAAAGGCTCATTCAATTACTATAGAATCCTCAAGTTAATAAGACTCCTTCATATGATCAATGAAAATATCCAGTTCCTCAGTCTTCCTCCAAACATATTGTCTTATAGTGAAATGGGGATCATTGTACAACACAAAAACTAATACCTACCATTAAAACAGGAGTGATCTCAGAATATATGATATCCAATTAGACAAGAAAACTAATCTTTGTCATGTGAGATGGAATCCTGCAAGAAAAATAGCATATTAGGCAAAACAAGTAGCTGTAAATGGTAATCAATACTGTTAATATCCTTTGATATTGATGCATGTTGTTGCATTTTATATCAAAATAAAGATAATTAATATGCATAATTAGAATTTAACTTGAATACAGGATGAGGGCAGTGATCAATAAGGAAGTAATAGTATACCAAAAGGAAAGTTGTAAAAGAAATTCAGGACACTTGGTGACTTAATTTTTTGTGGTACTTAAGGCATTGTTGGGGAAAACTCAGCTAATGTAATAAATTGTTGAACTATGAATTTAGATTTGCAAGGAAATAAGACTATCTGGAGATTGTGTATATAATCTTTCCAAAAGAACAGAGGGACATTAAGAATTTATAAAATAAGCCATAGGGAGGATAAATAGTGACATGACACAATTCTTGGTAGAGGTATAACAGGAAATCATCGAACACTCTTTGTATCTTATCTTACCACATTTCCCATATAACAAAGCTTAGAATTACTGGAAAGGACATAAAGGTGTATCACTCTATAGCTACATTGTAAGAACTGTCCTCATTAAGGCACAGGAATCTCTAAGACTCTAATATTGGAAATGTCCTTATACTCAGAGATGAAATGAACAGTAAAGAATACCTCCACTCCATCATATCCTGAAAACCAGCAAATGTACCTCTTTTGGTAGAACTCTTAGCCAGCATAAATGAAACCCCCTGATTTTAATCCTCAGCATTATATGAATGAACAAGGGCAATGGTGTATATCCATAATCCTGGAACTTAAGAAGTAGTGGCTGAAGGATCAGAAATACATGGGCCATCTTAGGGTATAAATTGATTCTAAGAATAGTCTAGGGTATTTGAGAAACTTTCTCTCAAAAACAAGGATTACAAAGTAAGCAAACCATAACAATAGATAATTCTGACCTGTAATTGAATTTGGATAACTAGTGTTGAAAATATGAAACACAAGCCTCATTCTATCGGTGAGAAGAGTCTAGAAGTTGGATATTACAGTTCCAACACAAAGAGAAATGCTGAAAGTTAATACAGAGCACATATGGTAGAAATTAATCTTCTAAACTCAGAAACCAGAGATAAACCTTTAGGAGCTGGAGACATGCAAGAGAAAGCTCTTCACTTGTAGAGGCTTTGATGCCTGGGACCACTGTCTGTTCTTTTTCTCTGGTTCCTAAGTTTATGAGTGATTTCAAGTATTATTTGTTCCCCATTCACCTTCATTAAAATGTCTGATACCTCTTCAGCTTCTTATATCTGATTTGATATGTATCTCCTACCACAGATTGACACATTGAAGGCCTGATATTTTTTGTGGTAGTGTTAGAATGCAGGGGTTTGGAGTAGTGCTTATTCCATGAAATCAAACGTCTCTAGTGGAGTTGTATGCTTATAAAGAGGCCTTTGAAAAGATAATTTATATACTATATGAGGAAATAATATAAGATACTATCTATGAATAGAGCAACTATCCCACTAGAGTAATTGATCCTGTGGGCCATTGGATTTTGGTACACTAGTTTCAAATTTTTAATAAATAAATTTATGTTGTTATACTCTACCTATTTCATGGTGATCTGTTATAATGACATGCATGAATTAACAGTGTATTTTATGAAATTTGGAAATTTTCTGCTATAATGTTTTAAACTATTTGTTTTGTTTTGGTTTGTCTCTCTACTCTTTGTACCAACTTGGGAGAACTGTAATGTGCTCAAGCATGATGCTTGTGTTTCTGAAGGAATCTTTAAATATACAAACTATAGTTACCTTAAATTTCTGTACATAGGGTTAACATTTATAGTCTAGTTTCATCCGCCTTAGCAGAATGTTGTCTTTTCTGATGTATTAATTGTTTCCTGGTGCAATGAATAACTTTTTATTCGATATTTTATATAATAACTTTTATTTGAAAACCAGACACTCTTCAGAAGGCAGAATAGATAAAATAGATATGTTTTCAGTGTTTTTTACTGGAAATGATGATTAAGTTAATTAAGTCTTGTATTCTGCTTTTTGTTCTGGTAATTGTCATTCTTTGTGGCACTGAAAACTTTGAAGTTCTTAAACACTCCATTCAAAGATAATGTGGTGACTTAGTAAGAAATGTCACCCATAGACGGCATCACATCACTCCTGTTGCTCACTGTCTTCTACAAACTTGTCCCATGTTATAGCCTCCAAAGTGCATTGTATTATCTTTAATGTGTATGTGTGTGCGTGTGCGTGTGTGTGTGCGTGTGTGCATGCGTGCGTGCGTGCGTGCGTGTGTGTGTGTGTGTGTGTGTGTGTGTGTATGTAAATAATTGGTTTAGGAACATTTAGGAACTATGGGCAGCACCAAACACTAGGCAAGCGTCCCTGATTTGTATAATAGTGGAAAATTGAGCTGAGCATAAGCAAGCAAGTCAACATGTATGCATTCATTTCGCTTTGTATTTGACTGTAGATGTGATGTGATAAGCTGTTTTAATTCCTCTCTTAGTTGCTTCAGTGATGAAGTCTGTCATTGTAATTGTAAACCTCCTTCTCTCCTGTGTTGCTCTTTTACTGGGGGCAGTTTGTAAGAGCAACAGATATGAACTTAGGATTAGTATAAATTCCAAATGTAAAGCATATAAATTCCGAATAAGTAAGTAAACAGAAAAATAAAAACCAATATATCCAATATAAATGATTGAAAATTTAACAGGCAAGCAAGCATCATCAAACAAGTAACACACATTGTATACAGAAGGAATAAGAATTCCAGAATTTTCAACCAATTCTTATAAACCAAAAACAATGATGTAATGTGTTTCAGTATTGAAAGAAGGATCTATCATGCCCAATTCTTTTCCCAATGCATACCAATTTTCAATTAAACCTTAAAATTGAACATCAGAGGTCACTTATCAGTTAAGCAGTAAGTTATTGCTCTTCCCTAGGACCTGAGTTTGGTTCAGAGCAGCTACACTAGGTGGCTCAAATGACCTGTAATTGTAATTTCTGAGGATTTGATGCTTACTCTGTACTAAGAGACACCAACATTCACATATGAATGTATGTGTGCACACACAGCCCATGGACATCATCACATACATTGATCACAGTAGGAGTATGAACCCAGATATGGCCTTTAGCAGCAGCCTGGACCACAGTCACAAACATGGCCTGAAGTAGCAGTGCAGGTCTCTCAGATGTCCACCATCCGGGCTGCTGCCTAAAGTCACGCTGATGTACATGGGTAATGCTGCCACTGGGTGCCATGTTGATGCAAGTAGCCTGCATTCTCACCTAAAACTATGTTGCTATCCTTGGCCTGTGCTGCTTGTGGTGTTCATTTCCCATGCTGAAGCAGAAGGCTTCAGCTTGGGAGAAGAGCCTGAGGAAAGATGGTTTCAGAGAGGCAGACAAACAACTCAGACTCAGTGATGGATGCACGCTGACAGCTCTGTGTTCTGCTTGAGATCGCTCTCTGCTTGATATCACTCTCTGCTCAAGTTCACTCTATCCTGGAGATCACTCTCTCTTGTAGACCAAAGCCCAGTCTTTTATTTTGCATAAAATACTTCCTTTGGAATTGCATATCAATTCAATCACTTATCCCAGGTTCAGGATTGATTATCTCATGAATCAGCATTTTATGACTTTAGCTGCTTGTCTCTAAAGACAGAGCCACATAACCAAAGCAGCTGAGTTCTGCTGCTTGCTGGAGCTGGAGCATAGTTCCATTGTTCTGTTACATTTTCACCAGCCTCCTGTTTTCCAGCTCCTTAATTGCTTAAATTTAGCTGTCCTGAAACTTGCTCTAGACAGATCTTGAACTCAGAGATCTGCATGGCTATGTCTCCTGAATGCTGGGATTCAAGTCATGTGCCACGACACCTGACTTCCTTAATATCTTTCTAACTAAGCTGATTTATCAGTGAAGCTGCATCTTTTCTTTCAGGTCCATGAAGCCTCTCATATAATTCATACTGTATCCTTATATTTTGAATAATTGAGATAGTTGTAAGATGAGATATCCTATAAAGAACAGTTCTTACACTGATTTATGTATTCATGAACTCATGTTTTCAGAGTTCTTTCCCACAGTCTTAAGGGCTGTCCTGAAGGTCTCATCATCACAGAGATAGTCTCACTTCCCTGAATTGTGCTATTTCTGATTCGCATGGAGTCATTAACCTTGGCAAGAGGAACATTTCCAAAAGAGGGACTATAAATTAATATATATATATATGTATATATATATATATATACATATATATATATATTATACAAACAATCCTTATATCTTCAGTAACTGTAGCACTGGAGAAGATCCACACCCTGCTGGTTCTGCTCCAGGGTGGAATTGTATCATACCACCCCTTCCATGGCAATGCCAGGCCTGGAAGGCCATGTTGTTGTCCATGATCTACACTGCTGCTAGACACCAGGCTCAGTTTTGTGGGATATGAAGACCCCAGAGAACATGGGTATGTCTGTGGTTGGTGATGTCACCAGAAACCATGGAGATGGCCATTATCCATGGTCCCACTGACTTTAAAGAGCAAAGAAGCTACTTTTGTATTGCTACTGATAACTACAGACTCAATGTTGAGAAAGAGAAACATGAGCAGCTTCTGTGACAACCCCTACATCCACCACACCCAACCCTACCTCATCCCAAATGCCTAGATAGAAAACTATCAAACATAATTCTTAAAATAGTGATAAAGGTACTAAAATATAGCTTTCCATGTTTTTTCCCTTTTGACAGGGGTATGGGTAGGAAAGATTCAGGTTTGTTTGTTTTAAAACAAGTGATCTTTATTTTTTTCTCTTCAAAATTTTTAATTAAATATTTTCTTTATTTACATTTCAAAAGACTCCCCATTTCCTGGTTTCCCCCTTCCCCAAAAGTCGCATAAGACCTCTCCCCTCCCCCTGTTCCACAATCAGCCCCCTCCTGCTTCTCTGTCCTGGTATTCCCCTACACAGCTGCATCGAGCCTTTTAGATTTTTTTAAGGGACTGGCCACTGACAGTTTGACCATGCTTCAGTGAGTATATGAACAACACAAATTGGACTTGTCTTGTTGTTGTTGTTGTTGTTGTTGTTGTTGTTCTTCTTCTTCTTCTTCTTCTTCTTCTTCTTCTTCTTCCTCTTCTTTCTTCTCTTCTTCTTCTACTACTACTACTACTACTACTACTACTACTAATACTATAACTACTACCACTACTACTTTTGTGATGGTGGAATTCACAAGGGGGTCACAAGGGTAAGGGTCATACCATCCATTCCATGGCAATGCCAGACCTGGAAGGCCATGTTGTTGTCCATGATCTTCACTGCTGCTAGAGATCAGAGATCAGAGATCAGAGATCAGATATCAGAGGACTAAGAACTGACTATGATCAAGGTTTATGATACAAAATTCTAAATAATCAGTAAAAATACTATAAAAATATCTCCTAATATGTATTGTTCTTTCAATTTCAAAAATTGGAAAAATTTTGGCTTTATATGTGTGCTGCAAATTATCTGAATAGATTTTGAGGATTATGGGTACAGTAACAGAAAGAATTGATTGCATAGCTATCTAATTTTATGTAAAATTTTGAGACATCACAGTAAGGAAGATTAAATCTAATATAACATTTATAAACTAATCCTTAGACAAACATGCAACTCAGGACAGTTAAAGAAGTTGAAATTTGTCTTAAATCCACTTCTCCTTGTTGTTGTTCCAAGGGAGACACATACTCAAAAGGTAAGTGTCACACTTGAGGGAGTGTTGAGCTACCCAGTATGCATAAGGAAATGGGCATGTCATCAAGAATATCTCTTCTAAGCTGCTTAGAAAACATAAAATAAACTAGGAAACTGGCTCTCCCAGGCACCATAGTAACTAAAGATGCTGATAATTAAAAGCCACAAAAGCAACTCACCTTAACTTTAGACCTGTATAAATTGTAGTCATTTGCAAGAAACAGCTCACAAAAAGGGTATTAAAAACTACCTATGTCAGAGAAAAATCTATTTTCCAGAGACACAAGAATGAATTATTGATTCAAGGAGGCCATACTTAATACATTTGTATGCAGGAAGATGAAGTCAAATGCATATTCATAATAAAAAATCTTTTTTTTCATGTCTTAATACCTAGATTGATGTATGTAGCACTGAATGCCCAATAACATGCCAGAGGGAGATCTTTTTATTCATAAGAATTCCTTAAAGCAAGAGTAACCTCAAGTCCAAAATGCCTGGGTCCACTGCTAACACTTTGATATATATACTAACCTGTAAAAATAATATTTATAAGGAGCCCCTAATTCAAAGAGATAGGTATTATTGATCTTACAATTGAGTTTTCTTTAAAATCACTTTTATTTTAACACCCATGTCCAATATTCTTTGGTCTATTTTTCTTACATGTTCTCCAGCTCCATAAATATTAAGAGATTTCAGACTGGATTCTTAAAACATTTCATAACTAAAAATGTGACATTTACATAGAAGCATTGAATACAGGAACTCAAAAATCACCTCCACTCAGTTTCTGGCAAATGTCAACTGGGTCACTAAGAAAACTAAACATTCAAGGACAGCCTTGGCAAAGCCAAGCAATGAGGAAATCAGAGCTTCATGAAACCCTACTGTGTTCAGCTCTGAAAGTTCTTGGACAATTGGCTCTATATGTTTCTTTGCTGGAAATGGAAAATGAAAGTAAGTTCAAGACCACATTTTTGCTTCATGTCTTTTGACAGTTTGGGGTCCTGTGTGTACTCATCCTAGGTTCAGCTTGCTTTACTATGAAAGGTCATATATTCCTCAAGTCTGCAGCTGGACTGCCCATTCTGACACCTTATTGAGTATTCTTGTAAAGTTTAATGTAATCAACCTCATTTAGCAAGTGCTAATTTCTTTGACTTTAAGAGCTTATTTGGTAAAAAATAATCTATCTTTGCATAATTATCTTATAAATAGACCTATAAACAATGTCTAACTCTCTAAGAGAAAACTTTTAAGACTTATATGTTAAAATGAATATTCATAGTTCTTATAGGTATTCATAAACAAATATACATTTTATTTTATTGGTTTTAATATTTTAATGTATATGTATAAATGTTTTTCCTACATTTTTGCATCACATTTATACCTGGTGTCCACAAAAACCAGAAAAGTACAGTGGATTCCTTAGCACTGAAATTACAGACAGTGATAAACCATTTAGATGGTGGAATTGAACCCATATCCTCTGGACAAGTAGCAAGTTCTCTTAAGTGATAAGCCATCTCCCTAGGCCCTATTGTATTGCTTTTGTAGAATAACATATAAACATTTGTATTTAAGTAATCTATTTTTTTATTTTCATACTCTAAAATATAATCTAAAATATAGTAATAAAAGCAACTACAAAATAAAATCAACAAGCTCAAAACATATTCTTTTTAATTAATTTATTTTTTACACTCCACATTTTATTCCCCCCAATACACCCTCTAACTGTTCCACTTCTATACTTCCTCCCTAACCCCTGTCTCCCTGTGGATGTCCCCACACCCACCCTACCTGACCTCTAAACTCCCTGAGGCCCCCAGTCTCTTGAGGGTTAGGTGCATCTGACCGCACTCCAGAAGACCCAACAAAGGAGCTGAAAAAGTCAGAGGCAGATATTTGCACCCAACCAATGAAAAGAAACAGCTAACACCTGTTGTTGAATTAGGGAAGACTGAAAGAAGTTGAGAAGAGTGACCCTGTAGGAGGACCAGCAATCTCAATTAATCTGGACCACCAAGGTTTCTCAAACACTGAACCACCAAACAGGCAGCATACACCAGCTGATGTGAGAGTCCCAACACACATACAGTAGAGGACTGCCAGGTCTGTGTTCATTAAAACATATTCTTTATAACAACAAATATATTGGAACAAAATGTGAAATTTTCTAAATACCTGATAAATATTGAAGTGATCATGACCACTTGAAAAATTGACTGTTTCCTATCTCTGAAAAGTTCTACTGTGATGAAATTTTACTAAAATATTAAAATAGAAAATGATTTAAATGTTAACTCACCACTTAAAAAATAATTATAAATATATGCTTCTTTAAAATAGGTACATTCATATATATATGGATGGAATGTATTTAAATAAATGTATATGCATAAACTATGTTTATATACATAAAGGATTTGTGTCTAAATGCATGTATGCATATTTGTAAACATGTACATATATATTTATTATAATATACACATATTTATTGAATGTGTAATATTTATGGCCTGTATATTAAACATTAGACAATAAGCTGAATACTCTAAATGCATTATACAATATATTTTTATACATCCATAAGTTAATTTGTAGAAGTTTATTCTAGGAGAGACTTAGAGAGGTTAAACCTCAGAGAACTTTCAGAGGACCCACAGCTGAAAAGCAGGAAAGATTATGGATTTGAAGTCACACTGTATGACTCAATATGAACATATGTTGCCTGTACAAGTCATTCTCTAATCTCTGAGATTTAATAAGGCAAAACTACTACTAACATTGAGACAGATGAGTCCAGTCTATATGGTTTAAGGTTATGGCTTAAATCTTATGGATTTTTATTTGTTTTTTTGTTTCTGTTTTTTTTAATATGGTCTCAGCAGCTAACTTGGCCTCAAACTTGCTACATAGTCAGAGCTGGCCTTAAATTCCAAATCTATTGCCTCCACTGTTCAAGTGCTGGGATTATAGGCATAAGCCACCATACCTGGCTTTACTCTTACATTTAGGCAGTATTGACTACATTCATGGAATCTGGACTCTCTCTATAATAATTTTCTAACTTCTTTTGAAACTGGTTAGTCTTAGCTTATTGCATGAAATATTTAAAAAGATACTGCAAGTTCCCAGCTTCACCCAGCTACTCTCAGTCCCAGTGGTCTCGCTGGTCAGTTCTAATCTTGTGTCGTCTCCTTCACTTAGAACTCCAAAATCTCTCTACCTGGCTCCCTAAGTTCCCTAAGTGGTAGCAGGTTGCTACCACTCCAACCCCATGCTTCAAAACCCCCACAGTCATTGTGGTGCACATCTGACAAACCCATGGTGCCGAATTCTGGTGGATTCTCCATATAAGCCTGGAGACACTAGTAGCTACATCTTGCCTTCTCACTATCCTTGTCCAAAAGACTCCTAACTTTCTCCTGCTTCCTCTCTTCGTCCATCCAACTCAAAAGTCCCTCCTACTTACCCAGTGATTGATTCCATCCCAGTGATTAGGGGATGGCTCACAAGAAGTCACCTGAGGACCGCAAAGAACCAAATAACCCTATCAAAAAATGGGGCACAGAGCTAAACAAAGAATTTTCACCAGAAGAAATTCAGATGGCCGAGAAACACCTTAAGAGATGTTCAACATCATTAGTCATCAGGGAAATGCAAATCAAAACAACCCTGAGATTCCACCTCACACCAGTCAGAATGGCTAAGATTAAAAACTCAAGAGACAACAAGTGCTGGCGAGGATGTGGAGAAAGAGGAACACTCCTCCACTGTTGGTGGGATTGCAAAATGGTAAAACCACTCTGGAAATCAGTTTGGCGGTTCCTCAGAAAATTGGGCATGTCACTTCCAGAGGACCCTGCCATACCACTCCTGGGCATATACCCAGAGGATTCCCCTACATGCAATAAAGACACATGCTCCACTATGTTTATAGCAGCCTTGTTTATAATAGCCAGAAATTGGAAGGAGCCCAAATATCCCTCAAAGGAGGAATGGATACAGAAAATGTGGTATATTTATACAATGGAATACTACTCAGCAATTAAAAATAATGAATTCATGCAATTTGTAGGTAAATGGTTAGACCTGGAAAATATCATCCTGAGTGAATTAACCCAATCACAAAAGAATGCACATGAAATGCAATCACTGATAAGTGGATATTAATGAGCCCAGAAGCACTAAATACTCAAGACACAAATAGCAAGTCAAATGATTCCCAAGAAGAAGAAAGGAGAGGACCCTGGGCATGTAAAGATTGCATCCAGTTTAGTAAAGAAACCGAGGGGGGAGGGGGAATGATTGGGAAATAGTTGGGGGGGGAGAAGAACTATGGGAACTATGGTGGGTGGGAACTGGGAAAGGGGAAAGCCTTTGAAATGTAAACATAGAATATAGAAAATAAAAATAACTAAAAAAAAAAAAAAAAAAAAAGAAGTCACCTGAGTACTTGAATCTTTTCTCATTCCAAACAGCCCCTCCTGGAAAAGCAGAATTAACATCAAAATACAGGCATCGCCAGGGCCATCCACATTAGCTAGCATTTAAAAATGAAGATATATTTCTTTTCCTACTTCTTGTATTTACTTAGAAAATAAATCTTCCAAACAAGAAATATAAGCCACAACACAAACTTCATATTTGAAGTACAATTTGGAGGCAATTCCATGTGCTTATCTCTGCCCAAATTCTTAACCTCTACCTCAAAGACATTGTGCAATCATCAAACAATAAGTTATATTAGATGGCCAGAAATTCTTTCTAGCAACTGTAAACATAAAGGTCTTCCCATTTGGTTGACTACTATTAAATTAATAGGTAAAACCTATATGAAGCAGTATCAAACTTAAAATAGAAATGTTGTTGGTAGGTCTTAAGCTCTTTCTCATTCTCTACTACTAGCTTTTCTGTAGATACTCACATTAGGGGATGATTATCAACAGGATACCTTTCACAATTAAGGACATATAAGCATCTTCCTCTAAGTCAAAGGGAACTTCAAAAAGAGAAGAAAGAAACAAGTTAGAGCCAAATGCCATGTGACACAACACACCCTTTAGAATCACAGCAACTAGATTCACCTGAACTAAACCTGCACAAGATTCCCTGGAATCAGTTGGGGATGGAGGAGGGGTTCATAGGATGCTGTTTCTCTTCTTGCTGATATAAAGTTTATAGATTAGTTCTTGGATGAGAACGTTAATGTCTTCAGTTGTGTAAACACTGAAGAGCCCACTAAGCTCTAGTATTTAATTTTAAATACATACAGTGGTTCAAAAACAAAACAAACACCCAACAACAAAAAACATATATACGAGGATTTGTAGGAAAAGATGAGTGTAAACAGAGGTGGGAGGGAATTTAGAGAGAGTGACGTGTGAGAGATAACAGAATATATATACATATATATGCCTAGAATGATCAAAAATTACAAGCTTACTTAGCCTAAATAACCCAGACACAATGCACACATTTTAAATGAGCTGAAATACCTTCCACAGTAACATCAAACAGCAGCCTAGCAGCCACATCACTAACTTGTCTCAAGGCAGAGTTTATAGCCACACAGAAGGGCAAGAATAAGAGGCCTCTCTGTTTACAAGCCACAGATCTGCTGACATGAGGGGGTAATTTAGGAATAATGAACGCCCCTTCAAGGCACCCAGTGAATCTGCTGTAAATTCTTCCCTGTAAGTTTTCTCATCTATCAAGCAGAACAGAAGAGTTTCATCCTATCTGCTGGAAATTGCTGCAGAGTGGCTATATTGATTCAGTGGGCCATTTAACGGGGTAGGTGTCTATTATATTTTACCACATTGGTAAATGGGGTTTATTTAAACCCATTCTCAGTTTAAAAGGTTTCGGTGTTGATAAAATCTGCAAAGACAGATGTGCAATACATTGTGCTCTTTTAATGGAATTACTACAGAGAATAAAATCCAAACAAAGATGCTTGCTCACCTCAAAGCAAAGATCGCTTGAGAATTTTTCTACTTAAAATGTATTTTGGAAGAAGCCTGCTGACAAGCTAAGTGATTTAACCCCTGTAAAAACAGCTTCTCTTCTAAACAATTATTTTCCTTACGTCAAAATTATTTGGTTTTAAGTACATAAAAAATAATGGAAAGGTATGTTTTCTAATTGCTCTACTGGTCCAGGTAACAGAATAATGAAAGCAAGACCAATGGGAGCTTTAGACCTGTGCTTCCTCACTCCTTCTGACAAGAATTGTGCTTTTAGTTCAACACCACCCAAAATAACACCTTCCTCATTCCTTTGCAACTGATGATGAGCAGCCAATGCACTGTGTGTATTTGTAGAAGACTGAATGGATGTTTGAGTTCTAATTATTAATTTTTTTTCATTCCTCACCATGTCCCCGACTCTGTAAGCTTCTTAAATGATTAAATATATTTCCACATTTTGCCTCATTGGTATTGCATCCCAAATAATGGATACTAAAAATAGATGAACGTTTTCATCTCTAAAAAGTTGTGAATTCATACTCATAATGAGTTTAAAAAATGTGCAGAAGAGAAAATTGAAAGAGTAAAGAAATTTTAAAAATCAATCAAAACTGTTTACAAATTTTCTGGTGTTTTCATTTGGAAAGATTTTATGTATTTCTTCTTTTCATAAATAATATATTTTGATTAGACACACTATTATATCACAGCTATTCTTCTCTGGCCAAAATCCTTTTCTATGGCATGTTTTATATTTGCAGAATATATTCTCTAATGTACCTCCATAACTTAACATATCTACTTTAATTTTAAGATATAAACTTTCATATATCATAGCATAAAAATAACTGAATTTTATATTCTCACATAGAAAGTTACTGCATAGACATATCCATATTTTAACCTCTAGTTACATGCTGGCAAGTACTTCCCAAAAATATTATGTATGAAGTACACAAAGCCATATTAACTTGATCTCTAAAAGTTTTCCTCACTTAATAAAAAAAATGACTAACCAAGTTCATTGGATGTAAAGAGCTGCCCTGAACTGATGTGACTTAATATGGCAAAGCTTAGCAGACAAAATAAAAAATGCACCTTCAGAAGAACGAGGCAATTTTAATTATTTAATGTATTTTAATTGTAATTCAATTACATGATCCTCCCTTCTCTTTGTTTCTTCGAAACCTTCTCCATGTTCTCTCTATCTAGCTCTTCCAATACCATTGTGTCTTCCTCTCAAATTGATGGTCTTTATTTCTATATTATTGTCACATAGTTGACTTATAGCTAGATTGATTGATTGGTCAAAACACTGATAGATTATAAATAGATTATAGATATATACATATATAGATACATAGAGATATAGATACAAAATACATATATGATAGATCTGCTAGTCTATTTTGCTATATGTATATGTAGGATATGTATATGTAGTTTGGGGCCTTACTTCTTCTTTTGTGTAACCAATTAAGGGGCTCATCAATAGCTAAAGCTAAATCTTTTTCACCAGGAATCAACTTTCTACACTTTTTATCTAAAAGTAGAACTCCATGAAGTTTCCTACTTCTACATTAGCATGTCTACTGGCATTCAGTCTTCTTTAAGTAGCCATTTCTAGGAGATAGGAGTTGCACATTCGTCTTCCTGACCCTATGGCTTTTCCTGTCTTCCTATGTTCTCTTCTGTGATGTTCTCTGATCTTTTAGATTCAGAGGTCGTTAGTGTATGCTGGGCATCTCATGATCTCACTAGCCCTAGGTATTTGGCTAGATTTTTTGGACCAGGAATGTTTTCCCTCCTATTGAGTGGTCCTCTCATCTATTTAGACAGCTGTTAGCTACAACTAAGATGTAAGTGCTACTATTGTTCCTTTAGGGATGTCCTGCCATGTGGGTCCGTGCTGTGCTTCTTAGGCATAATAGTTGGATAGGTTTATGATTTCTTCCTTCCCCTGGTAACTTGCATGTACTTTCTGGTACTATGCCATTTAAGCTACAGGAAGGAATCTTTTGGATATCCAGCTTGATTCATCTGAGTCCTATGCCATACATATGTGGTATCTTTGGAAACAGGTATTTTAACAACCTTTGAGTACCACTGAGTACCAAGGCAAGTGTAGAATAAGCAGTGTTAGAAAAGAAATTTACTCCAGAACTCAGGCCTCCAGTGAGTGTTTTGGAGATGGACTAAGGAAGAAGAGAGGTATCTCCAGTTTGGATGCTGTTTGTAATTAGATATCTTGGCATTAGAAAGAAATATCAATCATAACTTTAAGAAAATAAATATTTAACATTCTCTTTGTTTATAAATAGAACAATGTCACTTTATTTAACTTAAGAAAATTATGGTCTCAGCTTGTCCTTGAATGAGGCTGGTAGTCTATGAAATTTATCATCTACAAAAATAGGAAACTAACAAAATATTCAGCCTTAGTAACCACCAAGCCAGTTATTGGAAGGGGAAAGCAGATTTTGGTTTACTTTTTCTGGTTCTCATTATAAATTGTATTTGCTCTAGATTGAAATAAACATATATTTTGCTACTGAATTAATAAACTGTTCATAGAATCATCCCTCAAAGACTGCCAGTGGATATACATCATCTTGACTTTTTAACATCCAGAAAAATGAATTTTAAGTACATTTGTTCACAGGCTTTCAAGATAAAAGTGCTGAGCCTGTGGAATATCACAACTGAATGTACAAATTAGCAAGAAGGGCCATTGTATTGCAGACTCATCTGCACCGAGGCTCCTGACTTTTAGTAAACATGCTTTATTGCAGAAGTAGATTGTGATAAAATTACTAACAATCACACTTGCTTGTGATTATTAACAAGATGCACAGTATTTGAAGATTTAATATTGACAAAGCATGAAAGCAGTCAACATCCACGATTACTATTTCCCATGATTTTCTGCTCTCATGAACTCTTTCTGCTAACTCTGTATCTTGTAACCAAATCTTCTAATGTCATTTCATTCAGTTACCTTACATTTTCTACAATCTAAATCTGAACAAAAATAGAAATAGAACAAGCCATTAAGAGAAAAGGCATGGATCACAAGAATAACCTGTAGCTGCTACTCTTCAAGAGAGAGGTTGTTTTCTTTTCTGTTCAATAGACTTGTTCTTGAAAACAAAAGGGGAGATGAAACCTCTTCTTGTTCATGACCAAGCCACCAAACTGAGAGTATTATAGAAGGTAGCAATACCATACAGAACATTAAATGTTCCCATTATTTAAAATATTAAACAGCTGCTATAAATTTATTATTAGCTTTAATAATTTACATGTGTGTTCACGCACATACACACACATTGAACTGCTTAAAATACAAACACATCTGCATTCAAGATGATTATAGAATGAAAGTGAGCAGAACTGTTCAAATACTTGCATATAAGTTTGTAATATATTAGACTATACATTGATATAAATATATACACATAACCAGAAAACATAAACAATAGACCAAGAATGTAAGTACAACATGTGTGACTAAAATGCTTCATCTAAAGAAAACATATAAATAACAAATAGAGAAAGCATTTCAGTATAACTATTACTGAGTGAAGTCCAAAAATCAAACAAAATGCCATTTTGCTCCTACTAGAATGGCTATAATATAGGAGCCAAAACTGAAAAATATCAAGTGCTGCCCAGAATTTCAAGGAATTTAAACCTGCCCATGTGCTTGGTAGTAAGGTCAAATGGAACAATCTTTGTAAAACAGAACTCAGTAGTTTCACAAATACTTAATCATACAATGAAAATATAGGTCTCATGGTCAACTAAAAAAACTGAATGTAAACTACTGCAGACAATACACATAAGTTTTTTATGACAGTACTATTTGTAAAAACAAAACAAAAATCACTGAATGGCCATAACCTGAAGAATGACTGTATAGCATATTCTATAACCATGCAACAAAATATTATTCATCTGTAAGGAACAACAAGCTGTATCAATATAAGTTCTAATATGGATGCTTCTAGAATATACTATGCTAAGCAAAAGAAGCAGGATACTAAAGACATTTCAAAATATAAATAAATTAATAAAAACTCTAATATTAGTTAATATATAAAGACAATATGCAGATTGTGTTGGAAAAGGGCAGTGAGAGAAAGAGACTGAAAGTAACTGCCCAATGTGAATAGTTACTTTTCTGGTACAATGTTTGAAATGAGACACTGGTGAATGAGTGTATAACATCATGAACATGCACATTGAAAATGAACTGTACATTTTTTATCTGATTAGAATAGGAAAGCTAATACTATGCAGTTAGCGTTCAGTAAACGTACTTGTATAAAATAAACCTAAAATAGTTATTTTTGAAATAAGAAAACTATTTGACTGTGAGCAATATTATTCAAGTTTTTATTATTTCTTTGAAAGCTATTTAAGTTCATCAAATATATCAGAACCAAGGTGGGAAGATAGGTCATTTGAGAACCTGGGTAAAAAACTGAGTGTGGGTATACAGTTCTATTCCTAGCACTGGGGAGACCAAGACATGCAGATTTCTTAGGTTTAGTTGTCAATGAAAACAAAAGGATTCCGGGCTTTAAAGCCTGATTAGGAACCCCCAGTTCTAAAACTCTAAAATGAATGACCCCCTAAGAACTAATACCCAATGTTGATCCCTGGTCTTGACATACACACACAAACACACACACACACACACACACACACACACACACGTGCATGAATGCACACACACATGCACACAAACACACACACAGGTACCTTTATATACTCATGCCCACACTACACAATGTGTTAGAGCACTGTTTTGATTAATTGCTTGTCTGCCCTCTAAGCCAAGACTAAATATTATAAGATATACAAATGAAAAAATTTAGACATGCTGTCTTTAAAAACCAGAGATAAGGTAACATACAGTAATATCTCCCCACATATTGATAGAGTCATCCATTTATTTGATTATGTGATAAATATTTTAATTCTCTTCCCCAAACTATGATTATTAGAAACAGGAGTGAGGCCAAGCAGTGGTAGCACATGCCTTTAATCCTAGCACTTGGGAGGCAGAGGTAGGAAGATCTTTGTGAATTCCAAGGCCAGCTTGGTCTATTACAGAGTCAGTTTCAGAACAACCAGAGCTACATGGTGAAACCCTTCCTATAAATAAATAAATAGATAAATAAATAGATAAATAAATAAATAAATAAATAAATAAATAAAATGAGAAAAAAATAGGATTGAGAGTGGAAACTCAGTGGGCAGCGTCTATCTCCCCTTTCCTGGCTTAGCTCTTCCCTAATCTGCTTCAGTACCCAGCACAAATCCGCTATCCAACAGGCTTTTCTTCTTACTCTTCTCTGAGCACCATTTTCTCATATGCACTCTCTGCGATCAGGTTTAGTAAATGGAAATAACTTCTCTTTGACATGCATTGATCCCCAAACTCGTCCACAGAACTCACTGAAAGTTAACCCTTTGTGCAGTTACTCCCCAAGTCTTACATGTTTACTTGCCAATGCTGTCATGTTTTCTTGGCACTTGAAAGAATGCATGAAACACGCTGTGGCAGTGTTTCAGATTACTTTCCCGCACAAGTAATTCATACATATAGTAAAGGCATCTACTACCTCAGTGAGTGTAATTTATAGCTGAATAATACTGCATTACAGTGTGTAAGTTATGTGAATGTGAGAGCTTCTTTAATATTAGAGACCCCCATTCCTCCTCAGATACACATTGCAAACCAGTAATCAAAATCTTTTAAATCCCAGACTAATTTTTATCAGTTTCTCAGTTCTCCCATTTTGAGAACTCTCCTTCTTGTGGACTCTAAGGATAGGATCTTATAAGGACAAAACAGAAGATGACATTACAATCAATGGATTAGCCAAGAACAAAGGAAGGAGATCTCAGTTATTAATGATCTCCTCACTCCTGAACAAGAGACATGAGCAGAGAGTCAGGGATACCAACACTGGCATAGCTTTGTACTCTGTGGAGAGAAACAAGTACAAACTAAAATGACCTTTGGCTATGACACCCTTCCTAATAGAACATTGAACTAGTGAAATAAAGGAAAACAACAGCAACTGTCACAAAAAATTACAGATTATTTGCATGTAAGGGCAGCTTCTGCAAATATTCTAGATAAAGGTATGAAAAGTGATAGAGTCTAGGATAAAGGACAAGGGTTTCTCCTTTCCCTTCAGCCCACATCCATGCACTAAACATTCCACTTACATAAAATTCAAGAACTGGGGAGAGGAACCAATGTGAAGGTTCCCCTTTTGCAAATCCCCTATCCTTTTGCCCCTTCTCCTGTTTCTATGAGGGGGATGCCTCGCACACCCCCTCATTCCTGCCTCACAGCACTCACATTCCCCTGCACTGGAGCATTGAGCCTCCACAGGACCAAGGGCCTTACCTCCCATTGATGGCTGACAAGGCCATTCTCTGCTACATAAGCTGCTGGAGCCATGGGTCTCTTCATGTGTACTCTTTGGTTGGTGTTTAGTCTCTGGGAGCTTTAGAGAATCTGGTTGGTTGATATTGTTCTTCCTATGGAGTTGCAACCCTCTTCAGCTACTTCAGTCCTTCCCCTAACTCCTCCATTGGGGTCCCTGTGCTAAGTCTGACAGTTGGCAGTGAATATCTGCATCTGCGTTGGTCAGGCTCTGGGAGAACCTCTCAGGGGATAGCTCTATCAGGATCCTGTAAGCAAGTACTTCTTGGCATCAGCAATAGTATCTGGGTTTGGTGCTTGCAGATGGGATGGTCCCTATCCCAGCATACAACTCACTGACTGTATGAAGCTCAAGAAAAAGGAAGACCAAAGTGTGAATGCTTCAGTCCTACTTAGAAAGGAGAACAAAATAATGATGGGAGGTAGAGGAAGGGAGAGACCCGAGAGGGAGAGAGGAGGGGGAGGAAAAAGGGAGCAAGATCAGGTAAGGGAGGACACCAGGGAGAAGGACAGAGGGTCAGGAAATTGAATAGCGGTGTGTAGCAGGGAGGTACCTGGGGAAAGCCATTAGAAAGTCCCAGATGCCAGGGAAGCAAGAAGTTCCCAGGACCAAAGTGGGATGACATTAGCCAAAATTCTTAACAAAAGGGGAGAGAGAACCTGTAGAGACCATATCTAATGGTTAAGCATGGCCCCTGCTTGAGGTATGTGATCACTCACCCATCTCAAAAATACTAACCCAGAATTGATCCTGTCTGAAGAAAATGCAGGGACAAAGAGTGGAACAGAGATGCAAGGAAATGCCATCCAGAGTAAGCTTTATTTCTAAAGCTTCATATTATTACACGTCTATATCATATAACAGATAATTACTATATATTTTGTGTTGTTTTCTTTTTCCTGTTGTATCCTTTTCAATCATACTTTTGTTTCTTGAATATAAGCTGAATAAAGTCCTACTAATAATTTAAATAGTACTATGTTTTAAAAAAAAATAGGGATTTTTTTGTACATCTGTCAGGATGAGGATCACTTACATACAATTGAAATGAAAACAACACTAATTTAATGTGCACTATTAAATTAGCTGAGCCTGGCAGTTATCTGCTGTATACGTGTTGGGGGTTCATATCAGGTGGTATGTGCTGCCTAGCTGGTGGCCTAGTTTCTGAGAGATCTCAGGGTCCAGGTTAACTGAGACTGCTTGTCCTCCCACAGGGTTGCCCTCCTCCTCAACTTCTTCCAGCTTTTCAACCACAGGGGTCTGCAGCTTCTGTCCATTGGTTGGGTACAAATATCTGCACCTGACTTAGTTGCTTGTTGGGTCTTTCAGAGGGCAGTCATGATAGTTCCTTTTTGTGAGCACTCCATAGCCTCAGTAATAGGGTCCAGCCTTGAGGTCTCTCCTTGAGCTGGATCCAACTTTGGGCCTGTCACTGGAACTTCTTTACTTCAGGCTCTTCTCAATTTTTATCCCTGCAGTTCTTTCAGACAGAAATAATTATGGCTGAGTTTTGATTGTGGAACGGTAACCCCATCCCTCACTTGATGCCCTGTCTTTCTACTTGAGGTGGCCTCTACAAGTTCCCTCTTCCCAGTGTAGGGCATTTCATCTAAGGACCCTTCCTTTGAGTCCTCATAGTCTTCCTCCTAGGTCTCTGGTACTTTCTAGAGAGTCCCCCCACCTCCTACTTCCAGAGTTTGCATGTTTCCATTCTTTCTGTTGGCCCAACTTGGGATCCATTCCATGGATAGGAACCATATTATGCTTGCAAACAGAAACCTAACATGGCTGTCCTCTGAAAGGGTCTACCACCAACTGACTGAGACAGATGCACATACTTACAGCCAACTATTGGACTGAGGTTGGGGATCCCTATGGAAGAGTTAGAGGAAGGATTGAAGAAAGTGAAGAGGATGGCAACCCCATAGGAAGACCAACAGTGTCAACCTACCTGGATCCTTGGAGCTCCCAGAGACTAAGCCACCAACCAAACAGCATGCACGGGCTCCTGATACATAGGTAGTATAAGGATGCCTTTTCTGGCCCCAGTAGGAGAGGATGTGCCTAATTCTGTAGAGAATTAATGCCCCAGAGAGTGGGGATAATGTGAAGTGTGGCTCAACCTCTTAGAGGTGAAGCGGTAGAGGGTAAGAATTCTGGGAGGGGGAACTGGGATGGGGAGGCAACATTTGAAATGTAAATAAAGAAAATGATTAAATAGTTTTAAAAGAATGTAAATAAAGTAAAGTAAAATAAAAACCAAACTTGAGTTTAATACCTGGGACCTTCTGTGTGGAAAAAGAATGGGAGAAAAGAACCAACTACTACAATTTGTCTTCTGATCTCCATAGGTATATGCATATTGGACACATACCACATAAATAAATAAAATAAACATATTTAAATATTTACATATGTTCATAATATATATTCTCATATATTCTATAGAGATGTTTATTACATAAATTAACAATATTACTGTTTAAGTGTTTACAGACTTTACATACTATTTTGACTGCTTTGATATTGTTATGCACTTTTTATTATTTTACTTGATATTTAATTAATAAAAAATAAATAATTGCGTTTCATGACATTTTAATTTTCTTCCTAACTTTGTATTTATGTTATTTCTGTGTGCTTCATAAACACTAATTTCATCCAAGGATTTGTGAAATGAAGAGAGGGGAGGGCAGAAGAGCCACTACCTTTCTCTAATTGCCAGCATTTGTCTTCTGCCTCCATTCCCAGCATCCAGAACTCCTGGTTGCCGCCCAACAGAGTCACACCTGAGGTACTCGCTGCATGAGACTCACATCTGCAGAAAGGCCTGTTTTACTTCCTAAATCAACTAGAAGGCTTTTCGCTAAACAAAGTATTATTTTCACGTGGGTTTATTGCTCCCACTGTTCACCTGCTTCCAATAGCTCAAAATTACTCCTGTGTGTCCTATACTATCCATTGATGAGACCTAGGTTATGCACAACATGACTCTAACACATTTCTCTCTTAGACCAGTTCTTTCTTTCAAAAGGATGATTACACACACACACACACACACACACACACACACACACACACACACACATATATATATATAATTAATTCCACCAAAATGGTGTTTGGGTGCAGAGATGTAAAAGTTTTCTAGATTCTTGCTGTGAAGGTGGGATCCATTTAGTATACTGTCCTGTACTCCAACTGTGTGTTTGTTTATTGGGTAAGATAGTTTATTGCCTTATAAAACAACCTTGAATTTTTCCCATGCTTTTAAAAACTTGTGAGTTTAGATCACAAACTAAAACTGTAAAATGGAGTTTATTGAAACAGGTTTGTGGTGAAAACCTAGATTATCGGCCAGGAGGAAGGAAAGATGCCTGGCTTGCAAACTGCTTTTATACCTGCATTTGCTATATGTTTAGTCTAATAAATGCATACAGCTGTCATCCTTTAAATGGAGACTTTATGCCACCCATTTTCTAGTATGTCAACACCATGGAAGGGAGATGGGTAAAGATTTTTAATGTAGATGGAAGGACCTGATGATGCGGAAAATCACTCCGAGAAACAAAGTGGAAGTGGAAGGAAATGAAGCTGCTGTCCATTCATTCTTGAGACTTGTTTTTATTTGGCCTGCTTAGGCAGATGAATTCCATTTTGCTCACTGCAATGTATTTTGCTTCTTGCTTTTTCCTGATGAGGTTGTGAGCAGTGGCTCATCTGTGAATTCTTAAAGCCAATCACACAGCCACATACAGATATTCTAAGTAATAATAATAAATGAATTACTTAGGGACTGAGGAGATGGCTCAATTGATAAGGTATTTGCAGCACCTGAGTTCAGATCACCAGCACTGATGTGAAATGATAATACAAAGATGTGGAGATATGAAGATTCTTTGAATTCCTCAGCCATACAACCCAGGTAATTGGTAAGTGCCACCTTTATTGATAGACTCTGTCTCACAAAAATGAGCTGGCAAGGGATTGATGGAGACTCCTGAATTGACCTCAGGTCCCCACATGTTCACACTCACATATGCATACAGCCATGAGTATACATACTCAAAGCACATATGCAACATACCAATATACAAATATATGTGCACACATGTACATTTTAAAACAATAAAATCATTGCATTTGCTTTTCATAAACAGATGGGTAGTCAAAGGGTAAAGTTAATTATAACTTTAAGACCATGGTGATGGTAGGGATTAGGTATGCAAATAAAAATCCTCTCCTTTGATATCCTCCTAAGCCACTGAGTGTGGAATGTAGCTCCCTCCAATTTGATTTATATAACTCATGACATTTTCTGACAATGTTTTTTGTTCATCATTATATCTGTATTTTATCATCATCCATATTTCAAAGGTTTATGAGTCCACATTACTAATATTGAAAAGAAAGTCAGAAGTTTGCAGTTAATCCATGACTCTAGCATTTGGAATGTCTTCTCTTGTCATCCCTACACAGAGTTGCTACATATTATTACACTTACTTACTGGCACCATTTATCCAGGGAGCCAGGAACCAATCCATCATATAGACATGAGACAAATGTATTTATTTGGAAGCTGTGAATAAAATTTAATTGTTGACACAAAAGTGGAAAATTGAATTCAAGCAAAGAAAAATGATAGGGAGGACTAGGGTATCACCTGAAGTTTTCAATCATTGATCAAAATATTTCCCTTATATAGCATTCATGTACGATAGTGTATTATTTATGTTTAATAAAAGTTAAATGACTATTTCACTTGAAAATAGTTTAGATACTGGAATTTGTTTCTTTTCCAGTGAGCTGGATGACATTAATACTAAATATGGGGCTGATGATATGTCTCAGGAAATAAAGTGCTTGCATCCCAGGCAGGAAGACTTGAGTTTAGATCTCAAGGATATATTAAAAAGCTATGAATGGTGGTAAGCACTAACTGGCAAAGTGGAGACACAGACTCGTGAATCTCACCGACCAGATGCTCTGTCCAATCAGTGGGCTCATATTTCAGTGTGACACCCTTTCTTTTAAAACAGTATTGAGAGCAATGGAAGACTCACAAACTAGACCTTGGTCCACCCATAAACTCACACAGAGAGACAAACATACACACAAACGGAGCTACAGATTTTTTCATTGGGAAATTTCTCTGAATGTAAGAACTTTGGCCCTGAGATATAGTCTCAACTTAGAGTGTCTGCCAAGCATAATAACACCTCAGGTTCCTTTCTTATGTGGAAAAAATAAAGGTAAGGGAAACCTCTCATAACTACTCTAAAATGATAGCAACAGACATAGTTGGGTGATACCAACATTTTCTCTAGTTTCTTAAAATGGATATTCAGGCCAAAACACATTTTCATTCTAAAAGGAAAGACGAAATTGGACCTGCACAATTTACCACCCAATAGTCTGTCACTGATCTTCAGCCAAGTTGTGCTTAGGCACCCAATTCTTGGGTTCCAAGGAGATAATGATGCAAACTTAAGAGAGAAAAAATCTATATATTGGAAACTGTTTCATTACCTTGGTACAGTTGATGTCTGGAGCATTTTGGGTCTCTTTTACCCCTTTACTGTTAACTTTAGCAGGAGGTGATGAGTTTGCTCAGAGTAACTTTATTTACTTGCATTAGGAACAAATTAGCTGGAAAGGTGCTGGTGTGAGAGGAACTTCTGCTGAGCTAATATGAGCCCACGGAATCGAGTTGAAATTATGTGTTAAAATTTTAATAACACTTCGTTATGTACACAATTAAAGGCCAGCAAAATCAGAGGTGCATTACAAAGCAGCAATCCCCCAGGGGCCAGATTTAATGAATAATTAATTCACACTTGTGTCTTTTCATATTTTTGGCTTGTTAGTGTCTCTTTGAAAGATAAATAATGTGCTCCATGAGAAATTCCTATTAAACCTACCTTTCAACTCCAAGTACGCTTAGTTCCAGGTAGAATATTATGTGATTCAGTAATTCACTAATTCAGTCAAGTTCTGACTCTTGATTTTCTAGGGAACCCTTAGGTTATTCTTATCCACAATTTAATTCCATTGTTTTGAACTGGAATGAACAATTTTTTTTGAATTTTTAAAAAATTTTTATTTTCTATATTCTATGTTTACATTCCAAAGGCTTTCCCCTTTCCCAGTCTCCCCCCCCCAAACCATTCCCCAATCATCCCCCCCCCACGATTTCTCTGTTCTGGGTCTACAAAACTGCAAAAGAAGAGGTTTTCGCATGCTACTTCTGGGTTATGCAAGGTACTGAAATCATGTTTACCCTCTGAATGACCTTAACTTGTCTTCTCTGTTCTGCCCTTCCAAATTCATATTAGCCTCACTTTACTGTCAAATGGACTCCTCACCTCCATAGTATGTAATGCTTTTCTTTCTGAGTCTGGAATGTTTCATTTAATACGATACTCTCCAGATCAGCCAATTTTTCTTTACAAACTTAATGTTATTTTTCTACGCATTTGCATAACAATAAAGTGTATATGTGTGTGTATATATATATATATATATATACACATACATACATATGTGTGGGTCTGTGTGTTTGTATGTCTATGTGTCTGTGCATCTGTGTGTGTATTATGTAATAAGTATGTATATATGTAATATATGTATGAATGTTTATACTAATTTCTAAAATAGATGTAATAATTTATATCCCATAAGCAGTGTATGAGGGTCTAGTTCTGCCTCAACCTCATCAGTGCTTGTTATTGTTCATTTATGTTGATAGCCATCCCTGCCAAAAGGAGATACTGATACCATCTCAGTGTGTTTCAATTTGCATTTCTCTTATTACTAAAGATTTGGAACATTTAACTATGCTTTGTGTGTTTAGTAGATATTTGTATATTATGGATTATCCCAAAACACCAATAAGTTCTTGATTGTTCCATTGTGTAGAAGATAATTCTTATGGGCAAGAGTTCGAAGCCAGCCTGGTCTACAGAGTGAGTTCAGGACAGCCAGGGCTACACAGAGAAACCCTCTCTCAAAAAACAAAACAAAACAAAAACCAAAAAACAAGAGATAGTTAGTTAGTTAGTTAGTTCTTATGTAAGACAGTATTTAGTTAATCTGTTAGTTAATAAGATAGTGGTTAGTAGGTTTTAGTTTTATTTTTCAAGCTACCAAAGAACTTACTGTGTAGCTCAGGATCAACTCAAACTTAGAACAATCTTCTTGCCTCAGCCTCCCTAATGCAAGAGATTACAGGTGGGAGTTACCAGGATTGGTATCACTTCTAGGTTACAGAAGCTTTGTAACATTCTGCACTATTCTGTGCTTATCTTTACTGAGTCTGACATCTTATAGGTGACTTAAAATGTTTTCCTGTGTTTCCACTTGTAGTTTCTAAGTTTTATGTTTTATCTTAATGTTGTTTTGTTTCAAATGGCAAAACAGTTTTAATCATGGTAACCAGAAGTTGCAATAAAACACATGTGAATCAAGAGTAAAATAAGCACATTGAGATAGAGTAAAAGCATAAAGTATCATTCAGCATATTTCAAAATATTAAAGAAGATCTGTGTCAAGATCACTAGATTAAACAATAGAATCCCAACATAATAGGTCAAAAGTGACTAGCGATGCTACCAGTGGCATTGTATAATTGCTCTTTGCCCCAAATAGTGAATACTTGGTTCTAAAATGAAAGCACAAAGGTGATTGTGACAGGCATGGGTGTTGTTCACAAATAGCAGGTCCTGTACACCAAAATTGAGTCCTCTGTAAGAACAGTATGTGTTCTTTTTACAAAAATATTTCATTTCTAAAATTATAATATAATCACATCAATTTGTTTTCCTTGGTCACCCTCCAAAGCCACACTTCTTGTTGTCTTTCAATCCCACTGCCTCTTTTAAGTTAATTGTTTGTACATGTATATATGTATATTCATGTATGTTACTGAATATAATGGGCAGACAGACAACTATGAACTCAGACGTGCTGACAAAGAAGATACACCAGATATAAGTAAGTATGTACCTCTTGGCGCATATTGATTCTATATCCGGGGCTGTATTTTTGCTTGTCCCTTTTGTTTCTTATAAGTGATGTTTTTTTCTAAATTGCTTCTGATAGTTGAAGAAATATTAATGCAAATATTAAAGTGTGACATTTCAGAGATCTTTTGAATGATTGTGAATTGAGATAAATATCAAGAAAGTTGATGATAAGTGGAATAGTGGTTTGATTAAGTAATACTTATACTGAACAAATTTTATAGAGAAAAATTCATTAAAATACACTCCTAGAATATCTTTTATTCTACATTATATTCATTTCTAGAGTTCTTTCTGAGAGTAAATGTGATCCCCACCAAGTCCAAACAGAATGACAGGGTCAGTTTTTCCTAAATACCACCATATGGTTTGTCAATGGCTGATCCTCTATACAACAGTGGTACCATATACTCTAGTGACCCAATGACATTGTAGTCATCTTGGTTTGTATAACTTTGCTCTATAATACTCTCCTTCTAACAAGACAACCTAACAATATATTTCTTGTATCATATCCCCTTCTGATAAGATATAAAAGTGTAGTGTGGTTGTTCTCATGATGCTCCTCTGAAGTGAATATCATTAATAGTGAATTGCTCCCTCAGATCAAGAAGTCTGTCTTTGAGTTGTTTGTTCAAATCTGCAGTGATAATGTTTATCTCCATTATAGTGTCAATGTGAAGGCTGATAATGAACATTTACAGTAATTATCTTAGTAGATGGCATTCAGTTAATACTTCAAGTTCTAACCATGAGGATGGAAGTGCATGTCCAAAACTCTATATACAGTGTGCAATCTAAAATCAGATGACATTTTGCTACCAACATCCATCCACTGACTATTTTGAATGGCACTTTCAAATGTCATCATGCTATTTCCAGAATAACTAGAAACTAAAAACAATTATAATGTGTTGATAGGAGATCAATAAGAAACTGTCTAGTCAGTGAGTACTTTTGATATTTATGGCATGATTTCTTCCTCTATTTATTCTCAAATATATCATTATTCTCAAATTTCTCATTCAGCAGGTCCTACAGTAGTACTATGTCCAATTTTCTGAGGAACTGTCAGATGGATTTCCAAAATGGTTGTACCACCTTGCAATCCCACCAACAATGGAGATGTGATCCTCTTTCTCCACATCCTTGCCAGCATCTACAGTCACCTGAGTTTTTGATCTTAGCTCCTCTGACTAGTGTGAGGTAGAATCTCAGGGACCTAGCTATACCATTCCTGGGCATATATCCAAAATATTCTTCAACATATAACAAAGACATATGTTCCACTATTTTTATAATAGTCAGAAGCTGGAAAGAACCCAGATATCCTTTAACAGAGGAATGTATACAGAAAATGGGATATATTTACACAATGAAGTACTACTCAGCTATTAAAAACTATGAATTAATGAAATTCTTAGGCAAATGGATGGACCTAGAAAAATCATTCAGAGTGAGTTAACCTAATTATAAAAGATCATACATGGTTTGCACTCACTGATAAATGGATATTAGCTGAAAAGATCTGAATACCCAACATACAATTCACAGATCATGTGAAGCTCAAGAAGAAGGAAGGAAAAAGGGTGAGAGACAGAGAATAGGTAAGTGTTTTAGTACCATAGTCTTTGATGTTTGATCAAGGTCAAATATTTATGCATAAATGCATGATACAACTAATCTGTCATGATGTAATTATAGATTAACTATATTAATGTTTTAAATGTTTATTTTTATATATTTGTCTATACGTTCCTGCTTGCAGGTACCTGTGAAGGTCATCAATAGGTGTCAGACTGTGTGAAGCTGAAGCCACAAGTGGTAGTGAGCTGGCCAACTCAGATGCTGGGGATTTAACTAGGATTATCTGATAGAACAGCAAGTACTCTTAACTACTGAGCCACTTCTCTAGCAATGTATTTATATTAATTTTAAAATTTTAGCTAAATTTAAATTTACAAATATATCTATAAAATTTTAATTTTAAATATTATATGCTCCTGTACTTATTTAGGCTTCAGTATAATTTAATTTAGAAAATTAGTTTAGGTTTGGGTCATAATCCTTAAGTAGCTAAGTTTGTATTTCTCAACCACTGTGTTTCTCATATTTTCATATGAGCCTAAAATACCCCATCCCCTATCTTAAAATCTTCTTGCTTATATTAAATGGGATCTAAACATGATCATGAGACCAAGACTTTGTAGAGAGAGTGGCAGGATGGATGGTTTAGCAACTGAGTACTTGCTGCTTTTGTAGAGGAACTGAAATAGGTTCCCAGTATCCCACTGTATGTCTCACGATTGTAAATTACTCCTCTTCTAAAGGAATCAAGTCCTTTGTTGACCTCTCTAGGTCCCTGTGATACACATATGTATACACACGCTCATTCATATTTTTCAAAAATGTAAAAAAATATTAATAATTGGAGAATAAGTAAATATTGTTTATTACTGTTTTGTACATTGGTATGTCCAAAAGTGAAGTTTTAATAATGGCACTTGGCAAATTTATTCAACTTGTCCAAGCCTAGAATTTACATTACTTATAAATTATTATTTTTCCTGCTTCTATTTTTATCATCATCAAAGCTAAAATTAGTCTTATTGGTAGAGATGGATATTCCAGGATCCTGGAGCCAGGAAATAAAAAAATTCCCTCAAAATATGCTCATATAAAGATCAGGCATAGCCATTAGAGTTGGATTCTATTGAGATAAATTATCAAACTTAGAAAAAGAAAACCTAAAGAAACCAGCTTCCATGACTGACCTAAAAATCATGAAATTTGTAGACTTAAAAACTTGCAAAAATAATTTTAAAATAAATAAATTGTATTTATTTATAAATAATAGTTTTATATTTTTAGTGCTATCTTCCTTTTTTTTTAATTTTCTATATTCTTTGTTTACATTCCAAAGGCTTTCCCCTTTCCCAGTTCCCCCCTCACCATATGAACCATAAGTCCTCTTCCCACCGCCCATTCTCCAATCACTCCCCCACCACCATTTCTCTGTTCTGATGTTCTCCTGCAAAACTGAATACAGTCTTTTCAGGACCAGGGTCCTCTCCTTCCTTCTTCTTGGGAATCTTTTGATTTGCTTATTGTACCTTGAATACCAGAGCTTTTGGGCTCATTCATATCCACTTATCAGTGATTGCATTTCATGTGTATTTTGTGATTGGGTTAGCTCACTTAGGATGATATTTTTCAGATCCAACCATTTGCCTACAAATTGCATGAATTCATTATTTTTAATTTCTGGGTAGTATTCCATTGTATAAATATACCACGTTTTCTGTACCCATTCCTCCTTTGAGGGACATTTGGGCTCTTTCCAACTTCTGGCTATCATAAATAAGGCTGCTATGAACATAGTGGAGCATGTGTCTTTATTGCCTGCAGGGGAATCCTCTGGATATATGCCCAGGAGTGGTATGACAGGGTCCTCTGGAAGTGTCATGCCCAAAATTCTAAGGAACTGCCAGATTGATTTCCAGAGTGGTTGTACCATCTTGCAGTCCCACCAGCAGTGGAGGAGTGTTCCTCTTTCTCCACATCCTTGCCAGCACCGGTTGTCTCATGAGTTTTTAATTTTAGCCATTCTGACTGGTGTGAGGTGGAATCTCAGGGTTGTTTTGATTTGCATTTCCCTGATGACTAATGATGTTGAACATTTCTTAAGGTGCTTCTCAGCCATTCGAATTTCTTCAGGTGAAAATTCTTTGTTTAGCTCTGTACCCCATTTTAATAGGGTTATTTGGTTCTTTGGGGTCTAACTTCTTGAATTCTTTGTATATATTGGATATTAGCCAATAGGGTTGGTGAAGATCTTTTCCCAATTAATTGGTTGCCGATTTGTCCTTCTGATGGTGTCCTTTGCCTTACAGAAACTTTGTAATTTTATGAGGTCCCATTTGTCAATTCTTGATCTTAGAGCATAAGCTATTGGTGTTTTGTTTAGGAAGTTTCCCCCTGTGCCCATGTCCTACAGAGTCTTCCCCAGTTTCTTTTCTACTAGTTTCAGTGTGTCTGGTTTTATGTGGAAGTTCTTGATCCACTTGTAGTTGATCTTAGTACAAGGAGAAAAGAGTGGGTCAATTTGCATTCTTCTGCATGTTGACCTCCAGTTGAATCAGCACCATTTGTTGAAGGGGATATCTTTTTTCCACTGGATGGTTGTAGCACCTTTATCAAAGATCAAGTGACCATATCTCTGTGGGTTCATTTCTGGGTCTTCAATTATATTCCATTGATCTACTTGCCTATCACTATATGAATACCATGCAGTTTTTAACACAATTGCTCTGTAGTACTGTTTGAGGTCAGGGATAATGAATCCCTCAGAAGTCCTTTTATTGTTGAGAATAGTTTTAGCTATCCTGGGTATTTTGTTACCCCAGATGTTAAAATTATTTTATTAAACAATTTACCAATCATGGAAAGCATTTATTAATTTATATTTTATTTTCTATATATTACTGTTGTGTGTTCTGACAAATACATAATAATACATGCAGTATATTAATTAGGAACCTATGTTAGTCCTGTATTAGGGAAAATATGGTTTTGTCCTATGTAGGGGGAAATGTTTACAGTTCTATGTGAGAACAGAAAACAAGATTTTATTCAAAGATAAAAGGGAAATGGAACCTACAGTTATATGAACATTAATATAAAATAAAAGGTTAATTGTATTATTTTGTTACAATTTTTAATGTATTTGAAACTGTATATAGGAATGCTTTATATACAGTACCATCATCTTTCCAACTCCTTCCATGGTCCCCTCCTCTCTTACTAAATTCATAATCACATTCTAAAATTAGTACCAAATATATAACCATATATCACATGTGTGTATGTGTGTGTGTGTGTGTGTGTAAAAGAGAGAGTGTGTGTGTCTGTGTGTATGTGTGTGTGTGTGAGTGTATGATATTTTCTACAGTAAGGAGCCTAGTTACTGTTGCTCTTACAAACAGATGTTCAGTGCTGCCAACTTGAAGATAAGCCTATGCAGGAGCTTATCTTCATAGGAGAAAACAGATTCTTTTCTAGCAGTCATTGACTTCATCAGTGTAACACTGAAATTTCCTATGTTCACATCGCCATGTCAACTGATGTCATTATAACAGTCACTTTCAGGCAAACTCATTGTTGAGATTCCATTAATACATTAGCCTCATCATGTTGATGTGATAATATCTTGAATTAGCCATCATGGACCTTTGATTCTTTCACATATTTTTCTGTCCCACTGCCATGATTTTCCTCAGAGTTGGAGGGGTTACATTTCAGTTGTATCAGTCAGGGCAAGACACCCCAAAGTCAAATATTCTCTGCATTTTGTCCAGTTGTAGATCTCTGCAATAGCCTGCATCTATTTCAAAAAAGAAGTATCTTTGATGAGGGTAGGAACTACATTTATCTGTGCTTGCAAAAATAAGTATTTATAATACAGTTTGAAATTATATTGATTTCAGATATAACACTGGGTTTTTCTCCCAGTTCTATGAATTCTCTTGCTAAGGTTACTTGGCTAACATTACTATAACAAGCATTAATTCCATCATATTTAGTGGTTCTGAAGTGCAATACACAATTGTTGGTTATCTCTAGTAAAATCACCAGTGTTATATCACTGTAGATACCTTGCCAGTCCAGTAATTTTTGTGGTTCATAGATTTTACAGGTATGTACAACTACCTATTGCTTTAATTTGGGTAGCTTCTATAGCACCTTCCCTATTTTGTAAGAATCTAGTCCTCAAGGAACAAATTTCCAGGTCAGTTCTAACTCAGTTCCTCCAAATCCTATACCTGAAGTGTATGCAGGCTTCAGCAACAGTAACGTATCTTCATTTTCATGAAGGCAACCAAAACCTATAATTTTAAATATAGATAGGTATATATATATATATATATATATATATATATATATATATATATATATGTGTGTGTGTGTGTGTGTGTGTGTGTGTGTGTGTGTGTGTGTGATGAGGCTGGGGAGATGATTCAGCAGCGAAGAATGCATACTATTCTTACAATGTAGCTGGATTTGTTTCCCAGCACCCAGGCCAAACAATTTACCATAGCGTTTAATTCTTGCCCAAAGGATTTGATACCATCCTCTATTCTCTTGAAATACATATTACTGTACATATCCCCACATATGGATCTATACACATGAATCATATTTGATAAGTAATACAAATGCCATATTTATATGACTTCAATGTATAATACATAGGTGATTTTCTTATTTTACAATAAAATATTAGGTAAAAAGAAAAATTTGATTTTTCTATAGCATTATATGAATATGGTATTATAACAATCAACGGACTTCTCTCCCTGCTATTCTGAAAAGTGATATTGGATCTGGATCCCTCATAAGTAATATATCTATTGGTTTTATGGTATGCACACTGAAGTTCTTTAAGAGATATTTATATAAAGGTCAATAAGTCACTTAAATCTTCTGTTTAAATGTAGCATGGCATACTTATGACAGGAAGCAGGCAGAGAAGAGGGTACTATTAATTAAATAGATGAGCAAATATGTCAAGAGGTAAACTGGTTATAAATTTGAATTATTTCTTTCATAATGCCTACAATAAGAAGAAAAATATGAGGAAAAATATTTATTTTAGAATCCCCTACAGGTTTTAGTAACACAGGATTGAGAAAATAAGAAAAGCAATTATCTTGGCATCATGGAGCTCAGACTGTAGTGAGTGTTGCAGACTACTTTTTTAATTGACAAATGAAGCATAATAAACTAGTGAATGCCAGAGAGACAAGGTAAAAGGAGGCTCCAAGAGAAAGGGTATGGATAACAATTTAGGCAAAATGGATAAAAAGCATATAAGATGAGGAGCAATGCCAGGAGGATATGAACAAGTCAGCCTTGTACAGATAAAAATACCATACCAAGTTAAATATATGGATAATATAATGTTTCAAGGCCTAAGACCACACAGTCATGAGCGAAGCAAGATTGGTCAGAACACTGACTCTGGACAGAACACTCATCTGACTCAGCAAGGCCTGTGATATTCCAGAAACCAAGGATATTCCTGGATCCTCTGCATCAGTTCAACATTTGGAAATAACCCTGGACCACTGTTACCTAACGTTTTAGCTGTACTCATTTATATAGAAAGATTACAATTATTACATTGGATTAAAGTACATTAATATCTGTAGACATATCCATTATTACTGTGCTTAATATGTATCCAACTAAGTGTGATATGTGAAATGCACTCTCTATAACTTCACACTGATCACCCCACAAAGCCATAGACAACAGGCCTGTAACCAGTACTTTTGGTATATTATCCTTTTAGTGATAAATGATAGAAGCTCAAATATGAATTTAAAGGACTTTTCCCACCCACGTAAAAGATGTAGAGGTTCATACTGGGGAGGTAAAAGGATAATAAATAGGTTGAGAATATGCTTCAATGGAAAAAATTATTGCAAGATATCAAAGACACTTGATTTTCATGATTGGTATTACCCTTGATCACCTAGCTCAGTTAGTCTCCATCTAGTTCACTACCTTAAAACTGCTGTTAGAAAACTTTTTTGCAATTAAGAGACTATAAATACTCTAGCCAACACCTAAACAGTGATGATTTCTCTATTAATTCTTTGAAGACAAAGCATATGCTCTGGAAGTGCTGCTGTCCTTCTCTCAATTATTGACATTAGTATATTGATAAATATATACTAATTGCATATTAACAATGACCTCTCTAAAATTCCATATTCATAATCCTAACTCAAGGTTCTGAACAGATATTATGGAATGGAATGAAATGAAATAATGGCTATATTCCATTGACTAATGGTACAGAAATATGCTGAGTTTATGGGTACATTGAAAGCAGTCAGTTGCCATTTCATCCTCTTGACAGTGTCCTTTGCCTTACAGAAACTTTGTAATTTTATGAGGTCCTATTTGTCAATTCTTGATCTCAGAGCATAAGCTATTGGTATTCTATTCAGGAACTTTCCCCTGTGCCCATGTCCTCAAGGGTCTTCCCCATTTTCTTTTCTATTAATTTCAGTGTGTCTTGTTTTATGTGGAGGTGCTTGATCCACTTGGAGTTGAGCTTAGTACAAGGAGATAAGAATAGATCAATGCGCATTCTTCTGCAAGCTGACCTCCAGTTGAACCACCACGATTGTTTATCAAGCAGACTAAACAGCAAACAACAAATTGGGAAAGGATCTTCACCAACCCGACATCAGACAGAGGGCTAATATCCAATATATAAAAAGAACTCAAGAAGTTAGACTCCAGAGAGCCAAACAACCCTATTTAAAAAAAAATGGGGTACAGAGCTAAACAAAGAATTTTCACCTGAAGAAATTCAGATGTATGAGAAACATCTTAAGAAATGTTCAACATCATTAGTCATTAGATAAATGCAAATTAAAACTACCCTGAGATTTCACCTCATACCAGTCAGAATGCCTAAGATTAAAAACTCAGGAAACAGCAGGTGTTGGTGAGGATGTGGAGAAAGAGGAACACTCCTCCCCTGCTGGTGGGATTGCAAGTTGGTCCAACCTCTCTGGAAATCAATCTGGCGGTTCCTCAGAAAACTGGGCACAACACTTCCAGAGCACCCTGCTATACCCAGTATATATATACTCCTGGGCATATACTCAGAGGATTCCCCAGCATATAATAAAGATACATGTCCCGCTATGTTCATAGCAGCCCCATTTATAATAGCCGGAAGTTGGAAAGAACCCAGATGTCCCTCAGTGGAGGAATGGATACAAAAACTATGGTATATATAAACAATGGAGTACTATTCAGCCATTAGAAACAATAAACTCATGAACTTCTTTGACAAATGGATGGAGCTAGAGAACATCCTCCTAAGTGAGGTAAACCATTCTCAAAAGAACACTCAAGGTATGCACTCACTGATAAGCGGATATTAGCCTAGAAGACTGGAATACCTAAGACACAATCTATATATCAAATGATGTCCAAGAAGAAGGAAGGAAGGGCCCCTGACTCTGGAAATGCATAATGCATTGTAGGGACATACCAGAACAGGGAAGAGGGAAGGGATGAATGGGGGAACAGGGGGAGGAAAGAGGGTTTATGAGATTTGCTGGGAGGAAGGAGCCTGGAAAGGGGGAAATCACATGAAATGTAAATTAATATATCGAATAAAAAAATTAAAAAAAAAAAAGAAAAAGAAAGCAATTAGGATCATAAGCCTTTGCCAAACTGGGTATCTATGCTAAGAGAGGAAAATAGATATGTCTCCATTTCTAACCCAGAAGCTATCTATGTCCAATTGACTACCAGTCCCAAATGAAAAATCAGTTCTCTCCTGTGGAGTATCAGGAGACTCACTAGGGATCCAAACAACTTTTAAGGCCAGGTCTCACACCTAACAGTAGATGGCCAACACAAATACAGTGACAGTGGAGGTTCTTTGTTTCATTATACTTTTTTTTCAGAGCTTTTTTTTTCCTTCCAGGTTCTTTGCCTGTATTCTATTGCTTCTGGCTTTGTTTTTAAGGGGTTCCTTTGTGTAGGAGAATGTTTATCTCTGTGTGTACTATGGTTTATTTTTTGCTTTGCACTATAACAGTTTTTGTTTTATCTTATATAGATGCCTGTTTTTTTTTTCTTAGTAGAGAAGGAAAAGGTGTGAATTTCAATGACAGGTAAGTTGTGGGGCATCTCAGAGGGATCTAGAAAGGAGAAAACATAATCACGACATATTCTATGAGAGATCAGCTTTAAATAAAAGAAAGAAAAATGTTCTTTGTGTAGTTCTTATAATGAGAACAATGTGTGTTTTGGTCTGTTTTCTGTAAAAAAAAAAAAAAAAAAAAAAAAAAAAGCCCTGGATTTGGATTCTGACTGATAAGATGGAGAATCTTAAGTATTGTGTAGGGACAGTGCTTAGCACACAATGGAGTGGTGAAGTTATAATTTCACATTTTGCAAGAAATTACTCACTGTAGTGACTAGCATATGCCCAGCATTCCCTGAAGTTCACATTCCCCAATTTCTCTTTTATGTAGATTTTAGCTCCTAAGCTTACTTATTGCAATCCAAATACCTACAGAGGTTAGGTAACTAGTAAGGGATCAGGAGAGAGGGGAATGTCCAAAGCAAGGGAAAATAGGATATAATATTGTGGACAAATATAGGAGAACTAGAACAGCAGGGTTAGGGGAATAGGACCTCTTATCCAAGGCTTAGATGTGGTTCCAAGACAATTTTCCTTATAACTCACTCATTTCCAGATTTTACATTTTTCTCTCTCCTATGTTACTTTTTTCTCATCTTTTCCACAAAATATATATAGATTAATATAGATTATAACAGAAATCAATTCAGACGCTGGTTTGTCTCACTGTAAATTTGATGTCTGTGGGTGAGTTTCTGTGTCTGCCTGCATGTGTATATAGTTTATGACTATATAGAGGTCAGAGAACAAACTTGGATGTTAGAACTTGTCTTCACATTTTTTGAGATGGTTTCTTCTTTCCTGCTATGTTCACCAAGCTACCTGCCCCATGAGATTCAGGGATTATATAGTTTCCATGTCCTGTCTTTTTATTTGAATGCTGGGATTACAGACATGTTCACCTTCATTTAGATATATGTGGGTTGTAGTGGTAAAAGCTCAGATCTTTGCACTTAAACAAAAAGCATTTGATCCTCTGTGCCATCACTTCGAGCCAGAGCATGAAAGTTTTAAAGTTTAAATATTTGGGTCTGCAAATTGCTTTTATGCATCAACTTGGGGCTATGGGTAGAATAGAAATCTGAATTATAAAGTTTAAATATTAGCCCTCTGTCAGATGTATGGTTAATGAAGATCTTTTTCCCAATCCACAGGCCAGGCCGCCATTTTGCCCTATTGATGCCTGAGCCAGCCCTGACTGGGGTGTTATTATTTCTTGTTGGTGCTTCTTGAGGCAGTGGAGGGGGAAGAGCACCAAGGGGGGGTAAGACTTTGTCTTAAGAAATTCTGGGGTAACACTTTGTCTTACAAGACTCGGGATAAAACTTTGTCTTATGAGACATTTAGGATTGCTACATAATAAAAAGTTTACTTATCTAAGTCTAAGTTACTATGCTATTATAGCTGACCTGCCTTCTGTGATTCTCTGAAGCTAGAGACTGCAGTCTCAAGCACTTAGCACCTCAACCTAAAACAGCAGGAGATTAAGTAAAGTGTTAATTGCTAGAGCCTTTTTCCCTATTGTCCAAATGCCTCTTGCTTATTGGGCTAGGGGGAAGTTTGGAGCAATAAAGTTCTAGAAGAGAGAACCAGGAAAAGAGAATAACACTCACAGAAAGAAAAATTTTACATAAGCAAATATGCATAATCTCACATAAATTCATACAGGGCTTCAAACATGCAGAGTTCTCATTTATACAATTCCATACAAATTCAGTTGGGCCCAGCTTGCATGAAGTCTCACAATTACATACTTACATACACACATGAATACATTCTCACAATTACATACTCACACACACACACATCCATACTTACATATGCGTATGGAGCAAAAGACTAAGCACCAGTGCAGAAAGAACTCGCTCATTCTGAATGAAAAATAAACTCCAATATTTATTGCATAGAGAAAGAAAAAGCTTTTAATGTTAAATGAATTAAAACCACATTTGTAAGAAAAAAGCTTTGTTCCTTTAATAAGACTAAGCACCTGTTCTGTCCCATGGTAAGGAGAAGCCTGCCTGCTCCTTCTGCTCTCTGCAGCATCTTTTTCCCTCTTTCCCTATGCATTTTGCACATTGCTCTATTGTATTTTTATGTTACCTATAGTTTCTAAGTTATTCTACTCTGCATTCTCCTTCTAATCGTGTTCTCTTCTAACTAAAAACTTCTCCTCAGTTCAGTTCCTCTCTCAGCTCAGTTTTTCACACCTCTGTTCCTCTCACCGAAGTTCCTCTGTCCTAACTCTTCTCTTTGTCCTCAGACCTTAAACATCTTTCAGAATACATGATCACATGTTACAAAGTTCATGACAAGTTCACACAAAAACCAGATAATAAATTGAAATAGAAGTTTACAACAGAGAATGTTTACATGCATATCCATTAGGAGTAATTATCTAAGAATTTCATGAATTCATTGTTTTTAATGGCGGAATAGTACTCCATTGTGTGTGTGTGTGTGTGTGTGTGTGTGTGTGTGTGTGTGTGTGTATATATATATATATATATATATATATATACCACATTTTCTGTATCCAAAAGAATACTCATGGTATGCATTCACTGATAAGTGGATATTAGCCTAACACAGTTCCCATATCAAATGATGCCCAAGAAGAAGGAAGGAGAGGTCCCTGGTCCTGGAAAGGCTCAGTGCAGCAGTGTCGGGGAGCATCAGGACAGGGAACCAGGAAGAGGTGGTTTGGGGAACTGGGGGAGGGAAGAGGGCTTGTGGGACTTTTGGGGAGTCGGGATCCAGGAAAGAGGAAAACATTTGAAATATAAATAAAGAATATATCAAATAAAAAAGAGTAATTATCTAGCTAAATATATATTAACTGTTGAAGCTCTACAGGTTCACCTAAGGTTTAAAGCCATAACTAAGTTTTAAGTGAAATTTTGTATAGACAAACCAAGTCAACATTTTATCTTCTGTCCTAGCACTTATAATAAATCCTAGTTCCCTTTGTATGATCTTTGGTTAATTGTTTTTACAAACTCTTGGAATGTGTTCTGAGTCAGAGAAAGTCTGGTTGCCATCTAAGAGCAATTAACATGTGACACTTGGGAGACTGGCAAGTTCTCATTGCAGTTTTGACTATCAGAAAAGGACCTAATAATAGTCCTAGTATAAAAGAACTTAATAATCACAGATATAATTTTAGAAAATTCTTATAAGGTCATCATTAAAACTTAAGTCATCTATTCGTCTACATAGCATCATTATAAGACAGCACATCTTCATGGATCTGCAGAGATCTGCTCCAGAGGAATGTGCTATTACTTATTGATTATTATATATGTTGAATAATAACAGGAAAGGCATATTAATAGCAGGAATCTTTCCTAAAATGTGTCCTTTACAGCCTTGATAATGAGGGCTCACCTGTCATAGGCCATTTCAGGATGATCACCTGCTATTATATTATCTTGTCCCATTATGGCTCCTGACATATTGACTGTGACCTTTGCATGACAGAAGATTTTCAGTCTTATGATGTCCCATTTATCAATTGTTAATCTTAGAGTCTGAGCCAATGGTGTTCTGTTCGGGAAATTGTCTTTTGTTCCAATTATTTCAAGGGTATTTCCTACGGTCCCTTCTATTTGATTTAGTGTATCCAGTTTTATGTTGATATCATTGATATACTTGGACTTGAGTTAAGTGCAGGATGATAAATATGGATGTATTTGCATTCTCCTCTAGGCACATATACAGTTAAAACAGCATAACCCTATTTTAAAAATGGGGTACAGGGCTAAACAGAATTCTCAATAAAGAAATCTTAAATGGCCAAGAAGCACTAAAAGAAATGTTCAACATCTTAGTCATCAAGAAAATGTAAACCAAAATGGCCCTGAGATTTCATCTTACAATAATCAGAATGGCTAAGATCAACACTTCAAATGACAGGACACAGTAGTGAGGATGCTGCAAACAGGGAACAATCCTCCATTGGTGTGGATTTGCAAACTTGCAAAAGCACTGTGGAAATCAATCTGGTGGCTTCTTAGAACAATGGAAACATTTTTACCTGACAGTTCAGCCATATCTACTCCTGCGTATAGTCCCAAAATATACTCCACCATACCACAAGGACACATGCTCCACTATGTTCATAGTAGCTTTATTCAAACTAGCCAGAAACAGGAAATAACCTAGATGTCCCTCAACTAAAGAATGAATACAGAAGATGTGGTTCACTTACACCATAGAATATTATTCAGCTAGTAAAAACAAGGGCATCAAGATTTTTACAGTCAGATGTATGGAACTACAAAATATCATCCTGAGTGAAGTAACCCAGACCCCAAAAGAACATGCATGACAGGAGCCTAGAATAACTGTCATCTGAGAGGCTCTACCCTGACTGAAACAGATGCAGAGATTCACAGCTAAACATTATCTAGAACATTATCTAGAAGTGTTGGGATAAGGACTTTAGATCCTGAAGGGGTAGGAAGTCCACAGGAATACCAGCAGTCAACTAACCTGAACTGTTGGAAGCTCTCAGTCAGCTAACAACCAAAAAACATACATAGGCTTGACCTAGGACCCTAGCACATATGCAGTACACATGCAGCTTAGTCTCTAAATGAGTCCTCCAAAAACTGGAGGTGGTGCTGTTGTGGATTTGGTTCCCCAACTGGACTACTTTGTCTAGCCTCAGTGGAAGAGGATGTACCAAACACCTACAGAGAGTTTATACTCTAAGGTAGGGGATAACAGAGTGGATACCCTCTTAGAGGAGCAGGGGAAGGGTATGGAAGAAGGGACTCTGTGAGGGCAGGCTGGGAGGAGAGCAGTGATGGATATGTTAAATAATAATAATAAATTTAAAAATAAGAACAAAGTGATGGGTACTACTCATCAATCCAGCTTTCTAGGGATCTTTGATTTTTAATATTCTAATTCCTGTCAGTGAAAGCTTCCAAGACACCAGAGAAAGTCAACCCTACCACTAAGCTGTTCAGAGAAACAGTTTTCAATTGGTTACAATTCACCATTTTTTTGTGATCATTACAATGAAGCATTCTAATTTTTATAAGATATATTCTTTATTTACATTTCAAGTGATTTCCTCTCTCCTGGTTCCTCCTCTCAAAAATCTCATAAGCCATCTACCCTTTCCCTGTTCCCCAATCAACCCTCTCCTGCTTCCCCATCCTGGTATTCCCCTACACTGCTGCATTGAGCCTTTCCAGGACCAAGGGCCTCTACTCCCTTTGATGTCCAACAAGGCCATCCTCTGCTGCCTATGCATCTGGAGCCTTGGGTAACACCATATGTACTATCTGGTTGATATTTTCGTCCCTGGGAGCTCTGGGAATACTGGGTGGTTTATATCTTTGTTCATCCCATGACTCTGCAAACCCCTTCAGCTCCTTGGGTCCTTTCTCTAGTTCCAACATTGGGCATCTGGGATGGTGTACTCAGTTAAATGGCTGGCTGAGAGTGTCCCCTCTGTATTTGTCATGCACTAGCAGAACCTTCCAGGTGACAGCTATATCCAGCTCAGGTCAGCAAGTACTTGTGGGCATCTATAATAGTGTCTGGGTTTTGTAACTGTATATTGGATAGATCCCTGGGTGGGGTAGTCTCTGGATGGTCTTTCCCTCAGACTCTGCTCCACACTTTGTCTCCGTATCTCCTTCTGTGGGTATTTTGTTCCCCATTCTAAGAAAGACCAGAGTATCTATACCTTGTCCTTTCTTCTTCTTGGGAATTATTTGATATGTGAATTGTGTCTTGGGTTGTCCAAGCTTCTGGGCTAATATCCACTCATCAGTGAGTACATACCATGGGTGTTCTATTGTGATTGGGTTACCTCACTTAGATTGATAATTTCCAGTTCCACCCATTTGCCTAAGAATTTCATGAATTCGTTGTTTGTAATAGCTGAGTAGTATTCCATTATATAAATACACCACATTTTATGTATCCATTCCTCTGTTGAGAGATATCTGGCTTCTTTCTGTAGGACTGCTATGAACATAGTGGAGCATGTGTCCTTATTACATGCTGGGAAATCCTCTGGGTATATGCCCAGGAGTAGTATAACAGGGTCCTCTGGTAATATTATGCTGAGTTTTCTGAGGGACCGCCAGACTGATTTCCAGAGTGTTTGTACAAGCTTGCAATCCCACCAGCAGTGGAGGAGTGTTCCTCTTTCTCCACATCCTTGCCAGCAGCTGCTGTCTCCTGAGTTTTTGATCTTAGTCATTCTGACTGAAGTGAGGTGAAATCTCAGGGTTGTCTTGATTTGCATTTCCCTGATGACTAAGGATGTTAAACATTTCTTTTGAAGCTTCTCAGCTATTTGATATTCCTCAGGTGAAAATTATTTATTTATCTCTGTATCCCATTTTTTGATTTTATGATCATTACAATCAACAGTATTTACATTGCCTGAAAACCTGGTGAATAGTACAATGTTCTGCTGAATTTGTTACCAACCTGAGTAAAATAATGCATAAGCCAAGAAAAGCCATGTGATTGTTTTAAGTATGAGAAAAATAAAAATATTTTCTCTAAACTATGAAAAAATGATTTATTATAAATATCACCAAGTAAATTATTGTGGACTAAGAAATTGTGTTATTTTCAAAGTACTTTTGCTCTGTTTACTTCACTACTCCTAATATTTAATTCTTCTGTAAGCATAAAGTTTATTTATTATGTATTTCAATGTGGAAGTAGAAAAAAACTGTAAGCTTATTCAAAGAAATCTAAACTAATCCTGAGTGAGTAAATATGAACTCTAAAGAAACAAATAATGCACATTTTCTCTTATATGCAGAGTTTAGATCTTAATCTTTCTATGTGTCTACTACAATCCAAATAACTATAGAGGTTAGGTACCAGGGGAGAGGAGGCCATTCCCCAGGAAAGGGGAAATACAGTATAATATTATAGGAAGAGAACTAGAATAGAATGATTAAATAGAGAGCAGGGGAAAGAAAAGAATATGGAGAGAAGCAAGTAACACTAAAAGGCCTTTTGAATAAGCATATGAAAAACTAGTACTGTTGAAGCTTCCTAAAATATGAATATAGGAAAGGAATTTGAAGAGACTCATCAAACAATTGGAGAGACAATTCCCAAAACAGATATCGTATGTCACCAAGTAAAATGTCTAGTGCCAAGTGTGGGTAATATCTTGTTCAGTCAGGGCGTCATACTATTTCCAAGGATATGAGCTGCTTCCCACAATTGTTTGGTAAGGTATTATTGATGAGATCACTACTTATGTCATCAAACAAAGAATAGTTGAACTAATGCTCAACTAGAAGTTTGAAGCCTGATGACTGCAGTCATGGTTCAAGAAGGTACTCCACACACAACTGGAAGAAAAAAAGATATCATCATTATTACTCATCTAAAAACTCTATGACCTACAGCAATGCCTTGCCTGCAAAATATACTGTTGCAAATGTGCAACTTCTTTCTAATTAAATTTAAGGCATACTGTATGGGATGAAAATCATACCTGACACTGCTAAAGTGACAAGAAGATCGATATATCATGGTCATAAGGGAAACCTACTACTATTATACTGCTAAGTAAACACAGAAATAAATGACTCCTAACAACATTGCCAACCCCATAGATGAATACATCATTCAACCATCATCAAATAAGCATTTAGTTTCAGGAGATAGGAATTAACACAGAGACTCACAAATCAAATATAAATATATACACGACTGATATTGATTTGATAGATATTTATATAGATAACAGATATGTGATATGCATATAGATAGATAGTTGACTAATTTTGGATAAGTATATGATTGATAGATTATAGATTAATAGATGATATATGGCAAATTTTGGTTTTTTTCACTTTCCTTCCCTTAACACCTAGTTATTTTGAGGTGTAACCTCACTAATAAAATTTGAACACTACTAAAAATGTTCCACAGGGTTTGCTGCAGTATTGTAAGCTATCTATATTAATACACCATCTATTAACCATCTACCTATTACTTCTTTGTTTATATGGTGCATATTTAAACTACCTCAGCTTGGTAGAGTTGAGTAAATATACTCAACTGGTAGAGATACCTACTTATACAGGTGATAGTTTTGTAGTGAGAGTTAGACAGTGAGAGACTTTGGATGTCTTCATCAGCCCACTTCCACTCAAGTCTCAGGGATCTACACAGAAGGAATGAAAATCTTGCAAGATCCAGAGGTAGGTGATGATTTCAAGGAAATGGTGTCTATCAGACACACAAACAAATGATGTGTGTATGAACTCATAGAGACTGGGATAGCATGCAGAAGGTTTGCTCAGGTTCAAGTCAAACAAAATTCCAGCACTGACAGTGGGAAACAAATGCAAAGCCCACACTTAACCAAAAAATCAATTAGCAAGAATACCAGCAAAGAAAGAAAATCATTTTTAACCAATGTTTTGTCAATGTAACTCTAAGGCAGACATCATGCCAAGAAATATGTGGACAACACAAAGCCAACTCCACACTAATTTTTAAATTTTTTTATTGTTTGTCTGGTGGACTATTTTTCCAATTTATGTTTTATGAGGATTTGGTTGGTTGGTTTGGTTTTGTGTCTGTTTCTTTTTTCTTTTAGTTTTGTTTTAAGAGGTGAGGGAGGAACATAGAGTTGGGTGGATGGTGAGGCAAGGGGGACCTTTAAAGAGCATGAGACAAAACATGATCAAAATATATTAATTTTTTAATTAAAAATGGTGGTGCTCCCTCCAAAAAAAAAAAAAAAGATCACCCAAAAGACTGATAAAGGTGTTCATATATACACTATATGCAGTTCTACAACATGATTCTCTCTTCTATAGCAATTAGATGTGGCTGTTTCCTGTAAGAGTCTCACTTCCCCTTCTCAGTTATATTTTAACAGTAGTTAAGACTCTGGTAATACTAATAAACATTTAATAATTTCTAAATGAATATATTATTTGTTAAATACATACAAGTCTTCCTTATTGCTTGTACATTACTTAAATTTCTATCAACCCAGAATGTTTTGAATATGGATTCATTAGTCAATGAATACTGCATAAATCATGGACACTTAGAATTTCCTGCAGTATCATAAAATATGTATCTTTATAAGTCATCTTCCTATTTCTTATTTGTCTATGCGGTGCATATTTAAACTATATTAGAGTGATAGAAGTGAGTAAATATATACATAACTGGCACAGGTATAGGAGCTACACATACCGCTTCTAATGTGGAAGACAGATAATTGATAAACAATATATTTGGGTAGATATACAATATGTAGATGATTGACTATTAGATGAAAGATTGTAAATTTTGCCTTATTTCTGTTCTTTACTTTAAAACCTGGTTATTCTGATATATTAGCTCACAAATCTGACTTGTAACTCTATTGAAATTAATCCATTTTGCTAATCAAGAGAGAGGTAATGAGGTTTTAAGGAAGCTTTTTTTAACTTTTTAAATAAGTAACAAATTGAGTGATTAATTTGAAAACAGTTGATTATTTTTGAAATTACTCATGCTTTAAGTTGAAAGGGCTAGACTGCTGTTACAAAGCCATTCTTACTAACATAAGAGTCATCTTTGTGCTTTGAGCCATCCCACATCTGTTCGTCAGGGTTGGCTGTAAATAACTTTTCATTTACATCCTTATTAGCTAAATATCTATCTGATATTTAGTTTCATCATTTCCCAAATGCCAATAACTGTGAATATATTTTAGTACATAAAAAATAAGGAGAAGTATGGTATTTACACAATCCTACCATGTGTAGAATTTTTAAATTTTAAAATAAATTAATATTACACATTAGTTTTAATATAAGGGACAGAGGATCTTGAGGGGAGGTTGACAAGTCCTCATTTGAATATGAGAGTAGAAATTACAACAGTAATTAGCTGTACATTATTTATGTTAGAGCTCCTGAAATTAATTTTTACCACAGGAAACAAACTACTTTTAACTGAAATTATGAATGCAGCTTTATTATAATGAAAAGAAAATGAAAGCTCTTATCAAAACAGAAGCAGAAATAAAGCTATCATTTCTTTGAACTTTTCATTTGTTCATCTGCCTCCCTTATTCTGGAAGTACTCCAGAGAAACATTTTATTCTCAATATGTAAAATGTATTCATATGAAAACCAGTCCAGGAATCTAGACTCTCACATTATAGCTCCCAATTATTATCTTGCTTACAGTGTGTATTTCACAAGAAGGACTTAAGACCTATTTCAATTCATTGACTTCAAAGGCAAGTTTTAGAAGAAAAGTTTCTTTTGTAAAAAAATAGATTACACAATGTATTTTGAGAATAGGTGACAGAAAACAATGTGTTTGTTCTGTCTACAGTTCTCCTGAATCAACTTTCATAAGTCTCTTGCATCGCTACAGACTTATACCTTTGATAACACTGTATATATTTTATAAAATGTTTAGAGAATTTTGATCCACCTCTTTAAAGTATATGCTTCTGATGAGTATAGACTGTGTCCCTTTCAGGTTATCTAGTTCTTCACAGGGTGGTTGGGATAGCTGAGAATCAAATGTACTTTATTAAATAAGTATCATTAGTAAATGAAGCACATTGAGTTCTGAGGTTTCCAGTGAATTAGATTTCTTTTAAATTTCTGATACTTGGAAAACACTTTAGTATTTACTGAAAATATTATTTCCCTGAAGATACATCAAAGGCCAGAAGGTTATTTCAGGGAATGTTTGGAATGGAAGTGTTTTTAGGGCAAGACCAATAAAACCTGGCAAGTCACAAAGATATTTACAGGAATGTACATTATAGCTCCTTGAGACCTGTTTATGTTTGATACCTGAGAAACTACTGCCTTTGCTTGCTTCCTGGCATCTGCTTCATGACTTGTACTCTCCTTTAAAATAATTTCCCCTGTGGAAGTGATCATTAATGATGGTATCTTAAGCCAAATACTACTCTCTGGATGACAAGCCAGCTAAATTTGAATCTCAGCCTGATTTACTTAATCCTTGTAGTTTTTAAAAGCCAAATTTGTGGGCTAGCTAAATGATTGCTCAGAATGTCAAAGTACAGATATATAAATGTATCAGAAAGGACAGATTTAATGACTTTGTTTCAAACTCCTCTTACAGAGTTCAGTTTCTTAAAGTGTGCTGACACGGATGGAGATGGGTCAGCAGGTACTGATCCTACTATTTCTATAAACAACCGGAGTCATATTTCCAAAACATAGATTGAAAAATTCACAACTCCATCCAAGGGGATCCAACACCCTCTTCTATACTCTGTAAACATTGCACTCATATGTACACACTTCAATACAGACACACAGGAATACATTTCAGTAGCAATATAATACAAATACACATACACACACATACATACACACATATACACACACACCTATATATATATATATATATATATATAAAATCAGAGAACACACATATTAGTACATATTCTTATATAAACATCTACTGAATGAAAATTTAAGTAAAGCTTGTTCAAAGGTGTGAAAAATTCAGAGCTAATATTTTTCTAAGCTGATAATGTCATGGCCAAAATATGTTAACATTTTGAAGGGAGAGGAAGTAAATGTGTTGTATACTTGTAAGTATCACACATATCTATGTGTGATCTATTTGCCAAGATCAGTTCAGCCCCTACTTTTTATCTATGTTATGGAATCCCCTTTCATGTCTCTTATACTTGATGAGCAGGAACGAACAGAAATGATAAAGATGTAGACATTAAAATTCCTTAAATACAAATTTAAAGAAAAAACATTCTCCTGGCCAACTGTGCTGAACAAATAACAAGTAAGATAGCAAGCAGTGTAGGGAAAGGAAACACCACTTTGCCCAAGCTTAGCTCAATTTGGAAATACAAGGTGATGAGGATGGAGTATTTTACCTGGAATTTTTAAAATAGAAACAATTTTGAGTCAAGTGGAATGTGGAAGCCTAGGGTAAGCAGATAATGAACACACCTGTCCCCATATAATATACTAAATCTAGATATTGAATTAATTTTTTCAATAAAATTTAGTAAAAACAAAATTTAGTTGGAATGCTTTTTATTAAGTTTAGTTATTTGTGAAATTTGTAGAATGTGTTGTTACCATATTCATTGACCTCTCCAACTCCTCTCAAATTCATGGCCCCTCCCTATGCTCCCAGATTTATCATCTCTTCTTTCTTTTAATAACTCTTGAAGGTAATTTATATTGCCCCTATATTACTGGCTTTGTGGATTTTCATTGTATATCATTGATCTACCAAAGGCTCCATATAAAAAGAAAGCTGACTCTCACTCCCATGGCAAGTACACCTGTCAATAGCTCCCCAGCTAGGGCTTGACCGTGATGCCCACCTCCGTCTCCATACAAGACTTTTTGTCTGGCTTAAGGATCAGCTTGTCTTGGTGTCTTGCTATAGTAACTATGAGTTTACTTGTGAAATTTCTCTTTTATTGAGTGGCATCTTAGTAAAGAGTGTAATGGTTTAGCCAATAAACTAGTAGAAATAACCCCAGGATCTCAGGCTCAGTCCCTTTATCCCAATATTTTCAAGTTTAATAATTTCAAGTTGTCTGGTACATCTAGTAGTTGTTTATAAACATATTACTTCCTGATATGTTCAACCTGTCAGTTGTCTATTTACTCATTTACTTCTTGCATGTAACTCCATATGTTATTCTGATTCCAGAATATTCTGTTTTGAAAATGTCATGTCAAGGATTCCTTTCCTGCACTCTCTGACATTAGGAGAAAATCTACTGATTCTTTTGCCCCTGTTTGCTTTTATTTATTGTTAAGTTGTCATGGTCCAATTCATCGAGTGTTTTAAAAAGATTAAATCCAGACTATTCTTCAGGAAGAGAAAAATATATTCATAAATGAACTTTAAACACTTTTCCATGATAACAATTAAAATAGTTTCTTAGTCAAAATAAATACAATGTGGCTTATATTTATTTGGGGATGGGAGTAGGGAAGACAGGTTACTTTTCCAATGTAACATTTAGTACATACTAAATTGGAAAGTCACATAAGCAGAGAGAATGTATGGGCAATATAAGCCACATAATTGGAGGGAATATTTCAGCAATATAATTAAGAATTGGCAAATTTATACAAAAAAGCAGGGTATAAATTTGTGGAAATAGTGAAGAGTAGTAAAGCTGAGAGGAGTTGGGGGAACAGTTTATATGATTTGATCTTATTGTGCAATTTTTTCAAAGAACTACAATGGTGGTTTAATGGTGGCTCAAGCAGGCATGGTGCTGGAGATGGAGCCAAGTTTTCTACATCTGGATCACCAGGCAGCATGAAGTGAGACACTGAGCTTGACTTGATCTTCTGAATAAACCTCAAAGTGACATATCTACCCCATCATTTCCTAATAATGCCACTCTCTGACCTATTAAACCAAGCCTTCAAATCTATGAGTCTATGGGAGCCATTCTTATTCAATCCACCACTTTCCACTCTCTGGCCCCCATCGGCTTGTAGCCATAACATACTGCAAGAATATATTCAATCCAATTTCAAAAATTTCTATAGTCTATGACAGTCTCAAAACTATTTAAATGTCTAATCTTCAAAGTCTCTGAGACTCATGGCAATTTCTGAAATGTAATGCTCTATAAAATTAAAATTGAAAGCAGATCAAATGCTTCTAATACACGATGGCACCAGACATATATTACCATTCTAAATGGGAGGACATGGAGCATAGTATGGAAGTACTGGACCGAAGGGAGACCTCAGCCCAGCTAGGAAAACTCTGAACTCTGCATCTCCTTGTCTGAAGTCAAAGCACTCTTTAGATCTCAGACTCTTTACAACTTTGTTGACTGTAACACACTTTCTCTTGGGCTGGTTCCATTGCCAGAAAGGAGCTCTCCTTGGTAGGAATTCTACAACTCCAGCATCTCCAACATCTTAGGGTCTCAAAGGCATTACCTTCATAACTTCATGCAATGGCCTGTCTATGCTTCCATTCAGAGACACTGAGACAGACACCTGGCCTGAGTGGCTTTTCTTAGCTATGAGGGGATATTTCACAGCCATGCTTTTACTATTTTTGTCTAATAAATTCAGAAGAACTTTGCCAAAGCTGCCAAGTTCTTTTTGCTGAGGCTAGAATATGCTTCTCCCAATCCCCTTAGGTCTGCATTATCTTACTGTTATTATGATTTCCTTCACTATCTAACCTTGGCTGTCCTTGAACTTTGTCTGTAGATTGGGCTGGCCTTAAACTCAGAGATTCTCCTGCCTCTGTCACCTACATCTTGGACATGTGCTACAACAGTAGCATGTAAATTTTTCTATAATTGCATTTTACAAATTGGAAGATTAGCTACTTGGGGTCTTGTCCTGAAGCCACCATTCCATTTAGCATATTATTTAGCACATTTAGCATCACATTTTCTCTATAAACATTTTATCTCCTTGATCACTGGACTTGACTCCATCACACTTCCTGGTGCTCTTTGTCTCCTAAACCAGAACATTTTGTATTTTCCTTGCTCAGCTGGCACTTTTTCACTATGGATCTGCATAACAGATCTTCATAAAAATGAGCACTAATAACTACATATCATATTCAATACTAAGCTGATTTGAAATCTCCTCTGCCAAAGTTCTTAATCTAAAACTCTTCAATATAGCTTCAGGCAGATTTTCTGGACAAAAGCAGAAAACAGCCACATTCTTCACCTAAACATCACAAGAAAAATCTCTAAGGCACATATTAATATTCTTCTCCTCTTAAACCACTTGAGCCAGACCATCATCATCTACAGCATTTGCACCACTATCTTCCTTCTTCCTACCAGTATAGCCCATTAAACCCCACATAAAATTCCCAACTACTTTCCTAAAACAGAACCACAAAGTTCACATTCTGTTAAAAAGAAATGTGATCAGGCCTATCACAGCAATACCCAAGTACCTGGTACCAAATTCTATCTTAGAATTTCTATTGCTGTTAAGAGACATCATGACCATGTCAACTCCTATAAAAGAAAATATTTAATTGGGGCTAGCTTACAGGATTGGTGGTTTAGTCCTTTATTTCTATGACATGAAGCATGGCAACATCCAGGCAGATATGGTGGTAGAGAAGGAGATAACATCTTTGCATCTGTACTAGAAGACAGTAGGAAGACAGAGACTGAGTCTGGCTTGCACTCAAAGCCAACTTACTTCAACAAGGCCTACTAAAAGTGCCACTCCCCAGTGACTAACATTGAAATATATGAGCCTATGGGCAAACAATCAACCCATCACAAACTGTTTTTACTCTGTTAGTAATAGTTACTTTAAACTGCCATTAAGCTAACATAATATGTTCTATATTATTCTTAATTTTAATTTTGTTTTAGGTGACTGTGCATATGTATGCATATCATATGAGTGTTTGAACCTATAAATGTCAGAAGAGGCTCTGGGTTCTTCTAGAACTTGACTTAGAGAGATTTGTGACACTCTATGCAGACACTGGAAACCAAACTCCATCCTCTGAAAGAACAGTAAGTACCCTTAATCACTAAGCCATTTCACCAGCACCACCTTGACAACCACATAATTAATAAACCAGATTTGGACACATTTCAGGTCTGTGAAATGAATATACATCTTTGAATCATGCTGTGAATTATTCTTGTCAAATCCAACTCAATTTAAACTAAGCGAATGGTTTGTATGCAGCAGTTTGACTAGTGAGAAAAGTGTCTTTTTATAAGGAATGAACTCGGGCTTTTATAGTTTCGTTCTTGGGGTTTCTAATTGTTCAAATAAATTAGAATCTGAAGCAGTAATTTTATCTCCCAAATAACAAGAGAAGAGAAATTCATCTGTCTCTATGTGTTCTCAACTTGGTATTACCTATCTTACAATTCTCAAGCTACTTATTTCTAGTAACTCTTGCTTTACTAGTTCATGGTAGATGAGTGTACCAATGCCTAAATTTAAATATTATCAAGGGGGGCTAGTTGCTTAGAAACATGTTTTAGAGGGTCTACTGTAAACCCTAGAAATTCAGGTATTCAACAGCTCTGCAGGAAGAATTCTCATCTTGCAGCCCTGGATTAATGAATCATTACTCTTCCCATCTATAATGCTGCTTCCTTTTTTCTTAACCCATGAAAAACTCAAGTTTCGCTTTTTTTCTCAGAACATTTAAGATTATTCAGTATAGGGTTCTTATGTGAAACTTATGAGGAATTTATTCAATTGTTTTGATTTTTGTTTTAGGCTTTTAGATTTTCTTGGGAAATCATTATCAGGATACAAGCAAGCTAAGACAAGATAAAAGACTTGAGAGGTGATGACTAGGTATGGTCTGCTATACATTGCTTTGTGCTTTCCTTGACTACTGTTTTATATAGGATTTAAGGGGGAGAGTTTCAGTTACATGGCTTTTATATTTTTGAAACAACATCCTACGTAGTCATACTATGTAGCCAAGAGTAACCCTGAACTCTGCTACTACTTCTTGAATGTTAGGAATACAGATGTGTGGTAGCACATTTAGAAAAGAAAACAAATAACAAACTAATTAAAATTTTTATTTTAGTCTTCTGAGAATGTTTGTGAAAATCTTCCAGTAATCTAAAACAGTATAAAGGATAGATGATAGATATAGAGGACACAAAATTATGATAAATGGATAGATGATAGGTAGACAGATGATGATGATGATAGATAGATAGATAGATAGATAGATAGATAGATAGATAGAGAGACATTAGATAGACCGAACTATATAGGCATATTTTTCATGGTTCTCTCTCTCTCTCTCTCTCTCTCTCTCTCTCTCTCTCTCTCTCCCTCTCCCTCTGTCTCTCTCTCTCTCTCTCTCTCCTCTCTCTCTCTCTCACACACACACACACACATATACATATATGTATATACATATACAAATGTGAATAGAAAGTCCAAGAACCTAGTAGTTGCTCTGTTCTATAATGCTCAGTGTATAAGTTGGCATTCTGTATAAACTGGAATCCTGAAGAAGTAGGCTCCAACAGATGTGCTGACAATAAATGTAAGCAGGTGTAAACGCAACCCTTCCTTGTCCTTATATTGCCTCCAGCATAATGTATGGTCCATATTAAAGATATGCCTCAAAATCTGGATGAAAGGTATATGCCATCCCACCTCGATATCTAAATCAAAAGCCTGTGATTTCAGGTCACAGGTATGCCCTCCATTTCTGGATTATAGTTTCTTCTAGATATAGTCAAGCTGACAACCAAGAATAGCTATCACAGTAGAACAATAGTCCTATAATCTCCAAGCTGTTTTCTGGAGTAAAATAGTGGGAACATCATTTTTTTCTAAGTCCTGATAGCTAAAAATGTAGAAAAGCTACATCCAGAAATAATATTTTACCAGCTGTCTGGTATTACTTAACCTTACCTTGTCAAGGTAACAAATTAACCAACACAGTATATTATATTTGACATGAAGATACAATGAGGAACTTCCCCTAAGGATCCTTGTTAAAACGAGAGGGGAGAAGTCAGGAAAGACACATTCATTACACACCTCTCTAACTTGCAAAACGTAGGCAAAAAAAACATGTTTTGCCCAACTGCTTATGACTAGAAATTAGCTTGGCTACAGGTATATGGAAGGCATTAGTATGCTTCCAGAGGAATTATGAACAGATGCAAAAATTTATATGCAAATGAATAAATGTGTGAATATATTTGTGCATGAATGATTTAATAAATGAAGGAATAATTTAAAGCTTAGGCATTGAGGCTTCGAACATAATGGAATTTGATCAGTATCCCTAAAGGGTTTTTGATGGAAATAAAGCAAAGTTTCTACATGGGATAGGAAATGGAAAATCCTACAGGTTTCTAAGAAAAGATTTTGAGCACAGAAACAGAAAAATAATTAAAAGATGACAAAGGCAGTTACAGCAACTTAATTGCTAATATTGTATTGGAGTATTTAATCAGAGACCAGTGAAAATTCACTTTTTTATATTACAGAGAGGTGTTATATACTAGGAAAAGGCATAGTTCATGAAGTTAAAAGCATTTGCCACTGTTTCAGAAGATGTGGGTCTGGATGAAAATACCCACATGGTTGATCACAGCTGTCTGGAAGTCCTGTTCAAGGGTATCCTAAGCCTTTGGCCTCTGAGAGCACTAAGCATGTACATGGTGCATAGATATGCATAGATTCAGGTAAAATAACCATATACATACAGTCTTATCACCATGATTGGTCAAATGTGAGCTGCAAAGGGGCTATACTGATGGAATTACCAAAATTGATGGGTAAAAGCTATAATGCAAGGCTATACAAAGAAATATGGGCAAATTAAGAGAACTGGAAGTAGAAAACCCTGGCCTTCCAGAAAAGATCACATCGATAATTTGTCTAGTAACAAATGGCCATCACTGAAAATATGCATCTAAATTAGTTAAATTATACAGGCTGGGTAGATTGAATATAACAATATATGTGTATACATATACATAATGTATATAATAACAATTAATAGAAAAAAGTGGCCACAAATTTGGTGAAGATGGATAAGGTTCTAGGAGAGGATTAGCAGGTAGGAAAGGAAAGGAAGAAATGTTGAAAATATATTTTAAACTCAAAAATAAATAAATGATAAATCTTTTAAAACTAATTTTAATAATGTTTATAGATTTGATCCATGTGATCCCCTTTGGAAAACTATGGCTGGCAAATTATTTCCATAGAATATGAAGACAGTTGTTCTCTTAATAATTTGTCTGTTAACTTGTTGAAAAGCCAATCTGCAAAATTAAAAAATTAACTTTTTGGGAAAAATAACTTATTTCATAAATTTGAGATATATATAGAACATTTCATCCTAAAGCTAAAGAATATACCTTTTTCTCAGCTCCACATGGTACCTTCTCCAAAATAGACCATATAATTGGTCACAAGACAGATGTCAACAAATACAAGAAGATCGAGCTAATCCCATGCCTCCTATCAGATCACCATGGAGTAAGAGTGGTATTCAATAGCAACAAAAACAACAGAAAGCCCACATACATATGGAAACTGAACAATACTCTACTCAATGACACACACACACACACACACACACACACACACACACACACATATTCTGAAGAAACTAAAGAAATTAAACAATTAAAAGACTAACCACAGAGTAAAATTGGGAACTTTCTTGGTCTGCCTGGGACAGCCTGCAGAGTCGGATCTGCGCTTTATCCCAGATAGTTTTCCTGGTGCAGCCTGAAGAAGTGAGTTGCTCACAGTTCCCTAAGACCCATTGTAGAGCTCTGGGCTTGCTCTTCTACTACCAAAACCTTGTGGGACCCCAAGAGGCCCTGCTTCCTGGTAGAATATTTCAGGGGCAAAAAGGCTAATCAGCTTAGGACCCTGTTCCACCAACCTCATCTCAATTGGATCCACCCAGATTCCACTTTACACTAATCAGAATGGATTAGATCAAAACCTCAGGTGACAACACATGTTGGAGAAGATGTGGAGAAAGATGAACACTCCTCCATTGCTGGTGGTATTGCAAACTGTTACAATTACACTGGAAATCAATCTAATTGATTGATTTCCTCAGAAAATTGGAAATAGATCTACCTGAAGACCCAGTTATACCACTCTCAGGAATATACCCAAAAATGTCTCACTATGCCACAGGGGCAGGTGTTCCACTATGTTCATAGCAGCCTTATTTGTGATAGAGAGAAGGTAGGAACAACCCAAATGTTCCAAAACAGAAGAATGGATACAGAAAATGTGGTTCATTTACAAAATGTAATACTCCTCAGCTATTAAGAATGAGGACATCCTGAGTTTTGCAGGCAAATGAATGGAACTAGAAAATATCATCCTGAGTAAGGTAACTCAGACCCAAAAGGACATGCATGGTATGTACTCACTAATAAGTGGATATTAACCAAGAAATAAAAAGTACAGAATACCGAAGATACAGTCCACAGAACACAAACAACAAGCTGAAGTGTTCAAGCGAGGACACTTCAGTGCCACTTAGGAGGGGGAAGAAAGCAATCACAAGTGGGAAGGGAGAGAGGGAGTGGACAGGGGTGGGGAATGTGGGGGAGAGGGGAGCCTGATCAGTTATTGGGTGAGGGAAAAGGACTTCATTATTTTTAATTGCTGAGTAGTATTCCATTGTATAAATATACCACATTTTCTGTATCCATACAACCCTTGAGGGACATCTGGGTTCTTTTCAAGCTTCTGGCTATTATAAATAAGGCAGCTATGAACATAGTGGAGCATGTGTCTTTATTGCATGCAGGAGAAGACTCTGGGTATATGCCCAGGAGTGTTATGACAGAGTCCTCTGGAAGTGTCAGGTCCAATTTTCTGAGGAACTGCCAGACTGATTTCCAGAGTGGTTGTACCATCTTGCAAACCCAACAACAATGGAGAAGTGTACTTCTTTCTCCACATCTTTGCCAGCACCTGTTGTCTCTTGAGTTTTTAATCTTAGCCATTCTCACTGGTGTGAGGTGGAATCACAGGGTTGTTTTGATTTGCATTTCCCTGATGACTAATGATGTTGAACATCTCTTAAGGTGCTTCTCAGCCATCCGAATTTCTTCTGGTGAAAATTATTAGCTCTTTACCCCATTTTTAATAGCGTTATTTGGTTCTTTGGGGGTCTTCTTGAGTTATTTGTATATATTGGATATTAGTCCTCTGTCAGATGTGGGGTTGGTAAAAATCTTTTCCCAATTGGTTGGTTGCTATTTTGTCCTTCTGACAGTGTCTTTTGCCTTACAGAAACTTTGTAATTTTATGAGGTCCCATTTGTCAATTCTTGATCTTAGAGAATAAGCTATTGGTGTTCTGTTCAGGAACTTTACCCCTGTGCCCATATCCTCCAGTGTCTTCCCCAGTTTCTTTTCTATAAGTTTCAGTGTGTCTGGTTTTATGTGGAGGTCCTTGATCCACATGGAGTTGATCTTAGTACAAGGAGATAAGAGTCGGCCAATTCTCATTCTTCTGCATGTTGACCTCCAGTTGAACCAGCACCATTTGTTGAAAAGGCTTTTTTTCCACTGGATGGTTGTAGCTCCTTTATCAAAGATCAAGTGACCATATCTCTGTGAGTTCATTTCTGGGTCTTCAATTCTATTCCACTGATCAACTTGCCTGTTGCTATACAAATACCATACAGTTTTTAACACAATTGCTCTGTAGTACTGCTTGAGGTCAGGGATATTGATTCCCCCAGAAATCCTCTTATTGTTGAGAGTAGTTTTAGCTATCCTGGGTTTTAGTTATTTCAAATGAATTTGAGAATTGCTCATTCTAGATCTATGAAAAATTGATTTGGGATTTTGATGGGGATTGCATTGAATCTGCTTTTGGCAAGATGGCAATTTTTACTATATTGATCCTGCCAATCCAAGAGCATGAAATATTTTTTCATCTTCTGAGGTCTTTGACTTTTTTTAAGGACTTGAAATTCCTGTCATACAGATCTTTCACTTGTTTAATTAGAGTCACGCCAAGATACTTTATATTGTTTGTGGATATTGTGAAGGGAGTTATTTCCCTAACTTCTTTCTCAGCCTGCTTGTCCTTTGAGTACAGGAAGTCTACTGATTTGCTTGAGTTGATTTTATAACCATCCACTTTGCTGAAGTTGTTTATCAGCTGTAGGAGTTCTCTGGTAGAGTTTTTTGGGTCGCATATGTATAATATATCATCTGCAAATAATGATAGTTTGACTTCATCCCTTCCAAATTGTATCCCTTTGACTTCCTTATATTGTCTAATTGCTCTTGTTAGAACTTCAAGTACTATATTGAAACAAATTAAATTTAAAAAAGAATAACCATCTTCTTTGGATCTATTTGAAATACAGTTTTTTTGTTTCAGCAAAATGAAACATTTCCTTCCTAGATTTTAACATTCTGAAAGAATACTTTAAATTTAACTTATCTCCATAATCTATACTCTTAGTCCCAGCATCAACAAAAAATCCTGTTATATTTGGAAAGTCATCAGTAATAGTTGAATAAATTAATTGAACAGAATGTTATCAAATAATGTTGAGATGAAACTGCTTCTTCTGAAAGCATGGGATTAATCAAAATAAAATTCAATGAAGAAATGTATTGAGATGAATTGTATCATGCAATTAATGAGAAATTATTTCTCTGCCCTTGTCTTGCATCTAAACTGGAACTGTGTTTACATATCTGCCAAAATGCATTGCTACTACCCAAACCTCTTTTCTGACCTATTGCAGTTAGAAGACCTAGTATTGAAGCAGGTCCAATTATTTGTTCTTTTACTGTGAATAATATTAACTAGCTACTTCACACATCATATGTTACCATAGACACTGACCTACAGAAACTTCCAAGAAAAAGTGAAGTTTGCTAAGTTTCAAAACAAAAATCATTATATTTTTATCACTTCATACTGTTCACTTACCAGACTCAGATCAGATGGACATAATGTAAGATTATGGGACACAGGGGCCTTCTTTAGCCCTTGCTTTATCTTCTGCAAGTCATAGACAGTGGTGGTGCCTACAACAGAGATGCTTCTCTTATATTTTGTTTTTTTATTTTCGAGATATGGATTCTCTGTGTAGCCCTGGCTGTCCTGGAACTCACTCTGTAGACCAGGCTGGCCTCGAACTCAGAAATCTTCCTGCCTCTGCCTCCCAAGTGCTGGGATTAAAGGCATGTGCCACCACCGCCTGGCTACACAGATGCTTCTAATAAACAATTGTAGCTTGTGTAAGGTAGTCAGAATGATACACATGAATCATAATTAGAAGCCACTAGAGTCAGTGTTTATTAGCCTGTGTTCTCTCTACCATTGCTTTTCTTCTTTTACATAATTATTTTGATTTATACATTTCAAAGAATATAAATCAAAGGATATTGATTATCAATATCATATGTGCCAGTCATTAACCTTCAGCTATTTTGGAAAATGCAGAAGTGAACAAAATTAAGCAATTACCTTCCTGTGGGGTGAACATGAAAATCTTTCTGTGTTTAATTTTGAAACAGAATAACAAACAATATATCCAAGAAACAAGTGAAGAAATTTAGTTTCACACATATTAAGGGCTTGATAAAATTTGGTATAATAAGGTAAAAATTGTGGGTTATTGCGTTGAGGTTTTGGTGAAAGAGAGCTGTATAGAAAATGGCTGTATTGGAATGCACTGAGCAGCTGAAAAGGTGACAGTCACTTAAAATTAGGATATAGAAAAATTCAACATGGTCAAACTAAAAATTAAAGAAGAGAATATCTTGAAACAATGCTGCATCAAGCCTTTCCAGGACCAGGACCCTCTCCTTCCTTCTTCTTGGGAGTGATTTGATATGTGAGTTGTGTCTTGGTTACTCAGAGCTTCTGGGCTAATATCTTATCAGTGACTGTATCAATGTGTGTTCTTTTGTGAATGAATTATCTCACTTAGTATGATATTTTCCAGTTCCAATCATTTGCCTAAGGATTTCATGAATTCATTATTTTTAATTGCTGAGTAGTATTCCATTGCATAAATATATCACATTTTCTGAACCCATTCCTACACTGAGGAACATCTGGTGTCTTTCAAGCATTTGGATATTATAAATAAGGCTGTTATGAACATAGTGAAGCATGTGTCTTTATTGCATGCTGGGGAATCCTCTGGGTATATACCCAGGAGTGGTATAGCAGGGTCCTCCAGAATTGTCATGTCCAGTTTTCTGAGGAACCACCAGAATGATTTCCAGAGTGGTTGTACCAGCTTGCAATACCACCAGAAGTGGAGGAGTGTTCCTCTTTCTCCACATCCTTGCCAACACCTGCGGTCTCCTGAGTTTTTAATCTTAGCCATTCGGACTGGTATGAGGTGAAATCTCAGGGTTGTTTTGATTTGCATTTCCCTAATGACTATTGATGTTGAACATTTCTTAATGTGCTTCTCAGCCATCTGAAGTTCTTCAGGTGAAAATTCTTTGTTTAGCTTTGTACCCAATTTTCTATTAGTGTTATTTGGTTTTCTTGGCTCTACCTTCTTGAGTTCTTTTTATATATTGGAAATTAGCCCTCTGTCAGATGTAGGGTTGGTGAACATCTTTTCCCAATTTTTTTGGTTGCCGTTTTGTCCTTTTGAAGGTGTCCTTTGCCTTACAAAAACTTTGTAATTTTATGAGGTCCCATTTGTCAATTCTTGATCTTAGAGCATAAGCTATTGGTGTTCTGTTCAGGAACTTTACCCCTGTGCCCATGTCCTCAAGGTTCTTCCCCAGATTCTTTTCTATTAGTTTCAGTGTGTCTGGTTTTATGTGGAGGTCCTTGATCCACATGGAGATGAGCTTAGTACAAGGAGATAAGAATGGATCAATTTATTCCACCGGATGGTTGTGGCTCCTTTATCAAAGATCAAGTGACCATAAGTCTGTGGGTTAATTTCTGGGTCTTCAATCCTGTTCCATTGATCTGCTTGCCTGTTGCTATACCAATACCATGCAGTTTTTAACACAATTGCTCTGTAGTACTGCTTGAGGTCAGGGATATTGATTCCCCCAGAAGTCCTTTTATTGTTGAGAATAGTTTTTGCTATCCTGGGTTTTTTGTTGCTCCAGATGAATTTGAGAATCGCTCTTTCTAGATCTATGAAGAATTGAGTTGGGATTTTGATGGGGATCGCGTTGAATCTGTATATTGCTTTTGGCAAGATGGCCATTTTTACTATATTGATTCTGCCAATCCAGGAGCAAGAGATATTTTTCCATCTTCTGAGGTCTTCTTCAATTTCTTTCTTCAAGGACTTGAATATCATCTGAAGATATGGAGAGAGAGGGCAGCCTTGTCTAGTCCCTGATTTTAGTGGGAATGCTTCAAGTTTCTCTCCATTTATTTTGATGTTGGCTACTGGTTTGCTGTAGATTGCTTTTACTATGTTTAGGTATGGGCCTTGAATTCCTGCTCTTTCCAAGACTTTTAGCATGAAAGGATGCTGAATTTTGTCAAATGCTTTTTCAGCATCTAATGAGATGACCATGTGGTTTTTTTCTTTCAGTTTGTTTATGTAGTGGATTACATTGATGGATTTCCGTATATTGAACCATCCCTGCATCCCTGGGATGAAGCCTACTTGATCATGGTGGATGATCGTTTTGATGTGCTCTTGGATAAGCCTTTTCAACAAATGGTGCTGGTTCAACTGGAGGTCAACATGCAGAAGAATGCGAATTGACCCACTCTTATCTCTTTGCACTAAGATCAACTCCAAGTGGATCAAGGACCTCCACATAAAACCAGACACACTGAAACTACTAGAAAAGAAACTTGGGAAGACCCTGGAGGACTTGGGCACAGGGGAAAAGTTCCTGAACAGAACACCAACAGCTTATGCTCTAAGATCAAGAATCGACAAATGGGACCTCATAAAATTACAAAGTTTCTGCAAAGCAAAGGACACTGTCAGAAGGACAAAACGGCAACCAACAAAGTGGGAAAAGATCTTCACCAACTCCACATCCGACAGAGGGCTAATATCCAATATATACAAAGAACTCAAGAAGTTAGACCGCAAAGAAACAAATAACCCTATCAAAAAATGGGGCACAGAGCTAAACAAAGAATTTTCACCAGAAGAAATTCGGATGGCCGAGAAACACCTTAAAAGATGTTCAACATCATTAGTCATCAGGGAAATGCAAATCAAAACAACCCTGAGATTCCACCTCACACCAGTCAGAATGGCTAAGATTAAAAACTCAAGAGACAACAAGTGCTGGCGAGGATGTGGAGAAAGAGGAACACTCCTCCACTGTTGGTGGGATTGCAAAATGGTAAAACCACTCTGGAAATCAGTTTGGCGGTTCCTCAGAAAATTGGGCATGTCACTTCCAGAGGACCCTGGCATACCACTCCTGGGCATATACCCAGAGGATTCCCCTGCATGCAATAAGGACACATGCTCCACTATGTTTATAGCAGCCTTGTTTATAATAGCCAGAAATTGGAAGGAGCCCAAATATCCCTCAAAGGAGGAATGGATACAGAAAATGTGGTATATTTATACAATGGAATACTACTCAGCAATTAAAAATAATGAATTCATGCAATTTGTAGGTAAATGGTTAGACCTGGAAAATATCATCCTGAGTGAATTAACCCAATCACAAAAGAATGCACATGAAATGCAATCACTGATAAGTGGATATTAATGAGCCCAGAAGCACTAAATACTCAAGACACAAATAGCAAGTCAAATGATTCCCAAGAAGAAGAAAGGAGAGGACCCTGGGCCTGTAAAGATTGCATCCAGTTTAGTAAAGAAACCGAGGGGGGAGGGGGAATGATTGGGGAACAGTTGGGGGGGAGAGGAACTATGGGAACTATGGTGGGTGGGAACTGGGAAAGGGGAAAGCCTTTTGAATGTAAACATAGAACATAGAAAATAAAAATTAAAAAAAAAAAAAGAAAATAAGGAAGGAAGTAAAGTAATGAAGAGAGCAATAAAGAAAGAAAAGGAAAAAAAGAAAATAAAAAAAAAAAAAAAGAATATACAAATATAAAAAAAAAAAAAAAAAAGAATGGATCAATTTACATTCTTCTGCATGCTGATCTCCAGTTGAACCAGCACCATTTGTTGTAAAGGTTATCTTTTTTCCACTGGATGGTTTTAGCTCCTTTGTCAAAGATCATTTGACCATAGTTATGTCGGTTCATTTCTGGGTCTTCAATTGTATTCCATTGGTCTACCTGCCTGTCACTGTACCAATACCATCCAGTTTTTAACACTATTGCTCTGTACTATTGCTTGAGGCCTGGAATACTGATTCCCCCAGAAGTTCTTTTATTGTTGAGAATAGTTTTAGCTATCCTGGATTTTTTTTTTTATTCCAGATGAATTTGAGAATTGCTCTTTCCAACTCTCTAAAGAACTGAGTTGGGATGTTGATGGGTATTGTGTTGACTCTGTATATTGCTTTTGGCAATTTTATCTATATTAACCCTGCCAATCCATGAGCATAGAAGATTTTTCAATTTTCTGAGGCCTTCTTCAATTTCCTTCTTCAGAGACCTGAAGTTCTTGTCATACAGATATTTCATTTGTTTTGCTAGAGTCACACCAAGATACTTTATATTGTTTGTAGCTACTGTGACGGGTATCATTTCCCTGATTTCTCTCTCAGCCTTCTTATCCTTTGAGTATAGTAAGGCTACTGTTTTGCTTGATTTTATAACCAGCAAATTTGCTGAAGTTGTTTATCAGCTGTAGGAATTCTCTGGTGGAGCTTTTGGGTCAGTAAAGGATACTATCATATTATCTGCAAATAGTGATAGTTTGACTTCTTATTTTCACCAATTTGTATCCCTTTGACCTTATTATGTTGTCTAATTGCTCTAGCTAGAACACCAAGTACTATATTGAAAAGGTATGGAGAGAGGGGGCAGGCCTGTCTAGTCCTGGATTTTAGTGGGATTGCTTCAAGTTTCTTTCCATTTAGTTTGATGTTGGCTACAGGTTTGCTGTCTACTGTTTTTACTATGTTTGGGTATGGGCCTTGAATTCTTGTTCTTTCCAAGTCTTTTAGCATGAAAGGATGCTGAGTTTTGTCAAAATCTTTTTCAGCATCTAATGAAATAACCATGTGGTTTTTTTCTTTGAGTCTGTTTATGTAGTGGATTGCATTGATGGTTTTCCTTATATTGAACCATCCCTGCATCTCTGGGATGAAGCCTACTTGATCATGGTTAACACATGATAGTTTTGATGTGTTCTTGGATTTGGTGGGCAAGAATTTTATTGAATATTTTTGCAATGATATTCATAAGGGAAATTGGCCTGAAGTTCTCTTTCTTTTTTGGATCTTTGTGTGGTTTTGGTATTAGCATAATTATGGCTTTGTAGAACAAGTTGCATAGTGTTCCTTCTGTTTCTATTTTGTGGAATAGTTTGAATAGTATTGGTGTTAGGTCTTTTTTGAAGGTATGATATTATTCTTCACTAAAACCATCTGTTCCTGTGCTTTCTTTGGTTGGAAGACTTTCTATGACCCCTTCTATTTCTTTAGGGGTTATGGGACTGGACCGTTTTGATGATCTATTTGATCATGATTTAATTTCAGAATTTGGTATCTGTCTAGGAAATTTTCCATTTCTTCCATATTCTTCAGTTGTGTTGAGTATAGGCTTTTGTAGTAGTATCTGATGAGCTTTTAAATTTCCTGTTTCTATTGTTATATCTCCCTTTTCATTTCTAATTTTGTTAATTTGGATACTGTCTCTGTGCCCTTTGGTTATTCTGGCTAAGGGCTTATCTATTTTGTTGATTTTCTCAAAGAACCAGCTCCTGGTTTTGTTGATTCTGTGTAAGGTTTTCTTTGTTTCCACTTGATTTATTTCAGCCTTGAGTTTTATGATTTCGTGTCTTCTCCTCCTCCTGGGTGAATTAGCTTCTTTTGTTCCAGGGCGTTCAGGAGTGCCGTCAAGCTGCTAGTGTATGCTCTCTCCAGTTTCTTTTTGGAAGCACTCAGGGCTATGATTTTTCCTCTTAGCACTGCTTTCATTGTGTTCCTAGATTTGGGTATGATGTGCCTACATTTTCAGTAAGTTCTTAAAAGTCCTGGATGTCTTTATTTCTTCCTTGACCAAGGTATTATTGAGGAGTGTGTTCTTCAGTTTCCATGTGTATGTGGGCTTTCTGTTGTTCTTGTTGCTGTTGAAGACCACTCTTTCTCCATAGTAATCTGATAAAGGCATGGGATTAGTTTGATCTTCTTATATTTGTTGAGGTCTCTTTTGTGAGCTATTATATCATCGATTTTGGAGAAGGTACCATGAGATGCTGAAAAAATGGTATTTCCTTTGCTTTGGGATGAAATGTTCTATATATATCTGTTAAATCCAATTGTTCCAAAGCTTCAATTATTTTCACTGTGTCCCTGTTTAGTTTCTGTTTTCCTGATCAGGCCATTGAGGAGAGTGTAGTGTTGAATTCACCCACAATTATTGTGCTAGGTGCAATGTGTGCTTTGAGCTTTATTAAAGTTTTGATTTTTGTTGTTGTTGTTGTTGTTGTTGTTGTTTACGAGTGAGGGTGCCCTTGCATTTGGAGCATAGATGTTCAGAATTGAGAGTTCTTCTTGGTGTATTTGTCATTTGACCAGCAAGAAGTGACCTTCTGTGTCTCTTTCGATGACTTTAGGTTGAAAGTCAATTTTATCTGATACTTGAATGGCTACTCCAGGTTGTTTCCTGAGACCATTTGCTTTTAAAATTGCCTTCAAGCTTTTTACTCTAAGGTAGTGTTTATCTCTGACACTGAGGTGTGTTTCCTGTATGCAGCAAAATGTAGGGTCCTGTTTATGTATCCAGTCTGTTAGTCTGTGTTGTTTTCTTGGGGAATTGAGTCCATTGATGTTAAGAGATATTAAGGAATAGTGATTATTACTTCCTGTCATTTTTGATGTCATTTTTATATTTGAGTGGCTATCTTCTTTTGGGTTTGATGAAAGAAGATTACTATCTTGCTTTTTCCAGGGAGTAGTTTCCCTCCTTGTATTGGTGTTTTCCAACTATTATCCTTTAGGGCTGGATTTGTGGAAAGATATTGTGTAAATTTGGTTTTGTTATGGAATATATCAGTTTCTCCATCTGTTGTGATTGAGAGTTTTGCTGAGTATAGTAGCCTTGGCTGGCATTTGTGTTCTCTTAGATTCTGCATTAGATCTGCCAAGGATCGTCTAGATTTCATGGTCTCTGGTAAGAACTCTGCAATTCTGTTAGGTCTTCCTTTATATGTTACTTGGCCTCTCTCTCTTACTGCCTTTAATATTCTTTCTTTGTTTACTACATTTGGGGTTTTGATTATTATGTGACGGTAGGTATTTCTGTACTGGTTCAGTCTGTTTGGAGTTCTGTAGGCTTCTTGTATGTTCATGGACATCTCTCTCTTTAGGTTAGGGAAGTTTTCTTCCATAATTTTATTGAAGATATTTGCTGGCCTTTTAAGCTGTAAATCTTCAGTCTCATTTATACCTATAATCCTTACATTTGGTCTTATTGTTTCCCTGATTTCCTGGATGTTTTGGGTTACAAGCTTTTTACATTTTGCATTTTTTTTTTGTCTATTGAGTTAATGGTTTCTATGGTATCTTTGGCATCTGAGATTCTTTCTTCTCTCTCTTGTATTCTGTTGTTGATATTTGCATCTATGGCCCCTGATTTCTTTCCAAGGTTTTCTATCTCAAAGGTGTCTTCCTTTGCAATTTTGTTATTTGTTTCTACTTCTGTTTTTAGATCATGGATGGATTTGCTCAGTTCCTTCACTTGTTTGTGGTTTCCTGTAATTCTTTGAGAGATTTTTGTGTTTCCTCTTTCATGACTTCTGCCTGTTGACCCAAGTTTTCCTGTACTTCTTTAAGTGATTTTTGCATTTCCTCTTCATTTGCTTCTATCTTTTGACCCATATTATCCTGAGTTTCTTTAAATGATTTTTGTGCTTCCCTTGTAAGGGCTTCTACCTTTTGATCCATTTTCTCCTGTATTTCTTTAAGAGATTTATTTATGACCTTTTTGTGTTCCTCTAACAGCATCATGACCACTGATTTTAAATCCAAATCTTGTTTTTCTGCTTTGTTGTGGTATCCAGGACTTGCTGTTGTTGGAGAATTGTGTTCAGGTGCTGCCATATTGCCTTGATTTCTGTTAGTAATGTTCCTACATTTGCCTTTTGCCATCTGGCTATCTCTGGAGTTAATTGGTCCTGTTGTCACTCTCTGGTGCTTGAATCTCCCGTGAGCCTCTAAGGCTATTTCTGCACCACTGGATGACTGGGTTTCCCCTGACACAGATTGCTGATGAGCTGCCCTCCTCTTGGGTGCCATTGGAGCCCTGGTGTGTCTCGCCCCAAGCAATGTTATTCTCGGGTTGTCTCTGTGCGCCTGGTGCTTCCCTTCTACTACTCTGTCAGGGAGTGAAAATGGTGGATGTTGCAGGAACTTTTCCAAGTGCTGATCACTCTGCAGGGCAAATGTCCCCTGACACAGCTGGCACACAGATGGCCCACAAAGCTGCCCAGGCCCTGGGTGCAGGCAGAAGCCTGACAGGCTGAGACCCAAGTGATGTTAGACTTGGGCTATGTCTATGTACCTGGCTCTGCCTGTCAGGTCTGTTCAGCATTCGGGAGCCAAGATGGCAGAGAGCTACAACAGTTCTTGAATCAACTACCAAGAAAAATATACTTTCATCACTAAAACATCCTAGTGATGGAGAATAGAATCTATAAGGGAGGTAAAATAAAGAAGAATGCAGGTATGTGCTAGATGGTGTGCCCATGCCAAAAATGATAAGCCCAGATTTTGTTTATGTTGTTCAAACAGAGGGCAGCTACATGATCCTGCTATAATGACTGAAATCATCCTACATAGAATAAAAGAATGAAGCATGGATCCAATGGAATTTGTCCCTCTGATTGATGAGTATCCATCAAGGTAATAGAACATACCCTATGCTCCTTTAGAAGAAAATACAAGTCAGCAGACATTCACTATAGTACAACACAACTGTTGTTGAACAAACATGGATGTAGCAAGGAACAGTTGACTGTGATGTTCAAGTGTGTCAGGGTAAATAAAGATGGGGGGCGTGGTGAGAGGAAATGATGAGATGATGGCAACAGCTTCAACTGCACCTTATCTACTGTCTAACAATCATTACCATAATCTCAGGGTGCTCTACTGCTCCCCCAGGGGAAGAACTCACTGTTACAACCTGGCCAAGAGGAAAAAAAGCTCAGATTATTTTCCCTTTATTAAAGAAATGGCTGAAAGGCCCACCTATCTTCTGACCACCAGCTATGCTCTATTCATAAGCTATTAACACATTTGCCTCTCTCACCCATTTAAAGAAAACACAACTGAGGGTAAATTCTTGAAGAACCAGTTGAAGCTAAGATATTCTTAATTGCTAATGGCTTAGCAATTGTGAGATGTAGTTGGAATCACACCTGAAGCTAAGCTGTTTCCAGTGTGAGATTTATCAAACTAAAATGTGGCTGATACAGCAATGAAAGATGAGTCTGTTGACCCCAGGGTCTGAAGAACACTTAACTAAAAGGCAATAGACTGTGTGGAGCTGATGAGAAGCACCATCCAAATTGATCTGTGGCCATAGAGCACAAGAACTGGCTTTCTCAGGAACAAAAGCTTGTTCCCAAAGCACAAGTATTCCTTTTGTGCCACCCTCCCATAATACATATTTTTAAGTGTGACATTCTTGAGTGAAGCAAAGAAAAGTGACCCACAATAGCCTTGAAACATTCATCTATCGCTTTAACTGTTCTTATATTCCCATTATTTTATTTCCTTGATGTGTGAGGAACATCATGCAAGGATAATTACCAGTGCTAGAGATATGTCCTCCAATGTCCTCTGACTGTAAACTATTTTATGTATCTAATTCACTAAAACTGCCATCATTCTCCTGGTGAAGGATTATACTGTAAAATGGATTATTATTACACATTGGCCAAACTAGTATTTCATATGAACATCCATGACTGTAATGCCAATGCTGAAACTGCATGAAAATACATAACTAAGAGTAGATAAATAACTGAAGGTGACAGGAGACATTAATAGGCGAGTACCTCATCACCATATACACTTGTGCTGGGCTTTATTGATGGAGCATGACCTAAGGTTATTATTCAAAAGTCATCAAAAAGCAGTTTCATCTGTGTCATTTATCTCACTAATAACAAGTCACCAACCCCTTGTACTATCATGATCTCCACAAAAGGACATTAAAAAGTCATGTATGTCCTCCATAGGAACCAAGGTCCAATGAATTTGCTTTCAGACAATAATATAATTAAAGTATTTCCATTCTACTGGAATCCAAATAGTTCCTCAGTAATATTTTAGCTTCCACTTTTTATCAATTTATCCTGAATCAAAATATTCTTTCTTTTAGGGAGTCTCCTTAAAACTTAAGAAAGAAATAGAACTTACACGGCTCTAGAAAATATTTACAAGTTTTAGGATGTACTTGAAACTGACAAGATGTAACCTCCACCCCCTGAGCTTGCATAAGTAGTAATAGCTGCTAGGGAAGCGATCCTTTGACAGGTTGAGCTATGAACAAGGAATCCATCATATAATTTCAGAGATACACTTTCATAATTCTAGCCTGTGGCCAGCATTCTGGTGATGTATCTGCTTCGAGTTTTCAATGTCTCTAAAACAAAACCCTCACCCATACCCCTGAAAATAATCCCAATAAAATGATTAATTCAACAAGTATGAGTTTGATAGGATTACTACTTTGGTCTCTAGTATATTCCCTAAATGTAAAACATAAATACTTCTTCACATCTCCCAAGAAAAAGCCACAAAATGGCTTCTAAGTGATAACACGTGCCCTTTTTCAAGCTTTTGTCATACCCTAAATATAATAAAATTATCTTCAATCCATTGTCAATCTTTTATAATGATATCATGATTTACAAAAGAAAATCTTAAACCTAGCAACAATAAAATTGTACCTAATACAGAAAGATCTGAAATAAACCTTATATGTACCACATATGGTTTCTTCTACTTTTAAGTATTTTTTGATAATTTCTGCATGGATAGCATGTATATTATATTCATTCCACTACATCCCACTTCCAATTTCATGCTTGTTCTTATTTTTTCTTTCTTTCTTTCTTTTTTTTTTTTTTTACAAAACAGTTTGAGTTCTACATGGACATGGTAATGGGGCACAGGCAATTAACCACGGGCCACACCACTGAAAATAACTGACTTTTCCTCTCTCAGTTCCTATAAGCTTCCATTAGCTTCACAATTCCTCAGCTAGGGGCAGAACCATATAAGAACCTATGCATCAATACTGTAATACTGGCAAACTTGAATTTGTACATATTTGTGCAGGCTACAACAGTTGCTTGAATTTATGAATACAGTGGCTTTATCATGCCCCTATAAGATTAATGATTTTCTCATATAAATCTTCACTGACCTCTGGATTTTACAGCCTATTTAAACCCTTTCTATGATGTTCTCTGACCATAGGGGAGAATGAATATGATACCAATATCTCACTTAAAGCTGAGCATTCCACAGTTACTGGTTCTCTGTACTTTTACCATTTGTGGTATCCATTTTAACTGCCACCTACAACATAAAGAAGCTTCCTTAATAAGGAATAAGAGTTGGAATTCACAATGGACTTAAGAACAGGTCCTTAGAAAGCAGTTTAAACTACATCTCTTGAGTGAACTCATAGCATGATTTCCCCAGCCATTTGTTTGGGGGCAAGTATAGAGTGAAAAGAATGAATTCTTTCATGAATAGCAAGGCTCAGGTAAAAGGAGAAAGTCATTAGTGATTCACTCAAAATCAAGAAAGAAAAACAGGTAGCCTAACTTCAGATTTTTATCTCTCCATCCTGTCTATTACATTTGATCACCCCAGTGTCAACATCAGTTCTGCAGCAGACTAACTTCTGTGAACTTCCTCTCCAGTCTATTCCTATATCCAAGGGATCATGCAGATCTTCTGTTCCAGTGTTCCAACCAACTCAATTGCAGCAGATGAGGAAAACAATATATTCCAAGGATAGGACCATATTTAAGCAATATCTGTGTACAAATTTAACACAACAAAGAAAACTCCAACCTAAATAGGTTAACTATACCAAATAAAACACAGAAAAACAATAACCCACAGCCACATTCCTCTCTCTCTCTCTCTCTCTCTCTCTCTCTCTCTCTCTCTCTCTCTCTCTCACACACACACACACACACACACACACACACACACACACACACACATACACACACCAAAAGAAAAGTGACAGAAATCAACAACTTTTTATCATTGATAACTTTCAACAATGGTCAAGAATATTTACTGCAACAACTTAAATCATATATTGACATTACACTAAAAATGGAAGATTTCAAGATTTCAATATTCAACTTTGGACAAAAAAATCAAAAACGAAAATTAAACAGAGAAATACTGTAGCCCAATAAGGCTAAACACAAAATGGATCTAACATATTACAGATTATTTCACACACACACACACACACACACACACACACACACACACAAACAAAATCTTCCCAGCACCTCATGGAACTATCTCCAATATTGTCAACATAAACAGAAGACAAGACTCAACAGATACAAAAAAATTAAAATAAAAAACTACATCCTCACAAAGTACTACAGATTAATGTCTGCAACCAATAAAAGAAAAAGAAAAGAAAACAGAAAGCTTACAATAGAAACCTAAAAATTCATTTATGATTGGAAAATTGGTAATGACAAAATTAATAAATCAATTAAAGACTTTCTAGAATTGAATGAAAATTAATATACAACATGCTTATAGTTAAAGTGGCCATAACTGAAAGCAATGTATAAATTCAATGAAAACACCATCAAAACTTCAACAGAAATCTTGACAGATCTTGAAAGAACAATTTTCAACTTTATATGGAAACATATAAAACTCAGGTAGATAAAAAAAAACCATCTTAAATAATAAAAGGACAGAACAGTTGGAGTTATGATTCCAGACTCCAAATTGTTCTACAGAGCTATAGTAATAAAACTAGCATGATGCTTGTCAAACTGAAGAGCTGCATGTAGAAGAATGCAAATAGATCTATATTTACCACTCTGCACAATACACAACTCCATATGGATTGAACACTTGAATATAAGACAAGATACAGTGATCCTAGTAGAAGAGAAAGTAGGAAATATCCCTGAACTCATTGGCTTGGGAATAGAATTTTGCAGCAGAATACTATTAGCATTGGCATAAAAATCAACAATTAATAAATGTAACATCAAAAAAAAAAAAAACTCTGAAAAGCTTCTGTAAGAAAAAGGGCATAGTCATTTGGACAAAACTGCTACCTACAGTATGGGAAAAGATTTTTTGCCTGATATATAATCAAAACAGAACTCATAACTAAAATATATAAAGAACTCAAAGGACAGATAAAAGGAAAACAAATAACCCAAATAAAATGGGGTATACATACAAGTATAATTCTCAAAAGAAGAATATCAATGACTGAGAAACACTTAAACATTCAAAATTCATGAAAATCAAACTACTTTGAGAGTTTGTGTTTAATCCATCAGATTGCCTAAGACCAATAAAACAAATGAACACTCATGCTGGCAAGGATGAAGAGTAAGTGGACACGCATTCATTGTTAGTGTATGTGCAAACTTGTACAGCCACTATGGAAATCAGTGTAGCAGATGCTTGGAAAGATGTGAATTGCTGTACTTTAATTTCCAGCTATAACACTCAAGGGTGTCTCAAGCTACTCTTGAGGGTAGCTTGCATGTAAAGCACTAGATGAATAGAAAATATGGCATTGTTGAAGATTTCTTTTTCTCTTAAAGTCATGTCAGTTTTTTTTTAATTTTATACTTTTTTAATTTTTATTTTACACTATGTATGTTTTCTTGGTTTTGGACCATACAGATGCTTTGTGTGTATACTATAGCTTTCAGTTTAGTGTTTTATGAGATCATGGAGTTTGTGAACAAATAGGTCTCTGTATTTATGGATGTTTCATGTGCTATTTCTTGGACTCTTTTCCTTCTGTTGGTTTGTCTTGTCCAATTTTGATGTGATAATTTTTCACTGAAAGTACCAGAGAAGAAATATGTTAAGGAATTTCAAGTTATCTGAATTGAGAACCATCAGCATAAGTAAGCAAAAAAATGTTTATATTAATAAAAATATTGAAAAACTTGGCTTGATATGAAAAGCTACCATTTCCCTAAGCTGTGTTATTCAATTTGAATACTGACAGTCCTTGTGATGGGTAGTGTGTCTGAACCACTCAAACATATCAAAAATAAAATTGAGGTGAAATGAATTATGGTTTCTCTTATTTGTATGTATTACAATTTTATAGTTTTACAAATGTGCAAATTTTAACACAAAGTTCTCGAGTTGGTTACCTGAAAACAATGATGTCCACAGTCTTTAACAACATAAAAAATATGAATTTAGTGTAACTAATCCTGACTGAAATGCCCAGATTTCAATTGCTGCACATTTTAAATGTATTTTAGTTAGATACCTGTATCAGCCTTTCCTAGCAGATTCTGCTGATGCCCTAACCAATGGATACTCTCTAGCTCCTCACATGAAGGGAATGGTCATTACCCAAAGGAGAATATTAGATTTTCCTCATTACCAAATCCTCCTTCAGAATCAGAGAACCTTGTACTTACATCTACACGCTGTAAGTCCCTTTAAAGACGACTATTTACTTGAAGAAACTATCAAGGAGTATGAAGTTCTTCATACTCCACTCTACAATTGACAGACCATATCATAGGTACTGATGGAATCACTCAGCCCAGAAGTTCGAGTCACTTGTCCAATATGATAGATAGTCCTGGAGATCCTTCTCAATATAGAGAAATTCCTATGCAGCTTCAAGTTAATAGGTTTAAAAAAACACCAGGGCCAGAATAAAAACCAGGGAAGCCTGAAGTATTGTAGGGGCATCCATTTGAACTGGATAACTCTAAATCTGTGAGTTTGGAGAGAGAATACTTTATCTTAATTTCATTAATTTTATTGAGAAGTAAGTTCCACCACAATAGGTTTGTTGTTGTTGTTGTTTTTCTGGGAATGCACTCATTAGAACCTCAGTTGTTTCACTTGGCTTGAACCCTCTTACATGGGTTGCCAGAGAGCCTGCACTCTTGTGGTAGCACTCCTCTTATACATCTACATTTTCACATCAGACTGCAGATGATTGAATGTTCTGTAGCTAGACTCTAACTAATTTCCACTACTGATTCAGATCCACAAAATCCCCTATCAGACAGAAGGAAGGAGGCACTTCCTTCATATGACTCTTTAAGAAATGTATCCATTGCATATTATTTCCTTCAGTGTAATAATTCTACATTTCCTTTGCTAGAACTATGCCTCTGCTCATTGACTTTTATTAAAAAAATCATATTTCAATTATGTTTAACAGAATAATACATTTAACAGTAATAAATTTATATATACATATATCATGGTATTTTGGTGATGCTCACCACAACTCCCCTTCCCTTCCCTTCCCTCATCCCCCTCATTCTGACTTTCATCCATCAAATTGCCCCGATTTTATTCTGCATATGCTTGAATCTGGACCTAAGTCTGAATGAAGATGCAATTTTTGTCTTCCTCCTCTGATACCCAATCTCTTGTTTTCTTAATTCCTTTAGAAAATATTTCCTCTACTAGTCCTCCACTCTATTGCTTAAATACAAAATAAATTTATGTGCACATAAGAATTTGAATATAGATTCACCATATGAAAAATTATACCCTTCATTTTCTTGAGTCTGCCTTATTTAACTAAGGTGATATCTCCAGTTCTGTCCAATATCCTGTAAGAAATAATTATAGCTGAATAAAACTCGACTGTATAACATTGTAACATGTATATAACATGCTCTTTGGGATCTAGGCTGTTTCCATATATTGGATATTGTGAATAATTTAACAATAAACCCACATGTACCAGTATCTCTGTGGGATGATGACATACATTCCTTCCATTATATAGCTAAGAGTATTGTAGATAGATTGTATGGTAGCTCTATTTTCAGATTTTTGAGGGATCAGCAGATTTTAATTTATACTTGTTCGAATATTTGTTTCTCCTCTTCTCTCTCTCCTCTCTCATCTCTTCTTCTTCTTCTTCTTCTTCTTCTTCTTCTTCTTCTTCTTCTTCTTCTTCTTCTTCTTCTTCTTTTCTTCTTCTTCTTCCTCTCTCTCTCTCTCTCTCTCTCTCTCTCTCTCTCTCTCTCTCTCTCTCTCTCTCTCTCTCTCCAAGGTGTGTGCATGCAAATGCTCATCTGTGCACATATTTTTAGGCCAGATATTGACACTGTCTCCTTCCTTCTGTCTAATTGTGAAGCAGGATTTCTTACTGTGCCTACAGCTCATTGGTTTAACTAAGCTGGCTAGCCAGTGAGCTTCAGAGACTCCCCTGCAATTAAAATAAAGAACCACCACACCTGGATTTTTTAGACAGGTGTAGGGATGTAAACCTAGGCTCTCAGTATTACCTGGCAAGTGCTTTAGCAACTGGGTCATTTGCCAAGCCCATAAGTTTTATTATTGTTATTATTTTCATAATGATTAAACTAAATTTGTCTCCTTCATCAATGTCAAAATACCATCAAGATACTTATACATTCATAATTATTGTTACATTATCCATAATAGCCAAGCTCATCAACATAGGAGTGAGCAAAGCAAACATGTGATATCAGTATACACTGGAGCCTCTCCATTCCCACCAGCAGTGCCTTCACCTGTTTCTAGAGTACAGTCACTCTGACAGGAGTGAGATGCAATCCTGATGTAGACTGAGCATTTCCATGATGGCTGATGACATTAAACATTTTTTTTTCATTTTGTATTTCTCCTTTTGTGACCAGCATCAGTCCACTACCCACTTACTAATCAGACATCCTGTTTTATTTTATTATTATTTTAATGTTTTTTTTATAAATATATTCTAATTATCAATCCTCTGTCTGAGGACTGGTTAGCAAATATTCTGTTTCCATCCTGGAGACTTCATTCTGCTGACTGTATGCTTTCATCTACAAAGGGTTTTTTTTGTTGTTTTGGGGTCTTTTTGTTTATTTTTCTTATTATTTATTCTATATTCTTTGTTTACATTCCAAAGGCTTTCTTCTTTCCCAGTTTCCCCCTCACTGTATGTCCCATAAGTCCTCTGCCCCCACTATTCCCCAATCACCCCCTCACACACACACACACACACCATTTCTCTGTTCTGGTACTCTCCTACAAAACTGGATCCAATCTTTTCAGGCCCAGGGTCCTCTCCTTCCTTCTTGAGAATCATTTGACTTGCTAATTGTGCCTTGAGTATTCAGAGCTTCTGTTCTGTTGTTTCTTTCTTTCTTTCTTTTTTTTTTTTCATGTAAACCCTTATGTCAACACTGCTGTGACTTTCTGAGCCACAGAACCCTTTATAGGAAGGGTTTATTTATTTTGTTTTATATCATTTTATTTTATTTATATTCCAAATGTTTCCCCCTTCTTGCCCCCTCCCAGAGTTCTTTACCCTATGTCCTAGTCCCCTTTGACTCTGTGACAGTGCTCTCCTACCTAGCCACCCCCAACTCACTACCTCATCCACCTTCCCCCCCACCCCCCCACCCCCCACCCCCCCCCCACCCCGGCATCAAATCTCTACAGGATTAGGCAAATACTCTCCCACTGAGGCCAGAAAAGGCAATCCTCTGCTATACATGTTCAGGGTCTATGACCCTGCCCATGTATACTCTTTGGTTGGTGGCTTAGTATCTGAAGCTTTCGGGGGTCCGGGTTTGTTGTCACTGCTGTTCTTCCTATGAGGTTTCCATCTTCTTCAGGTCCAGTATTTCCACTATCATAGGCTTCCCCAAGCTCAGTACAATGGTTGGCTGTACATATTTGCATGTGTCTCAGTCAGTTTTTTATAGAGCCTCTTGGAAGGCAGCCACGGTTGTCTCCTGTCTATACCCACAATATGGCTTCAGTAATAGTGTCAGGATTTTCTGTACTCACGTGCAATGGATCCCAAGTTGGTCAGTCACTAGGTGGCCTTTCTTTCAGTCTTCGCTCCATTTTTGTCCCTGCATTTCCTTTAGACAGGAATTTCCTTTTTGACAGGGTCAAAAATTTCAAAGATGGGTGGCTGGCACCCTGCCTCAACTGGGGGCCGTATCTATCTGCTGGAAGTGGTCTCTTCAGGTTCCATCTCCCCACTGCTGGGAATTTCGGCTAAGGTCATCTCCCCTGAGTCCTGGGAGCCTCTCACATCCCAGATCTCTGGGACTCTAGAGATTCCCCGCCCCTACCCCTCCAATTGCATATTTCTATTCATTCTCCTGGCCCTCTATGCTTCTCTCCTGTCTCCCCCATCCACCCTACTCTTCTCCCCCCCTCCTCTCTTACCTAGGTCCCTCACTCTCTCTGTCTCCTGTGATTGTTTTGTTTCCTCATCTAAGTGGGGTTAAATCATCCTCACTGGCCGTCCTTCTTGTTAAATTTCATACAGTCTCTGAGTTGTATCATGCATGTCCCTTTGGTTCTAGGTTACCTCACTCAGGAAAATATCAAGATTATATTTTCTAGGTTTTACTAGCTGAACAGTATTCCATTGTATAAATGAACTACATTATACATAATGGACATATGGGTTACCTCTAGCTTCTGGCTATTACAAATAAAGCTGCTATGAACATAGTGTTGCACATGTCCTTCTAGTATAGTGGAACATCTTTTTGGTATATGCCCAGGAGTGGTATAGCTGGGTCTTCAGGTAGAAGTATTTCCAATTTTCTGAGGAACCACCAGATTCATTTCTAGAGTGGTTGTACCAGTTTGCAATTCCACCAGCAACAGAAGGGTACTTTTCTTTCTCTAAATACAATAGAAGGCTAATATTTAAGTAACTCAAGAAGTCAGACTCCAAAAAAATCTCACTTGAAGAATTGGGTACAGAGTTATAAAGAAAATTCTAAACAGAGAAATCTTGTATGCTTGACAATCATTTAAAGAAATGTTCAACATCCTTAGTCATAAGGGAAATGCAATTCACAAAAACCCTGAGATTCTATCTTATACCAGTCAGAACAGCTAAGATGAGAAGGCTCAATGCCCCAGTATAGGTGAATGCTAGGACAGGGAAGCAGAAGTGATTGGGTTGGTGAGCTGGGCGGGAGTGGGTGGTGGTCAGGGCGTGATGGGATAGTGGGTTTTCAGAGAGGAAACCAGGAAAGGGGATAAAATTTGAAATGTAAATGAAGAAAATATCTAATAATATATATATATATATACATATATATATATATATATATATGATCCATAATACATAATAATATATACATATAAAGTCTCAGACAGTTTAGGACTTTGATTCTGGTTTAAGTGACTTTTGTTCAGAGTACCTAAGGAGACTTAGTGTTTCAGAACCATTTGTTGAAGATGCTGCCTGTTCTTGAGTGTAGTTTGTAATACTTTTACTATAGTTGTGTAGTTGTGTTTATAAATCATCTATTTCTTTTAATTGAATTAAATGATTGTGTTCAAACACATTTTTTTTCTTATTCTGTTTCAATGGTATAATTCAAAATTGGATTTTTTGCTTTAGCTATTAAAGGTGTTTTGCTTTGCCATACAACTTTTATAATTATTATCATTTTGTCATTGGGATTTTGAAGATAATTCTGTTAAAAATCCATAGATTGCTTTATGAGTTTTAACAGTAATTTTTACAGAGTTAAGTGTTAATCCGCAGGCATGAGAAGTTTATAATATTCTAGAGTATTCTTCAATTTTTTCTTTATTGTTTCAAACTTGTCATTGTAGATGGATATTTTACCTCTGGCTAATTTTTATCCATAAATGTACATATTTGCTGCTTGTTTATTTTTTATCTATATTGAACAGAATTTTTCTTGATTCTTTCTCAGCTAATTTGTTACTATCATATAGGAAAGTTGCTGATTTTTTATTAATTTACACTTTTATATCAGTTTTGCCTCCCTCCTCTTCTCCCAGATAACCTCCCACCTCCCACCTCTCCATCCATTCCTCCTTTCAGAAACCAGCAAGTCTCCTAGGGACATCAACCAAATATCACATGTAACACTAGAAACCTCCCCTTATATTAAGGCTGGATAAGACAAATCAGTAAGTGAACAAGGGTATTACAAGTAGGCAAAAGCATCAGAAATATCCCTTGCACCCTCTGTTAAGAGTCTCACAAAACCACTAAGATATACAACTATAACATATATGCAGATGGCGTTTGTAAGACCATTGCAAATTCATTTATTATTGGTTCAAACTCTGTGAGCCACTATGCATCCAGATTTATTGATTCTGTGGGGTTTCATGTGTCGTCCTTGACACTTCTGATTCCTATTATCCTTCCTTCTCTTCTGCTGTTCCATTGGATATTTGGCAGTAAGTCTCTATGCCTGTTCCCATCAGTTGCTGTATAGAGCATTTCTGGTGGTGAATATGTCAGATACCTGTGTATGAGTATAGCAGAGTATATTAGAAGTGTATATGCTTGTTTGTTTGTTTGTTGTATTTGGTTGACCAGTTATTGGTTGACCACTCCCACAAGTTTTATGCCACTTTTACCCTAGCACATCATGCTAGCAGGACAAATTGTAGGTTGAAGGTTTTGTGGTTGGGTTGGTGTTTCAATTCCTCCACTAAAAGCTTTGCTTTGTTATAGGAGATAGACAGTTAAAAGTAACTTTATTCATAATAGCCATAAACTAGAAACAATCTAGATGTCTCTCAACTGATGGATGAAAAAAATGTGGTACATTTACAAAATGGAGTATTATCCAGCTCTTAAAAACAATGACATCAGGAATTTGCAAGTAAATGGATGGGAAATAGAAAACTCATCCTGAGTGAGATAACAGACTTGGAAAGACATATGTAATGTACTGACTTATAAGAAGATATTAACTGTAAAGTAAAGAATAATATTGCTACAATGCAGAGACTCAGAGAGGCTAAGTAATAAGAATGGCTCTATGTGGATTCATGGACCTCCCTGGAAAGGGGAAATAGAGTAAATAATGTGGGTGAACTGGGGGAAGTTAGGGACAAAAGACTGGAATCAGGTGAGGGGAAGATAGAGAAGAGAGTACTGAATGAGACAATCGGAGTTGGGAAGCAACTCTGGGGAAGGTAGAAACCTAGTGAGATGGAAACTCCCAGGAATCATTTGGAGAGACCCTAGCTAAGACTCCTAGAAAAGCTATTGATTTTTATAGTAATTTTGTATCCTATTGCATTGTTGGAAGTCATTATCAAATCAAAATATTTTGTGGTGGAGTACTTAGGATCTTTTAAGTAAAGATGGGGTCATCTGCAAATAGAAATAATTTCCTGTCACACTTTCCTTATTGTAGCTTTATTATTGATTTCTCTAGAATTTATTTCATATTTCTTTATTGTATCCCTATTATTTATTTACTGCTAGAGTGAATGCATCAGAGATAATATTGAATACTAATGGGGAAAATGGACACAGTAGCATCTTCCCTAATCTTACAGGGAATGACATCAATACTTTCCCTTTTAATATATTGTTGGGTAGGGGCTTTTCATATACATTGTTTAATATACTAAGGTATATTCTCTGTATTCCTTGTTTTTAGCAGCTTTTATAATGAAAGAATATTGAATTTGTCAAAGACCCTTTGCAACAATCGTATGATTTTTTGTGTACTATATTGATATGCCATATTTGACATATTACTTTGTGTATTTTTAAATACATTTGAGAGTGTGATTGTATAACCTTATTCTGCAAAAGAAGAAAAGGTATAAATGGCAGCATGAAGTACTAGGAGCTTATGTTTATATCTTATTAGTGTAAACTGTGTCATAAATTTATTCACTGCACAGTCTGGGAGGAAATACTATTATGCATTTTCATTAAAGGAAGAGACAGAGGGAGGGAGAGGGAGTGAATGAGAGACTGAGAGATGATAGAGACAGAGACAGAGGGAGGGAGAGGGAGATATTTTAACTCAAGCCTTGGTTTGGGATTGCTTGCCTTTATCATTTTTAGCTATAAACCTACAGGAGGCTAAAAGATGGACTCACGTGCAAACATTAATCATTTTAGTTTTGGTATAAAAAAGGGACTCTGCTAAGATGCTAAAGTTGAAAATTTGCAGAAAAAGCCCCAAAGAATTACAACCAGTGAAAAGTTTTGGTTGTTTGCCCATGGAGAGCCATACATACCCAGCTGGATATAAATGTATTTATAAATGAGTTCCAATACTATCATGGTGTAGAGCAGAGCTTTTGTGGCAGATAAATGTTCCTTCTGTAGCATTATGTGCCAGCATATGAGAGAAAGATAAGTATCTTCTTAGTTCAGGGATTGTCAAAGAAGCTTTCACAGTAATCACACAGCTACATGCTCAAGGAGGCTTAATTCATGACAAGAGCTGATTTAAGTGGTGCTGATACTGGGTGAATATTGTATTTGGAAGAAAATTATATAACTCTACATGAAGAGTAGAGTAAAAATGGATTCATTTTCTAGAACTGCCTATACCAATATGTGGCATTCTTTAGTTTTCAAGAGGTCAATATTCTTTACCCATTGGGACTGGTCATTCCCCAAAACTTCTTTGACCAGTAAAATATAGCAGTTTATAATATGTCAATTATTACATGTTGAGTTCCATCTTTTGCAAATCATATGCTAAATCTCTAAACTCTAATAACTCATAATATGATATTATATGGATAGATGATTTTTGCAGTTGTAAAGAGTTTATAAGAAGTGTCCCACTCTGCGCACAGCAAGCCAGGAAAGAGTGATCTCTCAGCAGTGTTTCACTTCTGGGCTCACTTTCTTTCCAATAACTTTCTTTCCAATAACTTTCCTGATCAGAATGGCAAGAAACACACAGGGCATAGGATCAGTGGAGCAACTGGGACAGGATCCTTCTGATTGCCATTTGCTCCAGGGAGTCAGGTAGTTCCATCTCTCTCTGTGCACTGCCCGCCAGGAGAGAGTGATCTTCCAGCAGCACTTTCACTACTGGGTGCTAAGATTAGTTCTCCACTTTCTCTCCAATAATTGTCCTGAGGGGAACAGCTAGGAGCACACAGGGCATATGATCAGTGGAGCATCTGGGACAAGGTCCTTCCAGTCACCATCTGTACCTGGAAGCTGAGAGCCAGCTGCACAAATTCTACCATTAGAGAGTTGGTCTCCCAGGAGTCCTGACACGGGCTTACAGGCCCACAGGAGGGAAAACCTCCAGTCAGAGACAGCAAGAGCATCTAACACCAGAGATAACCAGATGAAAAAGAGAAGTGCAAGAAACCTACCAAGAGAAACCATGGCTACTTGGCAACATCAGAACCCAGTTCTCCCACCACAGCAAGTTCTGGATACCCCAACATACTGGAAAAGCAAGAGTTGGATTTAAAATCACATCTCATGATGCTCATAGAGGACTTTAAGAAGAACATAAATAACTCCCTTAAGGAAATACAGAAGAACACAGGTAAACGGGTAGGAAACCCTTAAAGAAATACAGGAAAACACAAATAAACAGGTGAAGGAATTGAACAAAACCAACCAGCATCTAAAATTGGAAGTAGAAACAAAAAGAAATCACAAAAGGAGACAACACTGGAGATAGAAAGCCTAGGAAAGAGATCAGCAGTCATATATGCAAATATCAACAACAGAATACAGAAGATAGAAGAGAGAATCTCAGGTGCTGAAGATACCATTGACACAACACTCAAGAAAAATGCAAAATGTAAAAAGCTCCTGATGCAAAACATCCAGGAAATCCAGGATAAAATGAGAAGATGAAACCTAAGGATTATAGCTATAGAAGATAGCAAAGACTCCCAAAGGAAAGGACCAGTAAATATTTTCAAAAAAAAATAGAAGAAAATTTCCCTACCCTAAAGAGAGATATACCAGTGGATATACAAGAAGCCTGCAGAACTCCAAATAGATTGGACCAGAAAGGAAAACCTGTCATATAATAACAAAACACCAAATGCATAAAACAAAGAAAGAATATTAAAAGTAGTAAGAAAAAAAAGTCGAGTGACATATAAAAGCAGGCCTATAAGAATTACACCAGACTTTTCACCAGATAACATGAAAGCTTGAAGATCCTGGGCAGATGTCATACAGACACTAAGAGGACATAAATGCCAGCCAAGGCTACTATACCCAGCAAAACTCTCAACTATAATACATGGATAAACCAAGACATTCCATGACAAAACCAAATTTACACAAAATCTTTCCGCAAGTCCAGCCCTTAAAAGGATAATAAATACAAAACTCCAACACAGAGAGGGAAACTATACCCCAGAAAAAGCAAGAAAGTAATCCTCCCTGAACAAACCAAAAAAAAGACAGATACACAAAACATAACTCCACCTTTAACAACAATAAGGAACAACAACAACAGCCAATCAGGAAGCAACAATCACTAACAGACTGTATATGTAAATAGGTCATAACATTTTTCTGCATGAAAGAAACCCATCTCAGTGACAAAGACAGACACTACCCCAAAATAAAAGGCTGGAAAAAATTTCCAAGCAAATGGTCCCAAGAAACAAACTGGAATAGCCATTCAAATATGGATTAAAATCAACTTTCAACATATAGTTATCAAAAAGGATAAGGAAGAACACTTCATACTCATCAAAGGAAAAATGTACCAACAACTCTTAATTCTGAATATCTATGCTCTAAATTCAAGGGCACCCACATTCATAAAAGAAACTTTACTAAAGAACGAAGCACACATTGCACCTCATACAATAATAGTGGGAGGCTTCAACACACCACTCTCGTAAATGGACAGATCCTGGAAACATAAACCAGAGAAACAGTGACACTAATAGAAGCTATGAACCAAATGGATTTAACAGATATCTATAGAACATTTTCTCCTAAAACCAAAGAATATACCTTCTTCTCAGTACCTTATGGTACCTTTCCAAAACTGACCATATAATCTGTCACAAAGCAGGCCTCTACAGATATAAGATAATTGAAATAATTCCATGCATCTTATCAGATCATCACGGATTAAGGCTGATCTTCATAACATCAAAAACAACAGAAAGCCCACATATACATGGAAGCTGAACAAAACTTTACTTGATAACTTGGTCAAGGAATAAATAAAGAAAAAAATAAAGACTTTTTAGAATTTAATGAAAATGAAGTCACAGCATATAACCAAACCTATGTGACACAGGGAAAGCAGACCTAAGAGGAAAACTCAGCTCTGAGTGCCTACAAAAAGAAACTGGGGAGAGTCTACATTAGCAGCTTGACAGCACATCTGAAGGCTATAGAACAAAAGGAAGCAAATACACCTGAGAGAAGAAGAAGGCAGGAAATAATCAAACTCAGGGCTGAAATGAACCAAGTAGAAACATAAAGAACTATACAAAGAATCAATCACACCAGGAGCTGGTTCTTTGAGAAAATCAATAAGATAGATAAACCCTTAGCCAAACTATCCAGGGTGCACAGACACAGTATCCAAATTAACAAAATCAGAAATGAAAATGGAGACATACCAACAGAAAATGAGGAGATTTTGCAAATTATCAGATCCTACTACAAAAGCATTTATTCAACAAAACTGGAAGATATGAATGAAATGGACAATTTCCTAGACAGACAATAGGTACCAAAGTTAAATCAGGATCATATAAACAATCTAAACAGCCATATAAACTCTACTGAAATAGAAGCAGTCATCAATAATCTCCCAACCAAGAAAAGCCCTGGACCAGATGGGTTAGTGCAGAGTTCTATCAGACTTTTAAAGAAGAACTAATATCAATACTCTTCAAACTATTCCACAAAATAGAAACAGAAGGAACACTACCCAATTTGTTCTATGAAGCCATAATTACTCTAATACCTAAACCAGACAAAATCACTACAAAAAGAACTTCAGACCAATTTTCCTTATGAATATTGAAGCAAAAATACTCAATATAAATCTTACAAACCGAATCCAAGAACACATCAAAATGATAATCCCCCCTGACCAAGTAGGCTTCATCCAGGGATACAGCCATTTTCCACTATAAGGAAATCCATCAACATAATCCACTATATAAACAAGCTAAAAGGAAAAAAAACACATCATCATCTCATTAGATGCTGAAAAAGCATTTGACAAAATCCAACACCCCTTTATGATAAAGGTCTTGGATTCATGATAAAGATCAGGAATTCAAGAACCATAACTAAATATAGTAAAACCTATGTACAGCCAGCATCAAACTAAATGGAGAGAAACAAAGCAATCCCACTGAAATCAGGGATTGGACTGGACAAGCTGTCCACTCTCTCCATACCTATTCAATACAGTAGTCAAAGTCCTAGCCCGAGCAATTAAACAACAAATAGAAGTCAAAGGGATTCAAATTGGAAGGGAAGAAGTCAAAATATCATTATTTGCAGATGATATGATAGTATATTTAAGTGACCTCCAAACTCCACCAGAGACTTTCTATATCTGATAATCAACTTCATCAAAGTGACTGGATATAAAATTAACTCGAACAAATTAGTGGCCTTCCTCTACTCAAAGGATAAGCAAGCTGAGAAGGAAATTAGAGAAACAACTCCTTTCACAATAGTAACAAATAATATAAAATACCTCGGTGTGACTCTAACTATACAAGTGAAAGACCTGTATGACAAGAACTTCAGGTCTCTGAAGAAAGAAATCAAAGATCTCAGAAGGAAAGATCTTCCATGCTCATGTATGGCAGGATTAATATAGTAAAAATGGTCATCTTGCCAAAAGCAATCTACAGATTCAATGCAATCCCCATCAAAATTTCAACTCAATTCTTCATAGAGCTACAGAGAACAATTGGCACATTCATCTAGAATAACAAAAAACCCAGAATAGGTTTGACAAGAACAATGGCAAATATTTTTCTTCGCAAGAAAAGAACTTATGGCACAATCATCATCCCTGACCTCAAAGTGTATTACAAAGCAATTGTGATAAAAACTGCATGGTATTGTTACAGTGGCAGGGAGGTTGATCAATGGAATAGAATTGAAGACCCAGAAATGAACCCACACCGCTATGGCCACTTGATATTTGACAAAGGGGTAAAAACCATCCAGTAGAAAAAAAGAAAGCATTTTCAACAACTGGTGCTGGTTCAACTGGTGGTTGGCATATAGAAGAATCCAAATAGATCCATTCTTATCCCCTGGTATAAAGCTCAAGCCCAAGTGGATCAAGGACCTCCACATAAAACCAGATATACTGAATCTAATAGAAGAAAAAGTGTGGTGGAACCTGGAGCACATAGGTACAAGTGAAAAATGTTCCTTAATAGAACAACAATATCTTGTGCTCTCACATCAAGAATTGACAAATGGGACCTCAAGAAATTACAAAGCTTCTGTAAGGCAAAGGACACTGTAAATAGGACAAAACGGGAACCAACAGATTGGGAAAAGATGTTTACCAATCCTACATCTGATAGAAGACTAATATCCAATATATACAAAGAACTCAAAAAGTTGTACTCCAGAGAACCAAATAACCCTATTTAAAAATGGAGTGCAGAACTAAGCAAAAAATTTTTAACTGAGGAATACTGAATGGCTTAAAAAAACACTAAAGAAATGTTCAACATCCTTAGTCATCAGGGAAATGCAAATCAAAACAACCTTAAGATTACACCTCACACCAGTCAGAATAAGATGAAAAACTCAGGTGCCAGCAGATGCTGGTGAGGATGTGGAGAAAGAGGAACACTTTTCCATTGCTGGTGGGATAGCAAGCTGGTACAATCACTCTGGAAATCAGTTTGGTGGTTCCTCAGAAATTTAGACATAATGTTACTGGAGTACCCAAGTATACCACTCCTGGGCATATACGGAGAAGATGCTCCAACATGTAATAAGGACACAGGCTCCACTATGTTTATAGCAGCCTTATTTATAATAGCCAGAAGCTGGAAAGAACCCAGAAGTCCCTCAATGGAGAAATGGATACAGAAAATGTGGTATATTTATAAAATGGAGTACTACCCAGATACTAAAAACAATGAATTAATGAAATTCTTAAGCAAATGAATAGAACTAGAAAATATCATCCTTAGTGAGGTAACCCAATCACAAAAGAACACACATGGTATATACATCCTGATAAGTGGATATTAGCCCAGAAGCTTGGAATAACCAAGATATAATTCACAGACCAGGTAAAACTCAAGAAGGAAGACCAAAGTGTGGATATGTTGATCCTTCTTAGATAGGGTACAAAATAGCCATGGGAAGAAATACAGAGACAAAGTGTGGACCAGTAACTGAAGGAAAGACTGTGCAGAAACTGCCCCACCTGGGGACCCATCCCATATACAGTTACCAAACCCAGACATTATTGTGGATGCCATCAAGTGCTCGCTGAGAGCATCCTGATATAGCTGTTTCCATTGAGTCCCTTCCAGTGCTTGTCAAATACAGAGGAGGATGCTCTCTGCCAAACATTGAACTAAGTACAGTGTCCCCAAGGTAGAGAAAGGACCCAAGGGGCTAAAGGTGTTTACAGCTCCATAGGAGTCGCAATAATATGAACCAACCATTACCTCCCCCCATAGCTACCAGTGACTTAACTACCAACCAAAGAATACACATGGAGGGACCCATGGCTCCAGCCACATGGGTAGCAGAGGATGGCCTGGTTGGACATCAGTGAGAGGAGAGGCCCTTGGTCCTGAGAAGGCTCATTGCTCCATGGAGGGGAATTCCAGGCCAGGGAATCAGGAGTGGTTAGTGAGCAGGGGGATGGTGAATGGGATAGGGGGGGGGTTTCAGAGGGGAAAGGAGGAAAGGCTTTATTTACATTTGAAATGTAAATAAAGCAAATATTTATTTTTAAAAAAGGAATAAGAAAGATTTTTCTTAAAAAAACGTGTCCCAATCTAATACTATCAATTGTCTTCCTAAAAAAAAAAAAAAAAAAAAAAAAAAGGAAAGAAAAATATGGATAGAAGGGGACATAGAGGAAATTAAAAGGCAAGAGAAAGACCTTGTATATAAGCTGAGGAATGCCTGTAACAAGAACAGGAGAGAACCAAGAATTAACTCTATTTCAAGAAGAGTAGCCATGCTGGAACCATTCAGTGTGACTAGTAGACAAGACATGGTCTTTAAACTGTGGGAATTTTCATGACAGCTCTGTAAAACTCATTCACACTCTTGATCAACCTCCTAATATGCTAGTATTGAAGTTTCTTACTTCTTAAGATCACACTGGCCTCTTCACATGTCCAAGTCATACAGAGAGGTCACATGCAGACAATGTTGACAAGGAGGGCAAATGCCCCTGTGGAAGGCAAGAGCATGTCTACATGCTTGTGGCCCCAGCTACTCAGGCAGTAACCAAGGAAATCTGGAGAAAAGGAATTTAAGAACAGCCTGGAAGCAATGTAAGACCTTATGTCCTTATTAAAACAAACAACTAAGGCAAGATCCCTCCAGATAGCACCACAGTAGCCAATCATGCTCATGATGCCTCTTGGATGTCTACAGCTCTTGAGTGTACAGGTAATGGCTATACAATTTGACCACAACTACATGAGAGATTCCAAGTAAGAACTGTCTTAATCAACTTGTAGAAGCCTAAGATAGGTCTTAAATACAATTTCTTGTATCCATTTGATGAGTAATGAGTAATGAGCAATAGGTAATGAGAATTGTAGGCTTGAAATGAAGCTTCTAATTTTTTTCAATTCTAACTTTCAGCAAAACCTGACATCTTTACATATTTGGTACTATTACTCCCTTAAATAAATTGTTTCTGTGCCTATCAATACAAATGGACACTGGGTTTTTGAATAAGAAGAGTTTCAAGCAGTGTTCATCCCTGTGAACCTGAATAATTTTGAATGAAACATTTGAAAGAAGGGACAGCTTGAATAGATGAAATAATTGCAAAACATGCCAGAAATAATTAGATCATTCCTCCAATATAAAGATGTATTATACTATCTATAAAAAGCATCAACTAGCATTATTACCCTGTCACCAGGCTGTCCTTCTGCATGTCGTTATCCAACTAAAACAATTCATTGCTACAATAAGACCTATAAACATGAATACATGTTGGGGGTTGGGAGGGCATGGCTAGTAAGAAAGTCTTCTTCCCTTGTTTCTAGAGTCTTGTTAAGCTGTTCTGGTTAATTGCAGCATGTATCACCCTGTCCTGCTAGGTTTGTTCAATTTAATCTCCCTTTGGACTGAGATTGCTATCACATCATTTACACCAATCGATATTTACTTACACAACTCTGATGAATTCTTGGCCCACCTAAGGCATCAGCACAAGAGGAGTTACCATTTCTGCCTTGGAGGGAAAATAAAATTAACCATTAAATACTGAGTTTCAAAACTAGAAAACAAAGTAATACCCAAGAAATTTAGCTTTTTCTAAAACAAGTGATACACAATTTTATTTCCTACCTCTATTTCACATACCATTTTGATTCTAGGTATATTGAAGGAGGCTTCTTTGTCCCCATCTCCTATATTGAGATTTTAAAGTGATTTCTATATTTTCTGTAATTGTTGTCCTTTACAGAGCAATTTAGCCAATGTACAAGTTAAAGAATCCTTATGCACATAATTTCATATACTTACTAGCATATAAATTTTTCTGCATGTCTATATTTTACATCAATCCTTCTGAATCATATATTTCCTTTATCACTAATATGTGATTATTTAAGTCATATTCAAACTATCAATACTAAATTCTTACACTAAAATTAGAAGGAAAATTTATTTTCCTCACGTAAATGGATTTCCACTTCTCTTTGGACACCAGTCTGAATGTACAAACTGTTTAGTGGATTTAGTATGTTTACATTTAAATTATTGGGCTGCTATATTAAATTCCTCATACAAGTTTTGTGAGTTTGGCTCCGATGGGACTTAGTGTTTCTAGTGAGCAAAGAGCATATATAATTCATTGCTAATATATTTTACTGGCAGATACATCAATGACTGACTGACAGGTTGTAAGGAATTGCTTTCTTTGTAATTGAGCCTTACTGAACCAATTAATTATTAATACCCAAAACTTTAGTAAATACTTGTGTGCTCCTTAAAATATATGGCAAGTGGACAAAAGAAGTCAGACAGCACTGATAGACGTAAAAGCTTATTTATAATAACCTAGACTAGGAAGTATTCTGAATCCATGGCAGCATGATTAGCAACTGTGGTCATTTAAGCAAAGGGATACTGCATGAGTCTGCTAAGCACTACTGAAATTTGTTCAGATGATGACTCACAAAATATTTCTGTGATGAAATAAAACACTGTTGTACCTAATGAGAGTCTGGAAAGATACCTTGACAGTAAAGAGCACTTACTCCTAAAGCAGGGGAATTGAGGTTGCTTCCCAGACCTCACTATAAGCAGTTCAACACCACATGCATGTAAAGGGCACCTAGTGCCCACTTCTGGCCTCTACAGACACACACACACACACACACACACACACACACACACAGATTCTCAAACACACACATATACACAAAAGGCAAGCACACAGAAACATAAATACAAATAAAATAAGCCTTTTAAAACTTAAAAGTCTATATTGCATTATATTTCATGGAAGTTCCAAATATCAAAAAGAACCTGTGTCAGTAGAAATGGGAAGATCCAACGTGGATGTTGACCAGAGAGCAGAAAAAAAATATCTTGTAATGAAAAATTGACATGAACAGAACCAAGAGAGGGATATTAGCATACACCCAGAAGAAACATGATTGCCCAGAGATGATTTATAAAATATAAATCAAGTGTAATTAATAAATGTTGAAAGAACTCCAAAAGCTCAAAATCATACTTTTGATTTGCACAGAATATTATAAAAAACCAAGCACAGTTTTATGTGAGAAAACTAAAATTAAAAGAATTAAATCAACTAGGTCATAAAAGAAAATACATGAAACCATATCATATAAAACATCTTCTGCACATATTAGAACCCACTAAAATGTTAAAAACAGAAATATGCAATATATTATAGATGGGGAAGTTCCTACACAGGCCAATTAATACTAAAGTTTCCCAGTCATTGGGCTTGCAAGGTGGTTCAGTGGAAAATAGCACTTCACAGTTGACCGGAATTCAATCCCTGAAATCTGTGTAAAGTAGCACAAAAGAGCTAATTCTACAAACTCTCCTGTGACCTCTGTGTACAGCCATATGACTTGTGCCTGTAGATACATGGCACATTCACACATTACTATTATTATTTTTCTATTTGATATATTCTATATTTACATTTCATTTCCCTTTTTCTGGTTCCCTGCCCCCCCAAAGGTCCCAAATGCCCTTTTCCCTCCCCATGTTCCCCATCCACCCTTTCCCACTTACCTGTTCTGGTATTCCCCTACACTGATACTTTGAGCATTTCCAGAACCAGGGTCCACTACTTCCTTCTTATTGGACATCATTTGGTATGTGGATTGTGTCTTTGGTGTCCCAAGTTTCTAGGCTAATATGCACTTATCAGTGAGTGCATACCATGAGTATTCTTTTGAGACTGGGTTACCTCACTTAGTATGATGCTCTCCAGCTCCATCCATTTCTCTAAGAATTTCATGAATTCATTGTTTCTAATGGCTGAATAGTACTCCATTGTGTATATATACCACATTTTTTGTATCCATTCTTCCATTGAGGGACATCAGAGTTCTTTCCAGCTTCTGGCTATTATAAATAAGGCTATGAACACAGTGGAGCAGGTATCCTTATTGCATGCTGGGGAATCTTCTGGGTATATGCCCAGGAGTGGTATGGCTGGATCTTCCAGAAGTATCCTGTCCAGTTTTCTGAGGAACCACCAGACTGATTTCCATAGTGGTTGTACCAGCTTGCAGTCACACCAGCAGTTCCTCTTTCTCCACATCCTTGCCAACACCTGCTGTTTCCTGAGTTTTTCATCCTAGTTGGCTTCATCCCAGGGATGCAGGGATTGTTCTATATACGGAAATCCATCAATGTAATACACTACATAAACAAACTCAAAAAAAAAAAAAACATGGTCATCTCATTGGATGCTGAAAAAGCATTTGACAAAATTCAGCATCCTTTCATGCTAAAAGTCTTGGAAAGAACAGGAATTCAAGGCCCATACCTAAACATAGTAAAAGCAATTTACAGCAGACCAGTAGCCAACATCAAAGTAAATGGAGAGAAACTTGAAGCAATCCCACTAAAAACAGGGACTAGACAAGGCTACTCCTCTCACCATATCTTTTCAATATAGTACTTGAGGTACTAGCTAGAGCAATTCGACAGCATAGGGAAGTCAAAGGGATACAAATTGGAAAGGAAGAAGTCAAACTATCACTATTCGAAGTTGATATGATAGTATATTTAAGCGATCCAAAAAACTCCACCAGAGAACTCCTACAGCTGATAAACAACTTCAGCAAAGTGGCTGGTTATAAAATCAACTCAAGCAAATCAGTAACCTTCCTATACTCAAAGGATAAGCAGGCTGAGAAAGAAATTAGGGAAATGACACCCTTCACAATAGCCACAAACAATGTAAAGTATCTTGGTGTAACTCTAACCAAACAAGTGAAAGTTTGACAAAAACTTCAGGTCTCTGAAGAAGGAAATGGAAGATGAGCTCAGAAAATGGAAAAACCTTCTATGCTCGTGGGTTGGCAGGATTAATATAGTTAAAATGGCAATCTTGACAAAAGCAATCTACAGATTCAATGCAATCCCCATCAAAATCCCATCTCAGTTCTTCATAGAGTTAGAAAGAGCAATACTCAAATTCATCTAGAATAACAAAAAACCCAGGAGAGCTAAAACTATCATCAACTGTAAAAGAACTTCTGGGGGAATCAATATCCCGGACTTCAAGCAATATTACAGAGCAGTAGTGTTAAAAACTGCATGGTATTGGTACAGTGACAGGGAGGTGGATCAATTGAATAGGATTGAAGACCCAGAATTGAACCCACACACCTATGGCCAATTGATCTTTGACAAAGGAGCTGAAATCATCCAGTGGATAAAAAGATAGCCTTTTCAATGGATGGTGCTGGCTCAACTGGAGGTCAACATGCAGAAGAATGAGAATTGACCCACTCTTATCTCCTTGTACTAAGCTCAACTCCAAGTGGATCAAGGACCTTCACATTAAAGCAGAAACACTAAAATTAATAGAAAAGAAACTGGGGAAGAACCTTGAGGACATTGATTGGCTCAGGGGGAAATTTCCTGAACAGAACACCAATTTCTTATGCTCTTAGATCAACAATAGATAAATGGGACCTCATAAAATTACAAAGTTTCAAGGCAAAAGACACTGTCAAAAGGACAAATCGGCAACCAACAAATTGGGAAAAGATCTTCACCAACCCTACATCTGACAGAGGGGTAATATCCAATGTATACAAAGAACTCAAGAAGTTAGACCCCAGAAAACCAAGTAAGCCTATCAAAAATGGGATACAGAGCTAAACAAAGACTTTTCACCTTAAAAAATGTTCAACATCATTAGTCATTAGAGAAATGCAAGTCAAAACAACCCTGAGATTTCACCATTACTATTATTATTAATAAACAACATAAAAATAATTTTTCATAACATTTTTATTGAAAATTCATACAGTCTATTCTGATAATGATTTACCCCCACATCTTCTTCCAGATCCTCCATACCTTCTAAGCCATCCAACTCCATGCCCGTTTTTCTCTCTTTAGAAAACAAACAGGCGATTCAAAAAGAAAATGCAAAAGCAAGCAAGATACCTGCAACATATATGTTTGCACAAAGTACTAAAAAAACTGTTTTATATCTCCATGCTAACAAAATTAGCCAAGCCATCCCCACAAGCAAACCCAGCTCCATTTTTTTGTTCCATCATCTCTATATAGTTTTACAGATACAAACTGTCTAATCTCAATGAAGAGCTTAGAACTCTTCACTGCTACAATTAAAATAATCCAAAACAAAACTTTCTCCAACTCTCTCTCCCTCCCTCTCCCTCCCTCCGTCCCTCCGTCCCTCTCTCTCTCTCTCTCTCTCTCTCTCTCTCTCTCTCTCTCTCTCTCTCTGTGTGTGTGTGTGTGTGTGTGTGTATGTGTGTATGTGTGTGTGTGTCAGCAAAGTAGTAAATTATTGTGAAATAAACCTCAAGGAAATATAAAGTGCACCACACTCCTGTCATTCTTTTTTGAGTCCCAGGGGAGCTAATTGTGTTCCCATCAAGATTGGCTTCATCCAAATATATGCAAGTATGAATATATATTACTTTAATTTTTTCTTATGAAAATTCACAGTTAAACTTTCTGGTCCTTACTTTTCTAATTGAACAATATATTCTGGACAGTTTTAACATGATAGAGCTGTCCTCTTCCTCCTCTTCTTCTTCCTTCTCCTCCTTTACTTCTTCTTCTATTACTTCTTGTTTATTTTTGACATATCTCTTAAGCTTAGCTTCTTTAAAATCTCTCCTTCTCTGCACATGGCTCATTTGTGAGTCTTTGCATTAGTTCCCAAGTACCGAAAGAAAAAAACTTTTCTGATGATGGAAGGTGGAGTCATTGATCATGAGTATAGCAGAATGTCATTAGGAATTGGTTTTTTTGTTTGCTGTTTTGTTTTGTTTTGTTTTGCATTGCTTTGCTTTGTTTTTTTTTTTCTTTTTCTTTTTTTCTTTTGGATTTTGGTGTTTTTTTTCTTACATTTTTTTTTATTTTCTATATTCTTTGTTTACATCCTGAAGGCTTTCCCCTTCCCCATTCCCCCCTCACCATATGTCTCTTATGTCCTCTTCCACCCCCCCACCCCCCACCTATTCCCCAATCACCACCCCACCATTTCTCTGCTCTATTCTGGTACTCTCCTACAAAACTGGATCTAGTCCTTTCAGGACCAGGGTCCTCTCCTTCCTTCTTCTTGGGAATCTTTTGACTTGCTAATTGTGCCTTGAATATTCAGAGCTTCTGGGCTCATTAATATCCACTTATCAGTGGTTGCATTTCATGTCTATTCTTTTGTGATTGGGTTAACTCACTTAGGATGATATTTTCCAGATTTAACCATTTGCCTACAAATTGCATGAATTCATTATTTTTAATTGCTGAGTAGTATTCCACTGTATAAATATACCACATTTTCTGTATCCATTCTTCCTTTTTTGGTTTTCCTGATTATTCTATGGCCTATTGAGTCTCAGATTCTTGGCCATCTTAGTTTCAGGAATGGCTTCCAGATTATAGAGTGGGCTTTAAATTCAATCAGATAGTGGTCAGATACTCAGATACTCCCACAACATTTGAGTCACTACTGCTCCAGTGCATCATACAAGAAGTTTACCATTGCAGATCAAAGATTTTGTAGCTGAAACAGTGGTTACCTTTTTCTCACAATACCTACCAATACCATGAACATTTACTCAGTAGTAATGAAAGAAAACATCAATAAATTGAAAAACAAGTAAAATTTAAAGTACAATTAATGATGGATTTATTAAATTTGTGAAAAAAACAAAGAAAGCACGAAATGATGTTTTAACAATTCATCACATCTAATTAACAGGGCTTACTAAAATCAGATTAGTACCCTTTTTCTAAAAGATTCTGACCAGTTATATTTTCTTTTGCAGACTATTCTTGGAAAATTTGTGTAAAATCTAAGTGATTGTTGTTGAAAATCCCTGTTTAAGAAAGTATGCTTCTGGGTACAGGTGTTGTTTAAAGACATCATACTGGCTAGTATAGTTGGTTGCCACCATGCAGTGGAAGTTTTGGAAGACTTTGAGGGAAGAAAAGGAATGAATTATAAATATTAGTAATTATATTATAATCTCAAAAATATTAAAAAATAAAGCATAGTCAAGAGACAAGAAAAAATTGTATGTATCTATCAGAAAGATGCTTTTAACATTGGGTCTCAAAGTGACAAGCCAGCTACACTTGTGTATGTATAGCAAGTGAGTAAGAGAGGACCTCTAGCAACTGCCTAGAAATTCAGTGGTAAGACTTTTTGTTTCTACCTAGAAACTTAAGTGATCCTTGAACTCAAATCTAAGAAATAAATCCTAGACTATATACTGTCATTTTCTGTCTTCCCAAACCTGCTTTTCTTCCCCTCTCCATTGTCTTCTCCATCTACCACTCTAATTCATCCCCCACATCCCACACACTCACACATATCTTTTAGAATTTTTACTGTATCACTTTTTTGACACTTAAGAGTGAATTTATTGTCTGTACCACAAATCTGACACCATATAGAAAAGCACAAAAAGTGTCAACTATACAAATACAAATAAAATAAACATCACTTAAGAGTACACAAAAGATGTCTTTGTTTTTAAGTGCTGAATAGTATTCCACTGTATGGATGTACCACATTCTTTCAATCTATCCTTCAGTTAAGGAACATCGAGTTGTTTCTACTTTCTTGCTACTACAAATAAAACTGCTATGAACATAGTTGAGCAAGTATCTTTGTGAGATGCTCAAACTGTCATTTGGGTATATGCCCAGGATTGGTATAGCTGGGTCTTGAGGTAAAACTATTCCCAGTTTTCTGAGAAAATGGCAAATTGATTTCCAAAGTTCTTGTACAAGTTTGCACTCCCACCAGCAATAAAGGAATGTTCCCCTTGTCTCACATCCTTGCCAATATGTGCTATCTCTTGAGTATTTGATCTTAGCCATTCATCAATTTTATAGGCAAATAGATGGAACTTGCGAATATCATCCTGAGTGAGTCCCCAAAGGAGATGCATGGTATATACTCACAAGTTGATATTAGCCATTAAATATAGGTACCACTTCAGAGACCCAAAGAAGCTAAGTATACACAGAATGCCTAAGGAAGGAAGCTTGAATTTCACTGAGAATAAGGAATAAAATAGAGGCAGATGGAAGGAGGGAACTAGGAGGGACAGGGAATAGGGAGGGAAATGGGGAGTTCAGGATCAGGTGTGGGAAAGGATAGGAGAGATGGCTAGATGGCTATGAAAATCTGTAACTGATCGGGGTGAGGAGATGGGAAGCATCTCTAGGATGAGACAGCAACCTGGAATAAGGGAGGCAACCCATGAATCAATGGGAATGACCTAAGCTGTGACTCACTCTGGGTATATGAAATATGAAGAGCTCAACTCCTGTAGTCAGACAGGAACTGCAGTAGAACCATAGAGATACCAAACTACAAGCAAAACTTTCAACCCAAAGTTTATTCTCTCTACAAGTATTGCAGGCATGTGAAGAAGCATAGACTGAGAGAATGACCAATGAATAACTGTCCCCACTTGAGACCCATCCCATGGGTAAGCACCAATCCCTAACAGCATTAATTATACTCTGTTTTGCTTGCAGGGAGGAGCATGTTGTCCTCTGAGAGGCTCTACCCAACAACTGCTGCCCATAGCCTATACCTATATAGATACCCATAGCCAAACAGAATATAGAGCTTGTGGACTCTCATGGAATAATAGGAATCAGGATTGTGGGCCTCTAAGAGGATAGGAACTCCACAAGAAGACCAACAGAGTCAGGATTTCAGAATCTGAACCACCATCCAAAAAAAAAACATACACAGGATAAACCTAGGTCTCCCCACTCACATGTGAACAACTGGAATGAGGGCTATCCCAAAAGCTGTTGCCTATACTTGGGATATGTTCTACTAGCTGGGCTGCGTTGTATGGCTTCAGTGGGAGAGGGAGCACTTAGCCTTGCAGAGACTTAAAGTGTGTATGAGGATACCAAGGGGACATCACCTGCTGAAAAGAAGGAGAGAGAGGTAGGTGGAAGGATTGTACGAGAGCCTGACCTGTAGGGAAGCAGTGAACATGATGTAAAGTGAATAAGTAAAAAATAATTAACTTCAAAAATAAATTAAAGTGTACAAATGATGGGGTTGAGGCCCCAGGGAGTGAGGAAATCTAGTGGGGATGGAGGTGGGATTGGGGACATCTTCTTGGGGACAGGGGACAATGTATGGGATGCAGGGCAAACTGGAGGGAATAACTACTGGACTGTAAAAAATGATTCAAGAAGAATAATAAAAACATTTTAAAAAGCAAAATGAAAAGACAGGGACAGGTGAAATGGGGAATACAGTTTTTTTAAAAATTGCTTTCTTAAAGTTAAAGGACAGTGTGAAACAGGAATCATAAATCAGGATAATTTTACTTCCAGTTTTCTACATGAGCATAAAGATACTCACCAAGCCTCTCTTTTCACTTTACAAATATATTCTAAATGCCCATTTTGAAAAGTCTGGTAGAATAAAACATTTAGATACATGCAAAAAAAGAGAGTACATGCTATACTTGGCAGAAAACAAGAGTTCTTTTCCTTAACACCCAGGTCAGCTTGCTTACAACTGTTTGTATCTACAGTTCCAGAGGACCTGATTCATTTTCTGGCTTCCAACTGAAATTCTATTCACATACTGACACATAGCTATATATGCATGATCTTAATTAAAAATAATATAAATAAAAATTAAAACACTTCTCCCTTCTGTTGGGCACTTCATCATTGGTCACTCCCATTGAGTCCTGAGAGTCTCTCACCTACCAAATCTCTGGTACTTTCTAAAGGGTCTCCCTACCTCCCAACTACTGAGGCTGCACAGTTCCATTCATTCTACTGGACCTCTGGGCTTCTCTTCTGAATCCCCTCGTACCTGATCATGTTCCCCTTTTCCCCTTTGACCCCATGATTGTTTTCTTCCACATACTAAATGGGATTGAGATATCCTCATTTGGCCTTTCTGCTGGTTAAAGTTCTTAAATTCTGTGGGTTGAATCCTAGGTATCCTGTGCTTTTTGGTTAACACCCACTTAGTAGTGAGTACATACCATGTATGTATGGGTTACCTCAATCAGGATAATATTTTCTAGTTCCATTCATTTGCCTAAAACATTCATGTCTTTATTTTTAATAGCTGAATAGTATTTCATTGTGTAAATGTCACCTGAGTTTTTTATCTGAGTCATTTTGATTGTTGTAAGGTAAAATCTCAGATTTGTTTTGCTATGGATTTCCCTGACTACTAAGGACTTAACAAAAATAGAGAAGAGACTGAAGGAAAGGCCATCCAGTGACTGGCCCACCTGGGTATCCACCTCATGGGGAGACAGCAAGCTCTTACACTATTACTGATGCTATGATATTCTTAGAGACAGAATTCTAGCATGGCTGTCTTCTGAGAGGCCCAAACTGCAGCTGACTAAGACAGATGCAGATACTTATACCAACTATTGGACTGATGTTGCAGACCCCTATGGTTGAATTAGAGGAAGAACTGAAGAAGCAGAAGAGGAGAGAAACCCCTTAACACCAGCAGTCTCCATTAAGATAGACCCCTGGATGTTCCCAAACACTGAGCTACCACCCAGGCAGCATACATGAGCTGTTCTGAGACTCTGACACATATATAGCAGAGGACTGCCTATCCTGTACTCAGTGGGAAAAGATGCACCCAATCCTTGAGAGACTTGAGGCCACAGGGATGGGGAAAGCCTAAGCGTGGAGAGCTTCCTTTCAGGGATAGGGGAGAAGAGGAATGGGAAAAGGAGCTGTGGGAGGGGCGAACTAGGATAGGGCAACAGCTGAATTGTAAATTTAAAACAGATAAAAAATAGAAAAAATTAAAACAAGTATACAAGATAATGTAATGAGATACATAAAATGATTATGTACTTAAACAATTAAAAAACATTGTCACTAACAGCTTCATATTTTTATTTGATATATTATTTATTTACATTTCAAATGATATTCTTTATTTACATTTCAAATGATATCCACTTTCCTGGATGCCCCCTCCTCAACAGTCCCATAAGCCCTCTTCCTTCCCCCTGTTCCCCAATCACCCCCTTCCCATTTGCCTGTCCTGATATTTCCCTATACTGCTACACTGAGCATTTCCAAGACCAGGAGCCTCTCCTTCCTTCTTCTTGGGCATCATTTGATATGTGAATTGTTTCTTGGGTATTTCAAGCTTCTGGGCTAATATATATTTATCAATGAGTGCATAAATGGCAACCAAGAAATTGGGAAAAGATCTTTACCAACCCTACATCCAACAGAGGGATAATATCCAAGATATACAAAGAATTCAAGAAGGTAGACTCCAGAGAGCCAAATAACACTACTAAAATGGGGTACAGAGCTAAACAAAGAGGAATATTAAATGGCTGAGAATCATCTAAAGAAATGGTCAACATCCTTAGTCATCAGGGAATTGCAAACCAAAACAAACCTGAGATTTCATCTCACACCAGTCAGAATGGCTAAGATCAAAAACTCAGGAGAAAACAGGTACTGGCAAGGATGTGGAAAAAGAGGGACACTCCTCCATTGCTGGTGGGGTTGCAAGATGGTACAACCACTCTGGAAATCAGTCTGGCAGTTACTCAGAAAATTGGGCATGATACAACCGAAGGACCCTATTATACCACTCCTGGGCATATACCCGGAGCATTCCCCAGCATGTAATAAGGACACATGCTCCACTACGTTCATAGCAACCCTATTTATAATAACCAGAAGCTTGAAAGAACCAGGATATCCCTCAACAGAGGAATGGATACAGAAAATGTGGTATATTTACACTATGGAATACTACTAAACTATTAAAATTCTGTGAATTCATGAAATTCTTTTTTTTTTTTTTTTTTGGTTTTTCAAGACAGGGTTTCTCTGTGTGGCCCTGGCTGTCCTGGAACTCACTCTGTAGACCAGGCTGGCCTCGAACTCAGGAATCCGCCTGCCTCTGCCTCCCAAGTGCTGGGATTACAGGTGTGTGCCACCACGCCTGGCTGAATTCATGAAATTCTTAAGCAAGTGGGTAGAAGTGGAGAATGTCTTCCTGAGTGAGGTGACCCAATCACAACAGCTTCATAGTTTGAAAAGGAACTTACACATAGAAGTGTGTGTCCACAATTAAATCTTTATAGTTTCTCTGACTGCCCAACTTTTGACTCAGCTAACCTCTTTTTACCCTCAATAGTTCAGTCTTATTAGAAGACAAGTTTCAGATATTCAAGAATATAAAGTTGCTTTAATTTAGATAAGAACAAACCAGCAAGCAAATGCAAAGAAAACAAATAGCTGAAAATGCAGGAAGGATGCTTGTGAGGAGGATCCTAAATATGCCATATTGCAGTTTGTTCATGATGCACAGGTTCCATTAGGATTTATGCCAGTGTATCATTAAAAACACAAAGGTCCTTTGTTTGCCTTTTCATACCACCTGATGATGATCTGTTTCATAAAGAAAATGTAATCCTTAACAAGATGGCAAAGAGCCTCAAGCCCAATAAAACTGGATGATTTGATTTTCTACTAAAATGCATTAGAGAGAATAATTCAATAGTGTCAGATCATTTGCTGAGCTTGCTGCTCTAAGGGAACAAAATGTGTCCCATAAACTCACCAATTGGGTTTGTGTTTTGAAATAGCATGTTAAATGTCATTACTCAAAAATAGAACTGCATGGGGCTAGGGAGATGGCTCAGCCACTGAGAAACTTCTGTGAAAGCATGAGGGCCTAGGTTTAAACTGCCAGTGCCCAAGGGCTAAGTGTGATCTTGCAATCCCATGATGGACTTACTGCTCAGCCCATCTAGAAATAATTGAGGAAGACACCCAACATAAAATTCAGACATCCACATGCAAGCACACACACACATACATACACACACACACACACACACACACACATGTACATACACATGTGTAAGTAGACTCTCTCTCACGTGTGCGCTCGTGCGCACACACACACACACACACACACACACACACACACACCAAAAAAATACCCCCAATAATTCCATGGACACTTGGCAACACAATAATCACCTTAGCAATAAAACAAACAAACAAAAAAGATCACACTCAAAAGTGTCACACTTGTCCTTTGTGTCACTCAAGAAGACAGGAATTATATCATTAAACTTAAAAAAAAACAAAAAACAAAAAACAAAAAACAAAAACAAAAACAAAAACAAAAACGTTTTCCCCCAGAAGTTCTTTTACTGCTAACAATTGTTTTGAGATCTGGGGTTTTTTGCTTTTCCATAGGAAGTTGAGAATTGCTCTTTCCATGTCTGTGAAGAATTATGTTGGGATTTTGATGGGGATTGCACTGATTCTGTAAATTGCTTTTGGTAGGATGATCATTTTTACTATGTTAATCCTACTAATCCATGAGCATGGAACATCTTTCCATCTTCTGACGTCTTCCTCAGTTTCTTTTGTCAGACACTTGAAGTTCTTGCCATACAGATCTTTTACATGTTTGATGTGAGTTGCACCAATATATTTTATATAATGTATGACTATTGTGAAGGGTCTTATTCCCTATTTTCTTTCTTGGGCCTTTTATCATTTGTATAAAGGAAGGCTATTGATATATTTGAGTTATTTGTATATCCAGCAACTTTGCTGAAGCTGATTGTCAATTCTAGAAGTTCTCTGGCAGAATTTTTGTGCTCATTTATATATACTATCATGTTATATGCAAATAGTGATACCTTGACATCTTCCCTTCTAATTTGCATACCCTTGATCTCCTCTTGTTGTCTAATTGTTCTAGTTAGGACTTCAAGTACTACATTTAATAGGGAGAGTAGGCAGACTTGCCCCATATTTTAGTAGGATTGCTTCAAGTTTCTCTCCATTTGATATTGGCTGTTGGTTTGCTGTATTTTGCTGTTATTATTTTTAGGTATTAGTCATGAATTCCTGATCTCTCCAAAGCTTTTAACGTGAAAGGGATTTTAATGCAAAGCCTTTTGTCAAAGGCTTTTTCAGTATCTAATGAGATGATCATGTGATATTTTTCATTGAGTTTGTTTTTGTAGTGGATCATGTTGATCGATTTTCACACACAATTCTCAACAGTAAAAGAACTTCTGGGGAAATCAACATCCCTGAACTCAATCTACACAACAATACAATAGTGATAAAAACTGGAGGTTATCAGTACAGAGACAAATAAGCTGATCAATGCAATAGTACTGAAGACCCATAAATAAACCCATACACCTATGGTCACTTGAAGAAGCCAAAACCATACAGTAGGAAAAAAGAATGCATCTTCAACAAGTGGTGCTGGCCTAACTGGTGGTCTGCATGTAAAAGAATGCACATTGATCCATACTTATCTCCTTGTTCAAAGCTCAAGTCCATATGGATCAAGGACCTCCACATGGAACCAGATACACTGAATTTAATATAAGCAATAAATATCCTTAAACACATTGACACAGGAGATAATTTCCTGAACAGAACACCAATGGTTCAGACTCTAAGATCAACAGTTGACAAATGGGAGCTCATAAAATTGAAAAGCTCCATAAGGCAAAGGACAAGATACAGGGACAAAGAGTGGAGCACAGAAGGAAAAGCCAACGAAAGACGGAGATCCATCCCATATGCAGACACTCTCCCTACTGTCAGGCATTTCATCTGAGGTCCCTCATTTTGAGTCCCAAGAGTCATTCACCTCCCAGGTCTCTGGTGTACTCTGGAGGGCCTCCCCCCACCTCCTACTTCCAGAGGTTGCGCCTGTGACTGTGTAGCAGACTGGTAAGCAGGGATCAACAGAGTAGAGGATCATTTGGGACACACCCTGCATGGACAACACCTGCACCCAGGAACTCAGAAACACCACAGCAATCTGTGCCAGGGGAAAGCAGGTCACCCAGGGTTGCTGAGATAGGATTGAAGGCACACAGGAGGGGCAAGCACCAGCCAGTGTCGCCAGGATCAACTAACACCAGAGATAACCAGATGGCAAGAGGCAAACTTGGAAATGCTGCTAACAGAAATCAAGGCAATGGCACCATCCAAACCCAAGTCTCCCACAACAGCAAGTCCTGGATACCCCAACACACCAGGAAAGCATGATTAGGATTTAAAATCACAGGTCAGGATGCTGATGGAGGGCTTCATGGAGGGCTTCAAGAAGGACATAAATAATGCCCTTAACTAAATACAGGAGAACACAAATAAATAGGAAGAAGCCCTTGAAGAACTAAAGGAAAACACAACAAAACAGGAGAAGGAATTGAACAAAGCCATACAGGATCTAAAGAAGGAGGTAGAAACAATAATGAAATCACAAAGGGAGACAACTCAGGACATAGAAAACCTAGGAAAGAAGTCAGGAGTCACTGATCCAAGCATCAACAAAAGAATACAAGAGATTAAAGAAAGAGTCTCAGATGCAGAAGATGCCATAAAAAGCATTGATACAACAGTCAAAGAAAATGAAAAATGCAAAAAGCCCCTGACCAAAAACATCCAGGAAATTCAGGACAATATGAGAAGACCAAACCTAAGGATTATAGGTATAGAAAAGAGTGAGGATTTTCAGTAAATGTCTTCAACAAAAGTATAGAAGAAAATTTCCCTAACCTAAAGAAAAAGAAGCCCATGAACATAAGAAGCCTTCAGAACTCCAAATATATTGGACCAGAAAAGAAATTCCTCCCATCACATAATAATTAAAGCACCAGACTTACTAAACAAAGGAAGAATATCAAAAGCAGTAACAGAAAAAGGTTAAGTAACATAAAAAGATAGACTTATCAGAATTACACCAGACTTCTCACCAGAGACTATGAAAGCCAGAAGAGTCCAGGCTGATGTCATGCAGACCATAAGAGAACACAAATGCCAACCCAGACTGCTATATTCAGCAAATCTCTCAATTACCATAGATGGAGAATCCATGGTATTTCATGACAAAACCAAATTTACACAGTATCTTTCCAAAAATCCATCCCTTCAAAGAATAATGAATGGAAAACACCAACAAAAGGAGGGAAATTACACACTAGAATAGGCAAGAAATTAATCTCCTTTCAACCCAAAAAGAACTTAACCACACAAAAATAAAACTTACATCCAAAATAGCAAGAAGCAACAATCACTGTTCCTTAATATCTCTTAGCATCAATGGACTCAATTCCAATACAAAGACATAAACTAACAGACTGGATACGTAAACAAGACCCAAAATTTTTCTGCATATAGGTAACACATATCAGTGTTAAAGACAAACCCTATCTCAGAGTAAAAGACTGGAAAACAGTTTTCCAAGCAAATGAATCCAGGAAACAAGCTGGAGTAGCCATTCTAATATCCAATAAAATAGACTTTCAACCAAAGTCATCAAAAAAGAGACAGAGTGACACTTTATATTCATCAAAGGAAAAATATACCAGGAAGAACTCTCAATTCTGAACATCTATGCTCCAAATGCAAAGGTACCCTCATTCATAAAGAAAACTTTACTACAGCTTAAAGTACACATCTTAGCCCACACAATAATTGTGGGGGACTTCAACACTACACTCTCCTTAATGGACAGATCAGGGAAACACAAACTAAACAGAGACACGGTGAAATTAACAGTTGCTTTGGGCCAAATGGATTTAATAAATAGCTATAGAACATTTCATCCTAAATCAAAAGAATATACCTTCTCAGCACTTCATGGTACCTTCTCCAAAACTGACCATATAATTGGTCACAAAACAGATCTCAACAGATATAAGAAGATCGAACTAATTCCATGCCTTCTATCAGATAACTCTGATATAAGGGTGTTCTTCAATTGCAACAAAAACAACAGAAAGACCATATACACATGGAAACTGAACAATGCTCTACTCAATGGTCAAGGAAGAAATAAGGAAAGAAATCAAAACCTTTTTTTAGAATTTAATGAAAATGAAGGCACACGATACCCAAATTTATGGGACACAATTAAAACAGTGCTAAGAAGAAAACCCATACCTCCAAAAAGAAACTGGAGAGAGCATACACTAGCAGCTTAATGGCACACCTGAAAGCCCTGGAACAAAAAGAAGCTAATTCACCCAAGAGAAGTAGAAGACAGGAAATCATCAAAATCAGGGCTGAAATCAATCAAGTAGAAACAAAGAGAACCATACAAAGAATCAACAAAACCAGGAGCTGGTTCTTTGAGAAAATCAACAAGATAGATAAACCCTTAGCCAGAATAACCAAAGGGCAAAGAGACAGTATCCAAATTAACAAAATTAGAAAGGAAAACGGGAGTTATAACAACAGAAACTGAGGAAATTCAAAAAATCATCAGAACCTACCACAAAAACCTGGAGAATTCAAAACAACTGGAGAATCTGGAAGAAATGGACAATTTCCTAGACATATACCAAATACCAAAATTAAAATTAAATCAGGATCAAATAGATAATCTAAACAGTCCCATAACCAATAAAGAAATAGAAGGGATCATAGAAAGTCTTCCAACCAAATAAAGCATAGGACCAGATGGTTTAAGGGCAGAATTCTATCAGACCTTCAAAGAAGACCTAACACCAATACTCTTGAAACTTTTCCACAAAATAGAAACAGAAGGAACACTACCCAACTTGTTCTATGAGGCAACAATTATGCTGATACCAAAACCTCACAAAGATCCAAAAAGTAAAGAGAACTTCAAATTTCCCTAATGAATATCAATGCAAAAATACTCAATAAAATTCTTGCTAACCTTAATCAAGAACACATCAAAAAGATCATTCACCATGATCAAGTTGGCTTCATCCCAGGGATACAGGGATGGTTCAATATAAGGAAATCCATCAATGCAATCCACTACATAAACACACTTAAAAAAAAAACTGGTCATTTCATTAGATGCTGAAAAATCATTAGATCAAATTAGTTATCCTATCATTTTAAAGGTCTTGGAAAGAACAGGAATTCAAGGCCCATACCTAAACATAATGAAAGCAATATACAGCAAACCAGTAGCCAACATCAAACTAAATGGAGAGAAACTTGAATCAATTCCACTAAAATCCAGGTTCAGACAAGGCTGACCTCTCTCCCCATAGTTATTTAATATAGTACTTGAAGTTCTAGCTAGAGCAATTACACAACAAAAAGAGTTCAAAGGAAAACAAATTCAAAATCAAGAAGTCAAATTATCACTATTTTCAGATGATATGATAGTATACTTAAGGGACCAAAAAAACTCCACCAGAGAATTCCTACAGCTGATAATCAATTTCAGCAAAGTCGCTGGATAAAAAATCAACTCAAGCAAATAAGTAGCCTTCCTAAACTCAAAGTATAAACAGGCTGAGATAGAAATTAGGGAAATGACACCTTTCACAATAGCCACAAACCATATAAAATATCTTGGTGTGACTCTACACAAACAATAAAAGATCTGTATGACAGGAACTTCAAGTCTTTGAAGAAAGAAATTGAAGAAGACCTCAGAAGATGGAAAAAATCTTCCATGCTCTTGGATTGTCAGGATTAATATAGTAAAAATGGCCATCTTGCCAAAAGTAATATACAGATTCAATGCAATCCCCATCAAAATTCCAGTTAAATTCTTTGAAGAGTTAGAAAGAGCAATTCTCAAAATCATCTGGAAAAAAAACAGGATAGCTAAAACTATTCTCAACAGTAAAAGAACTTCTGGGGGAATCAGTATTCCCAACCTTAAGAGGTACTACAGAGCAATTGTGTTAAAAACTGCATGGTATTGGTGCACTGACAGGCAAGTAGATCAATGGAATAGAATTGAAGACCCAGAAATGAACCCACACACCTATGGTCACTTGATCTTTGACAAAGGAGCTACAACTCCAGTGGAAAAAAGACAGCCTTTTCAACAAATAGTGTTAGTTCAACTGGACGTCAGCATGCAGGAGAATGCAAACCGATCCCTTCTTATCTCCTTGTACTACCCTCAAATCTAAGTGGATCAAGGACCAACTGGAGGTCAGCTTGCAGAAGAATGAGAATTGATCCTCTCTTATCTCCTTGTACTAAGCTCAACTCCAAGTGGATCAAGGACCTCCCCATAAAACCAGACACACTAAAACTAATAGAAAAGAAATTGGGGAAAACCCTTGAGGACATTGGCTCAGGGGGAAAGGTCCTGAACAGAACACCAATAGCTTATCCTCTAAGATCAAGAATAGACAAATGGGACCTCATAAAATTACAAAGTTTCTGTAAGGCAAAAGTCGCTGCCAAAAGGACAAATCGGCAACCAACAAATTGGGAAAAGATCTTCACCAACGCTACATCTGACAGAGGGCTAATATCCATCCAATATATACAAAGAACTCAAGAAGTTAGACTCCAGAGAGCCTAATATCACTATTAAAAAATGGGGTACAGAGTTAAACAAAGACTTTTCACCTGAAGAATTTCGAATGCCTGAGAAGCACCTTAAGAAATGTTCAACATCATTAGTCATCAGGGAAATGCAAATCAAAACAACCCTCATATTTCATCTCACACCAGTCAGAATGGCTAAGATTAAAAAACTCAGGAGACAGCAGGTGTTGGCAAGGATGTGGAGAAAGAGGAACACTTCTCCACTGCTGGTGAGATTGCAAGCTAGTACAACCACTCTGAAAATCAGTCTGTCAGTTCCTCAGAGAACTGGGCATGATACTACCTGAAGACCCTGTTATACCACTCCTGGACATATATGCAGAGGATTCCCAAGCATGCACTAAGGACACATGCTCCACTATGTTCATAGCAGCCTTATTTATAATAGCCAGAAGCTGGAAAGAACCCAGATGTCCCTCAGTGGAGGAATGGATACAGAAAATTTGGTATATTTACACTATGGAATACTACTCAACTATTAAAAACAGTGAATTCATGAAATTCTTAAGCAAGTGGGTTGAAGTGGAGAATGTCATCGTGAGTGAGGTGACCCAATCCCAAAAGAACACACATGATATGCACTCACTGATAAGTGGATATTAGCCCGGAAGCTTGGAATGTCTAGGAAACAATTCACATATCAAATGATGCCCACAAAGAAGGAAGGAGAGGCCCCTGGTCCTAGAAAGGCTCAGTGCAACAGTGTATTGGATTACCAGGATAGGAGTTGATTGGGGAACAGGGGATGGTAAGAAGGCTTATGGGACTTTTGGGGAGGGGTATCCTGGAAAGGGGAAATCATTTGAAATGTAAATAAAGAATATATGGAATAAAAAAGGTGAAAAACAAAACAAAGCAAAAAAACAAACAAAAATGTTTGCTCATACAAAATAGGGGCTGGGTGGAAAGTCTAAAATGAAGAAATGTTGACATATAATTATGTGTAACACAATTAACACAAGTATAGTAAAATTAGTTTCACTCACACGTTGAAAAGAACAAAATCAAATCCAAACAACCAACTAAAACATAGTCTATTCTGAAATAATCAAAAGAGGCAATGCATATCAAAATGAGGCTCATTTGAACTGGAAAGCATGGAGATAGATTTTGTTAGAACTCATGAAGTTCCACCAGCAGGGTTTTGGATTATATTTTAAATGCATAACATGCCTCAGTTTGATTCAGATAGCCAGTACTATTCTAGGGTTCTGTTGACAGCATGAATACTAAAAAAGCAATGATCCCAGCAGTGGTTCCATCCCACAGGGAAGTCAAGAGAGTTTCTATGAGATAGGCGTAGTATGCTTGTCTCTGTGATGATTCTGCAGCCACCATAGCAAGACTGGAATGTGATAGTCACTGGTCCACAAGCAAGATGCTGCCCTGACACGTCCTTTTATTTCTAGTCTCCAGAACTCAGTAGATACAGGAAAATGGTTGATATATGTCTAAATCTGAGAACACTCTTTGGAAGGAGATCAGTAGGCTCTGGAGTCACTGACCATATCACTAACCCAGGAGAGAGACATTTTACTGATATGTACTTTTTTCCAAGTAAGACTAAAATGTAATTAATTAGAAATAAGTTTGTTCATAAATCCAGAATAAATGCTGGTATTTATGTATGGAGAGGTAGTCAGAGCATGGTAGTGCTGTCTAGTCACTTTTTAATTTGTTTTCAATCTCAAAATCATTCAAATTATAATAATATTGTTTCTTCAATAGTATTTCAAAAGTATAGGGACTACATGATGCATAAGCTTTAAAATAATCTCATTCCTATATCAGGATCAATACATTTGGACAATGCCTTTCAAGAAATTAGAATTAGAGATCCATATGCCAACAGCCTTTGAAGAAAATCCTTTGAAGGTGGACATCACAACACCTGGATAAACTCAACACTATGTCGCAGCCTTTCTTCTTTGTGTTTTTCTTCCCTTAAAAGCATCATCATTCTATTTTCACTCTGACAAGAAAATTTCATAAACAAATTATATAATAATTTCTTTTCTTCTAGATATGAAATGTTTATTCAAAATACAGAAAGGTTATTTGACAGATGGTTCATGTTACAAATTTTTAATAAAATGTAAGCTTTTTTGAAAACAAGAAAATAAAATTTTGGTTGCTCTGTGCTCTGCTTTTCACAGAAATCTCTCTTTTAAAGAAAAAGGCTGACTTAACTTGCCATCTTAGGTTTATTTGAATTTTCGTCCAAGGATAGCAACATAAATGATTTCTTAGGCAGCAGATGTGTTTTCTGGAGCAAAGAAAATGATAGCTTTTAAGGGTAATAGTGTCTTGCACTTTGCCACTCTAATTATTTAGACACCTCTGTAATCAGTGGCAGTGAGCACTGGGGGATTGCTGTGCTTCAAAGCAAATGTTACATCTTTCATCTTCTCAGGTTGAAACAGGACAATTTGTCATTAAGCCATACAGTCTCCTGTGAGGTTAGCTTCGGTTTAGCCTTTCATACCGTCTCACCTCCCACATAGGAGCAAGGCCATTGTCTTTAAGAAGAACGTTGAAGCGAGGCTGGCTTATATAGAAAGCTTTTCATTGTTGTTGAAGCTGCAGACCATCAAATCCTATATAATAGAAATATGGTAGTTCAAACCAGTATATCTGTAAGAAATCACTCGCTTTTAACATGAGTTTATCTGCACATACCCCTAGTCCTGTCCTCTGTTAACAGCTGGGCCATTATGTGCCCCACATTTCTGCTGAATGACTTTAATTATACTGGGATCTGTCTAACTTGATTTGAACCACTGCCGAATAGATACTGGGAAGTTTTGTTTTGTTTTAATGTATTTCAGAATCAGCCTTTCAATAGCAAACTGTATTTTAAGACACAATAGAAATAGAATGAGAAACAGGGAGTTGGAGAAAGATTGATTGGAGTATAAGTGTAAGTTAAAAACTCTTCCCATGCCGGGCGGTGGTAGAGCATGCCTGTAATCCCAGCACTTGGGAGGCAGAGGCAGGCAGATTTCTGAGTTTGAGGCCAGCCTGGTCTACAGAGTGTGTTCCAGGACAGCCAGGGCTACATAGAGAAACCCTGTCTCAAAAAACCAAAAACAAACAAACAAAAACCAAAACTCTTCCCATGGTTGTGTAAGGGAAGAATTCTAGAATAAATGATGCAGGCATTCCCATAAGTTTTATACCTCAAAAAATACAGAAGAGAAGCAACAAGGAGCTAGAAAGAATCCACTGTGTGCACCACGGTCACCAGCAAATCTCTCATACCAATATGGAAGAAGGTAAAGGGCAAATAATCTAAAGAACAAGAATGACAAAAAAAAAGTTTCAAGTATTAGCAATCCTCTCTCAACAATGTAAATTATCTCAACTTTTTAATTGATGTAGATCAGTGACTAGGATAAAGAAACCAGATCTAGGTTGGAGAGATGATTCAGTCAGTAAGAAGACAACCTGAGTTTGGATCCCAGCACCATATGTAAAGCTAGGCATGCATGCTTCAGGTAATCACCCCCATATAAGCTCATGCAAGCTACCTTAGCTAATTTGAGTCAGTCACAAGAAAAGATATTGAAGTAGAGGTGGGAAGGGTGTCAGTAAAATGGTTCTCAAAAGGAGAGTGAATGGGTATGAGAAAGCTATTGGGAAGTCAAATATTCCCTCAAATTCATTATATAAATATATGAATTCTCAATGATGATGGTAATGATTATGAAAATGATGATGATGATTCCTGGTACAAGATCATATATATCTTCAACCACAGGTCTAGCAGAGGAAAACACCACTGCAGATCCTAGGAAAGTGAAAGAGACAATAGCTTAGCTCACACTGAGAACACTGGATTTAATATAAAACCTTCTCTCAAAAATAAGCTGAAACTATAGAAGAAACTGAATATAAACCTCTTGTCTCCATACAAGCACACATGAACAAGGACATACATATTAGCAAACAGAAGATAGAAAAAGAGAGAGATCAGCTATATGATGACACTCTCAAAACACCCTACCTGAAAACTTACATTTTCACCTACTAATACCAGAGGATTAGACACAGGAAGGGATAGGAGAACATTCCTTTGCATGTATACAGTATGTTTAAATATATGCATCTCTAGAAGCAAGGTGATAGCTAAGCTAAGTGGGTCTGTTAAAAGATAAATCACTGTTGTTAGATGTCAGCTGCTGTGTTGGGACTCCCGCCACTGCAGAAGAGCCCTGAACTTAATTTAAGAGGCAAAGTCGATATTTCTTACTACCCGAAATGATGAAGTAGTCAATGTATCTTAAGCAGCATATACAGTCTTGGTATATGTTCTTATATCAGATCGATATTGAATATAAAAGTATGTTATAGTATATAAAACTCCCAATTCTTAGAAACTTGAGCAAAGGCTTAGAAAATATACTAATTGAAGTATCAACCCTGACACATGGGCAAATCAAAATGATTGACACTTTCTTGATTCTTTTTTATTATTATTTTATTTTTTATTTATTGGATATATTCTATATTTACATTTCATTTCCCTTTCTCTGGCTCCCCATTCCCCAAAGGTCCCACATGCCTTTTTCCCTCCCCCTGTTCCCCCATCCACCCCTTCCCACTTCCCTGTTCTTATATTCCCCTACACTGATGTTTTGATCCTTTCCAGCACCAGGGTCCACTCCTTCCTTATTGTCGGATATCATTTGATATGTGGATTGTGTCTTTGGTGTCCCAAGAGTCTAGGCTAATATCCACATATCAGTGAGTGCATACCATGGGCATTCTTTTGAGACTGGGTTACCTCACTTAGTATGATGTTCTCTACCTCCATCCATTTCTCTAAGAATTTCATGAATTCATTGTTTCTAATGGCTGAATAGTACTCCATTGTGTATATATACCACATTTTTTGTAGCCATTCCTCTGTTGAGAGACATCTGGGTTCTTTCCAGCTTCTGGCTATTGTAAATAATGCTGCTATGAACATAGTGGAGCATGTATCCTTATTGCATGCTGGGGAACCTTCTGGGTATATGCCCAGGAGTGGTAAGGCTGGGTCCTCTGGAAGTATCATGTCCATTTTTCTGAGGAACCTACAGACTGATTTCCAGAGTGGTTGTACTAGCTTGTAGTCCTACCAGCAGTAGAGGAGTGTTCCTCTTTCTCCACATCCTCGTCAACACTTGATGTCTTCTCCTGAGTTTTTAATCTTAGTCATTCTGACTAGTGTGAGGTGAAATCTCAGGGTTGTATTGATTTGCATTTCTCTAATGACTAATGATGTTGAACATTTTTTAATGTTTCTCAGCCATCCGAATTTCTTCAGGTGAAAAGTCTTTGTTTAGCCTGTACCCCATTTTTGGATAGGGTTATTTGGTTTTCTGGGGTCTAACTTCTTGAGTTCTTTGTATACATTGGATATTAGCCCTCTGTCAGATGTGGGGTTGGTGAAGATCTTTTTCCAATTTGTTGGTTGCCGATTTATCCTTTTGACAGTGTCTTTTGCCTTACAGAAACTTTGTAATTTTATGAGGTCCCATTTGTCTATTCTTGCTCTTAGAGCATAAGCAATTGGTGTTCTGTTCAGGAATTTTCCCCCTGAGTCAATGTCCTCAAGGGTCTTCCCCAGTTTCTTTTCTATTAGTTTTAGTGTGTCTGGTTTTATGTGGAGGTCCTTGATCAACTTGGAATTGAGCATAGTAGAAGGAGATAATAGTTGATCAGTTCTCTTTCTTCAGCATGTTGACCTCCAGTTGAGTCAGCACCATTTGTTGAAAAGACTATCTTTTTTCCACTGGATGTTTTCTGCTCCTTTGTCAAAGATCAATTGGCCATAGATGTGTGGGTTCAATTCTGGGTCTTAGATCCTATTCCATTGATCCGCCTCCCTGTCACTGTACTAATACCATGCAGTTTTTAACACTACTGCTCTGTAGTATTGCTTGAGGTCCGGGATATTGATTCCCCCAGAAGTTTTTTTTTTTTTTTTTTTTTTTTTTACTGTTGATGATAGTTTTAGCTATCCTGGGTTTTTTGTTATTCCAGATGAATTTGAGAATTGCTCTTTCTAACTCTATGAAGAACTGAGTTGGGATTTTGATGGGGAATGCATTGAATCTGTATATTGCTTTTGGTAAGATTGCCATTTTAACTATATTAATCCTGCCAACCCACGAGCATGGAAGATGTTTCCATTTTCTGAGGTCTTCTTCAATTTCCTTCTTCAGAGACCTGAAGAACACATCAAAACGATCATTCACCATGATCAAGTTGGCTTTATCCCAGGGATGCAGGGATGGTTCAATACGTAATCCACTACATCAACAAACTCAAAGAAAAAAAAACACATGTTCATCTCATTGGATGCTGAAAAAGCATTTGACAAAATTCAGCATCCTTTCATGCTAAAAGTCTTGGAAAGAACGGGAATTCAAGGCCCATAACTAAACATAGTAAAAGCAATTTACAGCAGACCGATAGCCAACATCAAGGTAAACAGAGAGAAACTTGAAGCAATCCCACTAAAATCAGGGACTAGACAAGGCTGCCCCCTCTCACCATATCTCTTCATTATAGTACTTGAGGTACTAGCTAGAGCAATTCAACAACATAAGGAAGTCAAAGCGATACAAATCGGAAAGGAAGAAGTCAAACTATCAGTATTCGCAGATGACATGATAGTATACTTAAGTGACCCAAAAAACTCCACCAGAGAACTCCTACAGCTGATAAACAACTTCAGCAAGTGGCTGGTTATAAAATCAACTCAAGCAAATCAGTAGCCTTCCTATATGCAAAGGATAAGCAGGCCGAGAAAGAAATTAGGGAAATAACACCCTTCACAATAGCCACAAACAATATAAAGTACCTTGGTGTGACTCTAACCGAACAAATGATTGACACTTTTGAAGTGATTTTCAGCAATATTAGTTGTGTCTGGACTGGACTGGGAGAGAAAATGGTCAATGGCTAATCCAGGACAAAGGTGACAGGAAGAGAAGCTCTAATTGAGATCAAAGCAGATCTATTTCACTGCTTCCTCTGTAAAAAAGATTAAAGCTTCATATTTACATGGCATATTATTTTATTTATGACTTAATATATATTTATATAGTAATACATGCATAATTCAAGATGATATTTTATGAACCTAGAAATACCATTTTCTAGAGGTGGGACTCAATTATTGAAAATGGAACCCATAGCTATCTATATTTTATTAATTAATAATATGAGAGGATATAAGTATGGCAAACACATTTCTAGTAATAAACTAATCTTTCACATTTAATAGAAACTCAGTAGATTCTTTTATAAAGCATTCTTATAGTATAACCAGGATAAATGAAAAATATTATCATAATTATAGATGACTATGATGGTGTAATATGAATGGAATACTGATATCCTCTTAGAAGAATCATAACAAAATTTGAAGAAGAAGCTGGTTTCCCAGAATTGATGGAACAAAGAAATTTGGTTATGTTATTTGTTTTGAATGAAGCATATTTACTGCAAAGTAATTTATGTCAATTACATTCTAAAGAAGCTTGGCCCAGCAAGGAAAGGAGTTTGCAGCCAATGAAGAAGCCCAACATTCTTCTTGAGTTTTCAGATGCATTTCCTGTAAATATGAATATATGTCTGCATAAATCATGACCCATATGTTCAATCTACACCGCAGTTCCTCAGAAATTAGTCAATTAATAGCCACTCAAGAACAGCAATACAAGATAAAATTCCTCCCTTTCTGATTAGATTATTTTGATCTATTTGTTTCAGTGACTTGAAACATCTCATCTGAGGTTAATGTAAAAGTTGTTGTAAACAGCCAAGAGGTATGCAAATATGGTAAGTCCAGTTGTGAAGTCTGGTCTGGGATGCCATATCTCCCATACTTGAGCTCTTTATCAGTTCCAATCTTTCTCATTTACTTTTATAAAAATTACATACATTTTCCATACTTATGCCAACTATGGCTACCAATATACAAGGATAATTTTAGCTGACTTTCCCCTGAGTATCATTAATATAAATTTGACTGCAAAGCCAGCCTTTATTTCTTTCATTTTGTTCAGATAATAAAAAAAATGACATGTCACTCAAAATATGCAAGCCACAAATCTCACATAAGTCACTGGCTGAAGCAATTTTATACTAATGGATCTGAGATACTGTAAACAATCTAATCACATTCTTTCTAATGTAAAATAGAAAATTCCTAAGTGGGTGGCTTTGTGTATGATACTCAGAAAATGATCACAGGCTAATTGTAGAGATTTTTGATATGAATATTGTATATGCAAAAGAAGCCTGGAATTTCTGTGATTTGAAATGATACTTTCACCAGTAATACACGTGTATTACTGGTGACAATTATATTGAAGACTTAAAAAAAGAAAGAAGTAGAAATAATTGAGCCAGAAGAGGATCTGTGGTCAATGAGGGGAAACTTTTAAACTAGAACCTCAGCTCTCGGCAGTTTATTTGGCAACTTTAACATCATCTCCTGCAGAGATTCGATGTAAATGACGATGTCTTCTGGTAATAGGCAAACCTCCAGACATGGACCCAGCCTGCCATACATCTATGGATGCACAATTAGAATTTTCCAAAGCTTGTTCCTTTGGTAGCACATATAGAAATTGCAATTATTCAGAGCAGGTTAGTATGGTTGCTGTATAAAGAGAATGCATAAGAATGCATGTATTCCTGAAGCAGACAATATGGAAAGGGATGCAAGGAGAGCAGAGGTGGGGAAGACAGGAGGGGGACATAAGGAACAGTAGACATGGTCAGTGCATGACACATTGTATGGAAATGTCACATGAAACCCACTAAACTGTGTGATTAATTCAGGTTAATAAAAATATTCCTCAACTTCTCAGGCTTATCTTTGGGAGAGCCCTTCATCTACTCTAACTGTTCTGAAGTCACAATAAAAAATAAAAATAAAATAAAAAGAATTGATGCTTTCAGAAGTGCTTCCCCAAAGTCCATTTTTAGGCTCATCAGAGACCCAAAATACAAATAGTTGGTCAGTAGAAACAACAGGGACTTATTTTCTAAGCTCTACAGGTTAGAAGTCCAAGATCAGAAAGAGATGAGATACATATGATAGATTTTTATCCCATCAGTTTCCTCTGGCCGTGATGTGTAGGCAATCCACAGCATACTCAACTGGTCTACCTTCATCTTCAGATACCCATAGCATTTTTCATGTGTGTGTTTGCCTGCCTGTACCAAGATTTTGCATTCTTTTTTTATTCGATATATTCTTTATTTACATTTCAGATGATTTCCCTTTTCCTGGCTCCCTGCCCCCCCCCAAAGGTCTCATATGCCCTTTTCCCTCCCCACCCACCCCCGCGTTCCACCATCCTCCCCTTCCCCCTTCCCTGTTCTGGTATTCACCTACACTGATGCATTGGCCTTTCCAGATCCAGGGTCCCTTCCTTCCTTCTTCTCGAACATCATTTGGTATGTGGATTGTGAGATTTCACTTCACACCAGTCAGAATGGTTGGATCTGGCAAATATCATCATAACTGAGTTAACCCAACCACAAAAGAATACACATGAAATGCAATCACTGATAAGTGAATATTAATGAGCCCAAAAGCTCTGAATACTCAAGGCACAATTAGCAAATCAAAAGATTCCCAAGAAGGAAGGAAAGTACCCTGGTCCTGAAAAGACTGGATCCAGTTTTGTAAGAGAGTAACAGAACAGAGAAATGGGGGTGGGGGTGTGGAATGGGCTGAGGGAAGAGGACTTATGGGACATATGGTGAAGGGGGAACTGGGAAAGGGGAAAGCCTTTAGAATGTAAACAAAAAATATAGAAAATAAAAACAATATATCAAAAAAAAACCTTAGAAGACATCAGGTGTTGGCGAGGATGTGGAGAAAGAGGAACACTCCTCCACTGCTGGTGGGACTGCAAACTGGTACAACCACTCTGGAAATCAGTCTGGCGGTTCCTCAGAAAACTGGACACGATACTTCCAGAGGACCCTGCCATATCACTCCTGGGCATATACCCAAAGGATTCCCCAGCATGCAATAAGGATACATGCTCCACTATGTTCATAGCAGCCTTATTTACAATAGCCAGAAGCTGGAAAGAACCCAGATGTCCCCCAACGGAGGAAGGGATACAAATGATTTTGCATTCTTATATAGAGTAGGGCTCCAGTATTATTTGATTAAGTCATGCATGCATGGTCTTATCTTAACAAACTATATCTGCCATGGTAATTCTATGTAAAGCCATATTCTGAAACCTAGGAATTATACTGCAATATACAAGCAATAGCAATAAAGACACAATTTAATGATAGCACTCATATAGCATTCACACAATTCAATCTATATAGGCAACACAGTAATTGGCAGTCTTAACTGAACTAATGAATGTCTACATATTGAAGATATGTTATGAATTTCAAAGATATTGGTCCCAAGACCTATTTTAAATTTTAGTCAGGAAGAGGTGACCTGTAAGAGAACATATAGGAATTCAGAGCTGTGCTAGTACAGGAACTAGTCATATTCTCCAGTGAACATGCACTGGATTAGACATACTTAAAATAAAAATAAAAAATACCAGAATTAATGTTTGGAAAGGAATGTATACATTAAGAGTATAAAGATATTAGACTGAGTGCAGTGATTCTTCAAGGATTTTGGGAATAGATCTTCCTCAAGATTCAGGTGTACCACTCTTCCGCATATACTCAAAGGATACTTCATGCTTCTACAAAAACATCTGTATAACCATGTTCATTACTGTTCTGTACATCATAGCCAGAAATTGGAAACAGTCTAAATATCCCTTAATATATCAATGAATAAAGGAAATATGGTACATTTGCATAATAGAGTATTACTCAGCTATTTTAAAAATGAAATCATGACCTGGGTGGTGTTGGCACACACCATTAACCCCAGCACTCAGGAGGCCAAGGCAGTAGGATCTCTGAGTTCATAGTCAGCTTGGTCTACCAACTGAGATCCAGGACAGCCAATGCTACACAAAGAATCCTGACTCGAGAAACAAAAATGAAATCATAAAATTCACTGGTATGTAAATGGAATTAGAAAAAAGTCAACCTGGGCGAAATAATCTAGACAGAACAAATATGGTGTGTATTCAGTTATATGTTAGTTTCTAAGTCTTTCTTCCTCCTCTTCTTCCTCCTCTTTTTTTTAAAAAAAATATTCTAACCTAACTTGTCTGGTTTTATATTTTATTTTATTATTATTCTTTAATTATCTGTTTATTTTCATTAGATACATACAGTATGGATTTTGATGGGAAGGGAAGTGGGAAGAATCTCAAGTTGTTTGAGGAGGTGAATCATAATATACTATATTTTATAATCTATTTTAAATAAAAGAAAAATAGGAATTTAAAAAAGAATATAATAATAGTAGCATTTTCCAAACCTTAGTTCGTTGAATCTCTCCACTTTATCTTATCTGTTATTCCCACTCTTGTGAGGGAGGCAATGTGATCTAGATTGGGCTGAGCACTCCATAGTGATTTATGCTCTGCACTATGGCTGGTTTTGAGTCTCTGTACTAACCACCATCTATTCAGTAGTTTCTATTGCATAAAGAAGCTCCTCAGATGAGGGATGAGTTGTACCAGAAAATTGGAATAAAGATGTTTAGAGAGTAGAGTTGCTAATATGTATCTTTAGAAAAATAATAGCATTTGGGCTTATGATTTCGCCAGTCATGGATTCCTGGCCAGGTTTCCTACCAGGCACAAAATCCCTCCTGTGGCCATGGATACATGTATGAGTTGATCCTGAAAGACATAAGAATGTGGGAAGTGACTTAAAAACATTGTATTTATGTATTATATTACCAAAAATGTTAAAAGAGCATAATCATGCACACCCATGTCATGGTGATTCTAGATACCCGAGTTTAGACAGCTGCCTGTTTCAGATCCCATCCACTTGCATATCAGTATTTCCAATATAAAAGGTTTCATCAAACTGTCAGCAGAAAGGAAATAAAACTTTCAACAAAGATTATGACTTTACTCATGACAACTATGTAGTAATCATCCCACTTACATTTTAAAGTGATTATTTATATGAGTCCAAAATAAAAATGAAGATTTTCCTCTTGGAATACTTGTTGATGTTTTGCATCCTAAAGGCAAGGAACAAATTTAAATTCCATACCAAGTTTCAGCCTGGTGTGGCCTGAGAGATATAAATTAGTTGATCTTGACATAAGATTATTATCACAATAAGTGGATATTAGTCCAGAAGCTCTGAATACCCAAGACACAATTAACATATCAAATGATTCCCAAGAGGAAGGAAGTAGACGTCCCTGGTCGTGGAAACGTTTGATGCAGCAAGGTAGGGGATTACCAGGACAGAGAAGTGGGAAGGAGTTGATCTGGGGAATGGGCAGAAGGAAGAGGGCTTATGGGACTTATAGGGAAGGGGGAACTGGGAAAGGGGAAATCATTTGGAATGTAAACAAAGAATGTAGAAAAAAGATTATTATCACAAACAAATGGCAGCAATACATATTAGAGAATTTGGTTTCAGTAAATCTTACTATTCTGTCTTCCAATATGAATAACTTTCAAATATACATTTAATATTTGTATAAAAGCATCTTGAAAAAAATTTCAATGAGAAAAAATGCAAAATTTCTAAGTTTCTGTCCAAGACAGCAAATCCTATTTAGCCCAGGAGACAAAAAAGACTCAAATTCCAGAGAAAATTGAATTTTTATAGCATGTGCACAGTGAAACTTCACATCATTAAAAGTGATTAAACTCAACATGATGTGTGCCTAAAAGGGGAATTCACAGATTAAATGGAGGCTTATTCAAAATTCCCAAGAAAATTGGCATTCCAAACCACAAGATGACTAAAAGCAAGACAAAACTAACTCACACAGAAAACAGTGAAGAAGGCACATGAACAGATCAGCCAGTGAGCTAGTAAATAAAAGAGCCCTCACTGAAAATGGCAAATGCTGTATCAAGTATCAATTGTGCTGCACAATAAATGATTAAAGTTACTCTGTTTGGGGAGTTATTTAGATCAGAATAAATTTGTATGTGCACAGAAATCATTACACCTAGCTATATATCAATCCATTAACATGTTCAGAGCTCAGATTCTCTCTGGGTAAAAGTAAGATTAATGAATATCATTTTGACTCTTACAACTGACAGTTATTTTGAAGGTCACCAGACTGGATTTTATCAGGTGCCTCAATTCATTTATTTGTTTGTTTCTTATTTGATCAGTTGATTGGCTTGGGGCAGGTTTCCCATGTATCCCAGGACAACATCAATTGCATACCTAACAAAGAATGGTCTTAGACAACTGATGTGTGTGTGTGTGTGTGTGTGTGTGTGTGTTCACATACAGTTCACAGAATTGAAACCACAGCCTCCTGCACAAGAGGCCTGAGTTTTAAAGCCCCTTTATGTAATCCATTTTTATTTCAGGAAAGTTTTCCAAGTAAAATCATTTTATATTCTCATGTTTTTTGAAAAAAAAAAAACAGTTGCTAAGTTTCAGCAAGAGTGTATTCATCTTTAAAATCCAAAACAGCGTTTAATGCAATTAAAGTTGATTGGACTCCCAAGTGCCAAGGCATAGAATAATCACCAATCATGATTGTAGAGAAATAGTAAAATGTTGGTATCCTTTGTTAGCTACTCATTTTTTCCTCCAGTCACACCTTGTTTTTTCTTATAAAATTATTGTAGTAGAAGACTAAAAATAATATTTGGAAAGCTAAACTCGAACAACTTTGTTTTGTGTGGAGAAAGTTTTGATTCCACACATCATCATTTGAAAGATATCAAAAAACATAATCATAAGCTCTACTTCTTGTCATACTTGCAAATAAATATTTTCCAAAATAAAACCACATATTTTAGGTAAATTTCTACATAACAACATACTCCAGACTTATCAATGAGAGATTTACTGTATTCAAAAATGCATTAATTTAGTAATATAGAAGAGAAAAAACAGAATTTTTCACAGCAGAATGGCTTATTCTGGAAAGCACTGGAAACTGCCAGAACTAATAGGCAGATAGTGTCATCCGAATACAGTCTGTTGGTGCTACTCTGACAAAACATCCTGGTTTATGTAACTTGTAAAGAACAGAAATGTGACTTTTATAATTATGACCTCAGACAACTCACAGATTTGGCTCTAGAATATTCAACTAGATGGAAAAGGCTTTTCTGTTTTCAATGTTTTATATGGCATTCTTCAGTAGAGGGGATGCTGTGTCTTCGCATGACAGGAAGGACAGAAGGGGGAAAAGGAGTGAACCCCTTCTCCAAATCATTTTGTGTGGATCCTCAGTCTGTGAGAACTCTGCTCCCATATTTAGTTCCCCGCCCAAATTGTTGCACTTAAATTTCAATTTGACATGAATGTTGGAAAGGGAAATCTATTTAAACCCCAGTGTTTTGCAGAGGCAGCATCTGTGTTAAGAAAAACCCATGACTGTGGCTTCAAACTAGATCTACCTGTGTCTTCTTCATGACTTTGTTTTCTTACATCATAGTAGCTGCAAGGAAGTCAGATTTTATATCAAGAGACGGGGCACAGAATTGAATATAGTCCAGCAAACAAATACTAGACTAGATATCTCATACCCTTTACAGAAGAAGATTTGGAGAGTGTTCTTCCATAGTTCCTATGAGTTATAAATGAAAAAGTGGTCCACATAGTCTCAAGATATGAGAAAAGGTGTTTATTACTCTCACCATGTTCAATCCAAGACCAACATGCAGAGGGAAGATAATGCAAGTATTGGAGCCATTATTTGCAGCTTCTGGCCCAAATCTTTTTTGTTTTTTTTTTTGTTTTGTTTTGTTTTGTTTTGTTTTTTGGCTTTTTTTTGGGGGAGGGTTGTTTTGAGACGGGGTTTCTCTGTGTAGCACTGGCTGTCCTGGAACTCACTCTGTAGACCAGGCTGGCCTCAAACTCAGAAATCTGCCTGCCTCTGCCTCCCAAGTGCTTGGATTAAAGGTATGCTCCACCACCACCACCTGGCTTCTGGCCTAAATCTAATGTTTTATGGCTTCCTTTATTACATGTTCTTTACTTGACTTATGAAAATTCATAATGTTCTGTGTGCTGGGACAGGTCTGTAAGCCCAGCTAAACAGGAGGCTGAAGTAGAAAGGTCCAAAGATTAAGGCCTGCTTGTACTACATAGAAAATCTACCCTAGTGCTCCAAAGATTTTTTTCTGATTTATAGTTAAAGAACTAATGTCCCAGTGTGTGATTATTTTGTTATTAGGGTAGAGGTAAAAATCAACAGCTTATGCTCTGAATTTAACCCACTGCATTTCTATAAAGTTCTGTCGGATCACTTATATCTCCTGTTTTCAGTATTTCTTGTACTGCTGCAGAGTTGAGCAGTTGCTACAGAGACCTAAGCCTCTAGCGTTTACTATGTGAATCTCTACTTTGAGCTAAGATCTCCTTTTGAGCCAAAGGTTTAGACAACCGAGGAGCTCTTTTACATGACACAAAGACAGATTTTGATGTGAGAGAAAAGGTGCCTAGGAAATGTCAGATGTTTCCTTATCATTTTCATACACTTTGTCCAGGATGTACAATTGCAATTCTTAGTTGTTTTACAATGACTAAAGTATTCAAAGGTATCTTGCCTGAGTCTGAGTTATAGAGGGACTTAAGAGGAAAACTGAAAAGATTTTGTATATATTATAATAATCAAATCAAATCTGCCTAATCAAATGTATCTGAGCCCTGATATTTGATTCAAGTTAAATCCTTTGTTTACTTTTATTTACTTTTTGCATAGGAAAGGTCAAAGTAATGGTTTGAATAACATGGAAGAGACTGAGTCTTTTTGGCAAGTTGTTTTTACTCCTTTTGTTTAGACTAGCTACACACAAATAATGCTCTCAATAATAAACTCTTTTGAAGTATGACACAATTCGATGCTTCTGGCTCCTGTTAATGGGCTTATTTTGTTGTTAGAAATCTTTGTTAAAAATAACAGTATCTAGTGTAGATAGTTTAATCAGGAGATTTCTTGAGAACTAAGAATTACAAACTATATTAAAATACATTGCTGTAGAGCCTTCAGTCAAGATTGCTGCCGACTCTATGACTCAGAGCCATGATTAGTAAAGAACTATAATTCAGAAATCTGCTTCCATAACTATTGTTTCCATCATGTTAGTACTATTCTCTGTCTCTGTCTCTCTGTCTCTGTCTCTGTCTCTGTCTCTCTCTGTCTCTCTGTCTCTCTCTCTCTGTCTCTCTCTCTGTCTCTCTCTCTCTCTCTCTGTCTCTCTCTCTCTCTCTCTCTCTCTCTCTTAGTATGTGTATGCATGTGTATTTGTGTGAGAGAGAAATAGAGACATACAGACAGTGTGTGGGGGTGTGTTTCAGTAGCTACTGGAAGCAATTTTTGTTTCCATATAGATTTCAAAAGACATCTCAGATGACTGCAGGGCTGTCACAAACAGAACTACTCCAGGCAAGCAGAGCTTTTTGTGTGCAGTTAGGCTTTCAGCAAGATGGAATGCATTACCTGCCCCAAATCCTTAAGGTCAGGGCCTTCTAGGAATAAATGAAGACAATTCCAGAAAAGCAAAGCTTAAGGTGGGCAGCCCAGCAATGCTACATTCAGGGAGGGGACATCTTCTATACTCTTTCTAGAAAGAAAAGCATGGAATTAAACAGAGTTATGTTTAAGCTTTAAGAATTATTTTTTCAAGACATAAAATTTCCTTTATCCTTCCTAATTATTTTTTCTGCCTAACTGTCTACATATCTTGTCATTGCAGAATAGTAATATTTTAGAATAAATTGTGCATTGAGGTTTGACAGTATCAAGTTTATAAGGTATTCAGATGAAATTTAGATATGTATTTTGAAATGGATGTTGAAACAAAACATAACTTGGAACTATTGAGATGGAATCATTGTGTATTGAGAAGGAATGGGTTTGGGGCTACCTTGGGATACCATGCAATGAATATTAATTTCCTTTCCATATTCATATGATGAACTCTTCAGCCTGCATTTATGGTACTAGGAATTTTGGCTTTCTGAGAGTGGTTGGGACATAAAAACAAAGCTCTCTTGAGTAAAATTAGCGCCCTTACAAATGCCTTACATTAAGATCCCTGCTGATCTCTCCAATGAACTTAGAGAAAGATGGGCTTTCTAGGGAGAGGGACCTCCACATTAAGATTCAGATGAGGTACAAACTGAGGTACTTGGTGGTATCTTGGCAGCCAACTTTCAGCTTCCTGAACTATTCTTGAACTATGGGTCAGAGACTTTCTGCTCCTTATGACCCATGGGTCAAAGCTATTTAATGAAAACAGGGTCTTCGGGACTAAGACAGTCTTTATCTAACTCTTGTTCCTAAATCTCATGATAATATTTCTAGTTCTTTACAAATGAGTATGAGTTTCAAAAAATGTTTCTATGACATGGTTGAATGAATACCCATGCACCAAATAATTTTATGATTTCCCTAGGAATTCAAACATGCTGCTATGTATGTATTTCTTATAGTTATGATCATCTTGTAATGGAAACAACAGTTGAATATGAAATACAAAAGTACCTTCTACATGTTCCTTCTAAAAGGTGGCTCAACTTTTCCATATTTTCATATAGGCAAATAGAAATATGTTGAGTATATGTATATATGTATATAAAACATATATTGAAAAGATATTGTTTCTTTCTAAATTCATAAGTACATTATAAAATTTTAAACAAATTAATGGGGGTAGAGAGAGTACTTAATGGTTAAGAGCATTGGTGCTATGGTTGAATTGTTAATATACACACACACACACACACACACACACACACACAAGCATGCACCTACAAACATACATACAAAGGAAGACTCATAACCATTTGTAACTCTAATGATAGGGGATTCAGAAACCTCATCAATTGATGCATGTATGTACATGCAGGCAATGCATTTACATACATAAATTATTTTTTAACTTGAATACTATAAGTAGCAAGTGGTTTTATAGCTATTGGGTTATTTAATTTATCATTAATTTTTTTGTTTTTTTGTTTTTTTTTTGTTTTGTTTTTTGTTTGTAGAGACAGGGTTTCTCTGCATAGTCCTGGCTGTTCTGAAATTCACTCTGTAGACCAGGCTGGCCTTGAACTCAGAAATCTGCCTGCCTCTGCCTCCCGAGTGCTGGGATTAAAGGCATGTGCCACCACTACCCAGCTATCATTTAATTTGTAATCCAAAATTTCCCTTTAATAAAGTTGTAAAATTGAAAAATTATTTTAGCATTAGCATAATATTGCTTTACATATTATTTAATACAATGTAAATTTAATATCAAAATATTTTATTGAGATTTGAAGATGTCTCTAATTGTTTATATTTTGTTTATTATTCCTATACCTTTAACATTATTGAATTCCATGAGAAGAAAACTGAACTATGAATATATTTCAAGATATATTTATATATCTTGGTCTGAGAAATTTTATTTTAAAATGCTCCTGAATTCACTCACAAGGCTTTCTCAACACTTTGATGTCTATCCTCAACTTCTCTCAGCATTTTCAATCTAGAAGCTTGTTCTATGATACATAAATCATTTGGTAATTTTCCAAAATATGTTTATCTCATCTTGTTTTGCAAATTCATTAATAAATTGTTATACATAGCAAAGATCATTTACAGACATTGACACTAGCAAGGAATGAAAAAATTTATTTCCTGGCTCCCATTTAAGGCTGAGATTGTATTACCAATTTAAAATATAATACTTGCAAATGATACACCATCATATCAGTAATTTCCATTTCCCTAATCTGAGAATGCAATTATATTATACACAAGCAAACAGGTTTCCTTTGTTATGAATGTTTCATTTATACTCTTGAAGTATTATTTCTTTGAGACTCACTCTGCCTTTTCATTGATCTAGGTGTAAATTATATAATCTATAGACTAGCATTTTAACAACTAAAATATTGCAGTTATAATAATCTCTCAATTTGAATATACAAACATAGGATTTTCTTTCCCTTTTATTGGATATTTTATTTGCATTTCAAATGTTATCACCTTTCCTGATTTATCCCCCAGAAACCCCTATCCTATCCCCCCTCATCCTGCTTCTATGAGGGTGTGCCCCCACCTACCCACCTATTCCTTGAATTCCCCTACACTGGGGCAACAAGTCTTCACTGGTCCAAGGGCCTCTCCTCCTACTGGTGCCCAACAAGGCCATCCTCTGCCATGTATATGGCTGGAACCAGGGTCCCTTCATGTATATTCTTTGGTTGATGGTTTAGTCCCTAGAGCTCCCTGGAAGCTCTAGGAAGTCTGGTTGGTTGACATTATTGTTCTTCCTGTGGGGTTGCAAACTCCTTCGGTCCTTTCTCTAGCTCCTCTACTGGGGACCCCATTATCAATTCAATAGTTGGTTGCAAGCATCTGCCTCTGTATATGTCAGACTGGCCGAGCCTCTCAGGAGACAGCTATATCAGGCACCTGTGAGCATGCAATTCTTGGCATCCACAATTGTATCTGCATTTGGCGACTGTATATGGGGTGGATCCCCATGTGGGGCAGTCTCTCAGTGGCCTTTCCTTCAGGCTCTGCTCCACACTTTGTCTCTGTATTTCTTCCCATGGGTATTTTGTTTCCCCTTCTAAGAAGAAGCAAAGCACCCTAATCAGTGTATGGTTGATATATGTGACTGAAGACATGTGTGTCCCAAGAAATGTAGGTTTCAGAAATACACTGTAGGTGTTCAGTCCTGCCCTTATTCCTTGTTTGAGACAGTCTCGGGTCACTATATCTGGTAGACTTGCTCACAAGGACTGTTTCTAACTTCTACTAGAATTACAGGAGTGAACTGCTGTAGGTAGTAACAGACAGCTTTATGTGTGCTCTGAACATCCCCCACTTCTCTCAAGCAGGTGAAGTAAATGGTCTACCCAAACAACCATCATCACTCCAGCATAGTTTTCAGACTGAATGAGGGAACTAGTGTGGGTATGCCATGGTCCAAAGTTATGTCATCTATGAGTCGATATTTCCTAACTTTCATAAATTAATCCAGTTTTATTTCTCATAAGACAGAAGCTACCTTCATAATTAGCACAGATACTGAGATCTAGGCTTCTGAGCCTGTACACACTTGCTACAGTTCTAGCACCATGCCAGTCTTTTCCTGTCTTGATTTTTATGGACTGATCCTCTGAAACTGTAGGCAAGCCCCCAATTAAATGCTTTCTTTTATAAGTCATGGTGTCTCTTCACTGCAATAGAACAGTAGCTAAGACAGTATTGAATAACCAATTATAGGGCTCATCCCTAGAGAGGGCTCTTTCTCCCTCTTTCAGCATTGCTTAATTGCCTAGTTACTTTTCTGAGTTGAGCCTTAGGAGAGTTCCGTCTTTCATGTAAGCATGTCTAGTTATGTTGTACTTACTCAGGCCATAGTGTTCCATTATTAAAGGATATACACAAATAGCACTAAACAGACTAAGCAATAATCTAGCAATAGCAATTAAAGGGGCGGGGAAAGGTCATGTATTTATGAAATATGAAGTTGTGGTTGTACATTGGAGGGGCTGAATGGAGAAGAGGTAAGGGACAAAATAGTGTGATGGCATTTTAATTATGAAGAACTAAATAGAAATATTCAGGAAACTTTCACCTCTACTATTCATGAACAAATTTTCTTTTGTCATTGTTATTAAATGTACAGCATTATTTTCCACACATAATATTTTTATTAGTTGTTAGGGAATTTCATACAATGCACCCTGATCACACTTGCTTTCCATTCCTCCAAAGTTCACCCTCCTGCCCTGTGGACTCCCCCATAGACTGTTTGGATGTGTGGGGGAGGTTAACAGAAGCTTTCAATGTCTCACAACCTCAGTTATGAGTCTAAAGTAATCTGTACCACAGCGAAAGAAGCTTCCTTGCCCCTAGCAGCAGATTGTGTGCTTCATTGTTTTGGGATGTAGCTCAGATCACATATAGACATGGTTTCAATTTGCACCAGAAACCACAGAAATCAACATAGCCTCTGATGGCACCACAGACCACAGAAATCTTTCAAAGAGATTTAATCCAGAAACTGAACCATTCTTCATCTTGGGTATCTTGTGATGACCACAATGCTTGAAGCCTATGAGTAGCATTAAAGGGCTGCACTCTCATGTTGCCCCACCCCCCAGGTCTAACAGCTTGAGCAACATGACTCCATGCTGAGGGCTAGGTCTGCTGGTTAAGTGCAGCATTGTCCTAGCATGTAGAAACAGGACAAGGCAGAACTGAAGGTGGTCCTAGCCTCCCAATGCCAGAGGCTGGATGGAGGACCAACCCTATTCATAATTAAGATGCATCTTGATCTGCTGCTCCTCCTGTTCCTCCTCTCTGCACAACAGGCTTCAGCTCCATTCTGCCATCTTTTTTTTACCTTTTTATTCTTTTAATAATTAATAATTTTATTTATTTAAATTCCAAAGTTGTCCCCCTTCCTTGTCCCCCTTGCAAAGTTCTTCCCACATTCAACCTTCCCTTTGTCTCAGAAAACAACCTTCCCTTTGTACCACCCACATCCGCATCCCTTCCCTGGAGTATCAAGTTTCTACAGGATTAGGTACATCCTCTCTCACTGCGGTCACACAATGAAGTAATCTGCTACATATGTGCTGGGGGCCTCAGACCAACCTGAGTATGCTCTTTGGTTGGTAGCTTAGTCTCTGGGAGATCCCATGAGTCAAATCACTTTTTTAAATCATCTTTTCATTAGACATGTCTTTTTTGAGTTGTTCCAGAGAAACTGCATTGTGCTGGTTCATTCTTCATTCCACATCTCCCTGCTAAACTTCTGTGGGTCTCTCAAGCTCCTCATAAAATATTATTATCAAATAAGATAATATTATCTTTTTTATTTTTTTACAATTTTTAATCTTTTTAATCTTTTTATTAGATATTTTACTTATTTACATTTCAAATGTTATCCCCTTTCCCGATTTATCCCCCAAAACTCTTATCCCATTCCCCCTCCTCCTGCTTATATGAAGGTGTGCCCTGATCCACCCAGCCCTCCCCCCATGTCCTGGCATTCCTATACACAGGGGTCATTGAGCCTTCACAGGACCAAGGGACTATCCTCCCATTGATGCCCAAGAAGGCCATCCTCTGGTACATATGCGGATGGAGCCATTAGGTCTCTCCATGTGTACTCCTTAGTTGGTGGATTAGTCGCTGGAAGCTTGGGGGGGGTCTGGTTGGTTGATATTGTTGTTTTTCCTATAGGTTTGCAAACCCCTTCAACTCCTTCCATCCTTTTACTAACTCCTCCAATGGGGACCTCATTGGGAACCCTATCCTTAGTCCAATGATTGGCTGCAAGCATCTACCTCTGTATTTGTCAGACTCTGGCAGAACCTCTCAGGAGACAGCTATATAAGGCTCCTCCTAGCATGTACTTCTTGGTATCCACAATAGTCTCCAGGTTTGTTGACTGTATATGGCATGGAACCCAGGGGAGGCAGTCTCTGGATGGCCTTTCCTTCAGTCTCTGTTCCACACATTTTCTCCATATTTCCTCCTGTGAGTATTTTCCTCCCCCTTCTAAGAAGGAATGAAGCACCCACACATGGCTCCTCCTTCTTTGGCTTCATGTGGTCAGTGAATTGTATTTTGTGTATTCTGTGTATTAGGGCTAATATCCACATATCAGTGAGTGCATACTATGTGACTGGGTTATCTCACTCAGGATAATATTTTCTAGTTCCATCCAATTGCCTAAGAATTTCATGAATTCATTGTTTTTAATAGCTGAGTAGTACTCCATTGTAAAAATATACCACATTTTCTGTATCCATTCCTCTTTTGAAGGACATTTGGGTTCTTTCCACCTTCTGGATATTATAAATAAGACTTCTATGAACACTGTGGAGCATGTGTCATAATTACATGTTAGACCATCTACTGGGTATATGCTCAGGAGTGGTATAGTTGGGTCCTCTAGTAGTACTCTGTCCAATTTTCTGAGGAACCACCAGATTGATTTCCATAGTGATTGAACCAACTTGCAATCCCACCAAAAATGGAGGAGTGTTCTTCTTTCTAAACATTCTCTCCAGAATCTGCTGTCATCTGAATTTTTGGTCTTAGCCATTCTAACTGGTGTGAGGTGGAATCCCAGGGTTGTTCTGATTTGAATTTCCCTGATGACAAAGGATGTTGAACATTTCTTGTGTTGCTTCTCCGCCACTTGATATTCTTCAGTTGAAAATTCTTTATCTCTGTAACCCATTTTTAATAGCATTATTTGATTCTCTAGAATCTAACTTCTTGATTTCTTTGTATATATTGAATATTAGCCATCTGTTAGAAGTAGGATTGATAAAGATCTTTTCCAATCTGTTGTTTGCCATTTTGTTCTATTGACAGTGTCCTTTGCCTTACAGAAGCTTTGCAATTTTATGAGGTTTCATGTCTAGATTCTTGATCTCAGAGCATAAGCCATTGGTTTTCTTTTCAGGAAACATCTTTGTGTCCCCAAGTGTTTGAGACTCTTCCCCACTTTCTTCTCTATTAGTTTCAATTATCTGGTTTTATGTGGAGGTCCTTGATCCACATAGACTTCTGCTTTGTAAAAGAAGATGAGAATGGATCGATTTGCCTTCTTCTGCATCAGACTGCCAGTTGAATTAGCACCATTTGTAAAAAATGCTGTCTTTTTTCCACTGGATGGTTTTAGCTCCTTTGACAAAGATCAAGTGATCTTTGTATATGGGTTCCTTTCTGGATTTTCAATTCTATTTCATTGATCTTCTAGTCTGTCTCTGCACTAATGCCACATACTTTTCATCACTACTGCTCTGTGATACAGCTTGATGTCAGGGCTGGTGATTCCCCCAGGATTTCTTTTATTGTTGAGAATAGTTTTTTTCTGTCCTGGATTTTTTGTTATTCCAAATGAATTTGAGAATTCCTCTTTCTAACTCTATAAATAATTGAGTTGGAATTTTCATGGGGATTGCATTGAATCTATAGATTGATTTTGACTGGATGGACATTTTACTTTATTAACCCTGGAATCCACTAACATGGGAAATCTTTCTATCTTCTTGGGTCTTCTACAATTTCTTTCTACAGACTTGAAGTTCTTGTCATATGGATCTTTCACATGTTCAGTTACAGTCACACCAAGGTATTTTATGTTATTTATAACTATTGTGAAGGGTGTTGTTGACCTAATTTCTTTCTCAGTCTGTTTATCCTTTGAGTAGTAGAAAGGTACTCATTTGTTTGAGTTAATTTTCTATCTAGCCACTTTACTGAAGGTTGTTATCAGCTATAGGAATTCTCTGGGATAATTTTTGGGGTCACTTAACTATACTATCCTATTATCTGCAGATAGTGACATTTTGATTCCTTCCTTCCTTTCTATTTTTTATTCCTTTGACCTCCTTAGGTTGTCTGAATGTTCTAGCTAGAACTTCAAGTACTGTATTGAATACATAGGGAGAAGAGGAGTGGGCAGGCTTTACCAACTTCTGATTTTAGTGACAATGCTTCAAGTTTCTCTCTATTTAGTTTGATGCTACCTACTGGCTTGCTGTTTATTGCCTTTTCTATGTTTAGGTATGGGCTTGAATTCCTGATCTTTCCAAGACTTTTAAAATAAAGGGATGTTAAATTTTGTCAGGTGCTTTCTCAGTATCTAATGAAATGACCATGTGGCTTTTTTCTTTAAGTTTGTTTATGTAATGGATTGCATTGATGGATTTCCGTATATTGAACCATCCCTGCATCCCTGGGATGAAGTCTGTTTGATCATGGTCAATGATTATTTGATGGGTTCTTGGATTTGAATTTTATTGAGTATTTTTATATCAATGTTCATAAGGGAACTTGGTCTGAAGTTCTCATTTTTTGGTTCTTAGTGTGGTTGAGGTATCAGAGTAATTGTGGCATCCTAGAAAGAAATGGGTAGTGTTCCTTCTGTTTCTATTTTGTGGAATAACTTGGAGAATATTAGTATTAGGTGTTCTTTGAAGGGCTGATAGAATTCTGCACTAAACCTATCTGTTCCTGGGCTTTTTTTTTATTGGTTGGGAGACTTTTAATGACTGCTTCTATTTCTTAAGGGTTTATGGGACTGTTTAGATGGCTTATCTGATCATGATTTAACTTTAGTACCTGGCATCTTTCCAAAAATCGTCCATTTCCTCCAAATTTTTCAGTTTTATTTATTTATTTATTTATTTATTTATTTATTTTTAGTTTAGGCTTTTGTAGTATGATCTGATGATTTTTAGAATTTCCTCAGTTTCTGTTCTTATGTCTACCTTTCATTTCTGATTTTGTTAATTTGGATACTGTCTCTGTGACCTCTGATTAGTCTGGCTAAGGATTTATCTATCGTGTTGATTTTCTCAAAGAATCAGCTCCAGGTTTTGTTGATTCTTTGTATGGTTCTTTTTGTTTCTACTTGGTTGATTTCAGACTCAAGTTTATTTCCTGCCGCTTACTCCTCTAGGGTATATTTGCTTCTTTTTGTTCTAAAGTTTTCAGGTGTGCTGTCAAGCTGCTAGTATATATTCTTTCCAGTTCCTTTTTGGAGGCACTCAGAGCTATGAGTTTTCCTCTTAACACTGCTTTCATTGTGTCCCATAAGTTTGGGTATAATGTGCCTTCATTTTCATTAAATTCTAAAATATCTTTAATTTCCTTATTTATTTCTTCCTTGACTAAGTTATCAATGAATAGGGCATTGTTCAGCTTCCATATGTATGTAGGATTTCTGTTGTTTTTATTGTTCTTAAAGACCAGCATTAGTTTGTGGTAATCTGATAGGATGTAGGGGATTATTTCAATCTTCTTGTTTCTGTTGAGGCCTGACCTGTGACCAATTATATGGTCAATTTTGTTGAAGGTGCTGAAAAGAGGGTGTATTTTTTGTTTTAGGATGAAATGTTCTATAAATATCTGTTAAGTACATTTGGTTCATAACTTGTTAGTTTCATTGTGTCTTGGTTTAGTTTTTGTTTCCTGGATCTGTCTATTGCTGAGAGTGGGGTGTTCAAGTCTCCCATAATTATTGTGTGAGGTGCAAGGTGTGCTTTGAGTGTTAGTAAACTTTCTTTTATGAATGTGTGTACCCTTGCACTTAGAGCAAAAATGTTCAGAATTGATAGTTCATCTTGGTAGATTTTTCCTTTGTCCAGTATGAAGTGTCCTTCTTTATTATTAGAATGGCTACTCCAGCTTGTTTCTTGGGACCATATGCTTGGAAAAAAATTTCCAGCCTTTTACTCTGAGGTAGTGTTTCTCTTTGTTACTGAGGTACATTTCCTGTATGCAGCAAAATGCTGGGTCTTGTTTATGTATCCAGTCTGTTAGTCTGTCTTCTTATTGGTGAATTGAGTCCATTGATGTTAAGAGATATTAAGGAAAACTGATTGTTGCTTCGTGTTATTTTTGTTGTTAGAGGTGGAATTATGCTTGTGTTGCTATCTTCTTTTGATTTTGTTTAAAAATTACTTTCTTGCTTTTTCTAGAGTATAGTTTCCATTCTTGTGTTGGAGTTTCCCATCTATTATTTTTGTATGACTATATTTGTGGAAAGATATTGTGTAAATTTGGTTTTGTTAGGGAATATCTTAGTTTCCCCAACTATGATAATTGAAAGTTTTGCTGGGTATAGTAGCATGGGCTGGCATTTGTGTTCTCTTATGATCTGTATGAACTCTGACCAGGGTCCTCTGGCTTATATAGTGTCTGGTGGGAAGTCTGATGTAATTCTTATAGGTCTGTCTTTATATGTTACTTGACCCTTTTCCCTTACTGCTTTTAGTATTCTTTCTTTTTTGTGCATTTGATGTTTTGATTATTATTTGATGGAGGGAATTTCTTTTCTGGTCTAATCTATTTGGAGTTCTTTGGCTTGTTGTATGTCCATGAGTATGTCTTTCTTCACGTTAAGGACATTTTCTTCTATAATTTTGTTGAAGCTATTTACTGGTCCTTTAAGTTATGAATTCTCACTCTCTTCTATTCCTATTATCCTCAAGATTGGTCTTCTCATTCTGTCCTAGATTGCCTAGATATTTGGGGGTTGGAATATTTTGCTTTTTGCATTTTCTTTGACTGTTGTGTCAATGTTTTCTATGGTATCTTCTGCACCTGAGATTCTCTCTTCTATTGCTTGTATTTTGTTGGTGATGCTTGTATCTATGACTCCTGATCGATTTTCTAGGTTTTCTATCTCTAGAGTTGTCTCTCTTTGTTATTTTTTATTGTTTCTATTTCCATTTTAGATCCTTGATGGTTTTGTTCAATTCCTTCACCTGTTTGGTTGTTTTTTCCTGCAATTCTTTAAGGGATTTTTGTGTTTTCTCTTTAATGGCTTCTGTTTACCTGTGTTCTCCTGTATTCTTTTTAAGGGAGTTATTCATATCCTTTTTAAAGTCCTCTATCATCATCAAGAGAAGTATTTTTAAATCTGAATCTTGCTTTTCTGGTGTGATGGTGTAACCAGTACTTGCTATGGTGGGAGTATTGTGTTCTGATGATGCCAAGTAACTTTGGTTTCTGTTGCTTATATTCTTGTGCTTGCCTTTCGCCATCTGGTTATCTCTAATGCTACTTACCCTTGCTGTCTCTGACTGGAGTCTGGCCCTCCTGTCATCCTGGTTGTGTCAGAATTCCTCAGAGTCTAGCTGTCTCTGTGATCCTGTGATTCTGGGATCCTGGGATCCTGAGATCAAGAGTTTGTCAGAGCTTCCTGGAATCAAGTTGCCTCTGGGAAACTGAAATCGTGGTGTACCCAAGCTACTGATATCCTGTGTCTTGGGTGTTTTAGAGCATCTGAGAGTCAAGCTTCCTCTGGGTATTGTGGGACAGGGTGTGGAGCTAGTGTCTAAGATCTGCTCAGGTCACAGGCTCAGACCAGAAGGAACCCATGCCCCTGGCCAGGCAGAGTTTTTTGCATCCCAGAATCTCCCTGGTCCCAGATTCTCCTGGGACAGGATGCAGGGGCAGATGTTGTGACCTTCTCACCTATGATCCTGGGATTGTTAGACCACCTGGGAATCAAGCTTCCTTAGTATGTTGTGGGACTAGGTGTGGAGCTAGTGTCCAAAGTCTGCTCAGGGCACTGGTTCAGACCAGAAGGTATATAATAAAACATTAGGTAATGCATAATTATTAAGTGATACAACAACTATTCTATGAGTATATTTTAAAACTAATTGTAGCTATTTTATAGCATAGATTTTATGCATATACTTTGCATTCTGCTCACTTCCTCCCTCCCAGTCACCCTTTCTCACAATCCCACATCCTTCTCCTCTGAGTGGGCCAGGGCCCTCCCTGGATATCCCCTTAACCTGGTACTTTAAGGCTCTGAGATTCTAGGTTCTTCCTCTTCTACTGAGACCAGAAAAGGCAGCCTAGCAAGCACTCACAGGTTTGAGTCTCTGAGGAAATTTCTACAAGCAATCCAATTACTCAAATATTAATATTTGTGCTCTCTCTCTCTCTCTCTCTCTCTCTCTCTCTCTTTCTCTTACTTCTTTCCTCCCTCCATTATTCTTTCCTTTCCTCAATCCTCCCCAATATGTCTCCTAAGGTTTTTTCATTCATACACCATCTCTTTGGGGATAGGATATGCATAGGAAACATCAGTTATTTTAGTACACCTTTTAAAAATTCTTATTGATTCTCCTCATTAATTATATCCTAGAAGATTGAATATTTAGTGTTTTCTTCATTGTCCCTGTAAAATCTTCTTCTGTTAATATGCATGTTTTAATGCTAATATTACACACCCCCAAAAGCACAATGAAACATCAGTTCTGATTTTATTGAATTTTTGTAAGAAATTAAAATAAGTAAGTGAATTACTTGTTTTTGAGTCCATAGTTATTGGGTTAAGTTGTATGTGAGTGTGGTTGGGTGTGTTTGCTTGTATGCATGCCTAGGGCCATGCATAAGAAAGTCTTGGAGCTGGGCGTGGTGGCACACGCCTGTAATCCCAGCACTTGGGAGGCAGAGGCAGGTGGATTTCTGAGTTTGAGGCCAGCCTGGTCTACAGAGTGAGTTCCAGGACAGCCAGGGCTACACAGAGAAACCCTGTCTCGAAAAACAAAAAACAAAAAACAAAAAAAAAAAAAAAAAAAAAAAAGAAAGAAAGAAAGTCTTGTAAATGTCCCATGAGCTTCCTTGAATATAAACAGGTCCATGTAGTTTTAGGTATGAGAATTGGTGAGAGCAACAATTTGGAGCCTCAGTGTTTTCTTCTCATGTGTTTCCCCTTGCATTAAGCACAAAAGCAAAGCAGACCACAGATCCAAGAAAATACAGATATCACATCTCTCTTTTTCTTTTATTTCTCACAAATATGAGTTTGAATCTTGGTAGTCTCAGGATAATCTAAATGGCAACTATGATTTTATGAGTTTTACTAAATAAAAAGTATATCAAGTTTAACATATTTGCTATACTTCACACTTGTTTGACTCAACCATATTCTAACATTATTCTGCCAAAATAACTGATTATCATTTAAATTGTTCTTTTGAAATGTAAGATTTATTCTTATTTTAAGTTTATGCTTGTTTTACATGCTTGCATGTCTTTGTATCACATGCATTCAGTGTCTACAGCAGCTAGAAGAACACATCAGATTCCTTGAATGATGCTATAGTTGGCTCATGGCTGCCACTTGCTGCTGGCTATTGAAATCCAGTTATCTTGAAGAGAATTCAGTACTCATAACTGTTGAGCCACCTCTCCAGGACTCTGCTTAAAGTTTTCTTAAGATACATCTAAGATTAAATAAATTGTTAAAAAAAGAAGAAGAAGAAGCATTCTGGCCTCCCACTGTATTACATTGTGAAATGTTATGGTAGCAAATGAATGAAAATGTAGAACAATCACATTGGTCTTTTGTAGTTTAGGTTGTTTCCTCTAACATTGTTAACATTGACTGTAACACTTATACACTTATAATTCCCTTCCTTTCATAGACAAAATCTTAAATCGCATGAGTAGAGCAAAACACCTACATTGTTTCTGAGTTTGTTTTCTACCTTTATTACCATTTCTGCTTACAGACCTCACAAGACAAAATTTAAAATGAAACAGTGAGACCCTTTAAAGTCAGGCTTTCTGCCACACTGCCCTCAAGAAACAAAAGTGTCTCCTATATGTTGTGAGAAGTAGGTATCATGTATCAAATTCAATGTTATCAAGTGACTTTTGTAATAAATGGTTAACAAAAATCAGGCAAATAAGCAGCATGAAGAATAGCAAGATACCAGAGTCCCTAACCTGTATGACAAGCCATGCTTCAAACACACATTTCTTAGATCTCCATGACTCTGCCCACAGGAAAGCTGAGGCATGAATAGCAGAATCAGCGCCTTTTGGCTTGAGGAGAAAGTTGAAGCTCATTAGTTCTTTCTCTACCATTGAATCGAATCTAAAACTACTTCTGTGTATTAAATCCCACTGCTCCATTAGGGATATATAAATTCTCAGAACCATGAGTCTAACCAGAGCATAGAGGTTTCAAACGTGATCAGACCCTGTAGTGTAGAAGGATGGTGATTTTACTATGTTTGTTGTGCATCTTGGTCACTCTACATTTTGAATTACTTTTTGATGAATCTACCACATGTTTATTGATGTCTTTTGTTGTTTTATAACAATCTTAAAATTTACAATGGTTGTATTTTATCAGTGGAATATATCTTTTTTCATTGTAAACTTCATTCTTCATTCCATTAAATTATTTTAAACTTTAATTTTCCATTGTGTTTGACTCACACTCTTTTTTTGAGTTTTGCTTTGTCATCAATTACATAGAAAATTATTAATCTATTTAGTTCCAAGATTTTGTAAATAAAAAAACTTAAATTTCAAACATGTCTCATAATTAGTTGAATTTGCCTCACTTTATTTTTTATTAAATTATTTATTTATTTACACTCCAAATGTTGCTCCCTTCCTAGTCCCCCCTCCCAGAATTCTTTACATCATACCCTCCCTTCTTTTTACTCTGAGAGAATGCTCCCCCTACCATTCGTCCCTACCTCCCCCTCCTCAGCATCATCTGCCCCTGGGGCATCAAGTCTCTGTGGAATTAGTCAGATTCTCTCCCAAGGGCCAGACAAGGCAGTCCTCTGCTACATATGTACAGGGATCACAGAACAGCCCATATACATATGCTTTTTGGTTGGTAGCTTAGTCTCTGGGAGCTCCCAGGGGTCCGAGTTAGCTGATACTGCTGTTCTTCCTATGGGATTGCCATCTGCTTCAGCTCCTTCAATCCTTTCCCTGACTCTTCTATAGGCATCCCTGACCTCAGTCCAATGGTTGGCTTTAAGTATCTGCATCTGTTTCAGTCAGCTGCTAGTAGTTCCTCACAAAGGACAAACATGCTAGGCCCCTTTCTACAAGCAAAACATGGCATTAGTAATAGTGTCAGGGTTTGGTGCCCACGCATGGGAGAAATCCCAAGTTTGGCCTGTCACTGGATGACCTTTCCTTCAGTGTCTGCTTCATTTTATTCCTGCATTTCCTTTAGACAAGAACAATTCTGTATCAGAAAAAAATTGAACATGAGTGGGTGGCTCCATCTTTCCACTGAGAGCCCTGTCTACTGGAGGTGGTCTCTTTTGGTTGCATCTCCCTACTGTTGGATATTTCAGCTCAAGTCATGCCCACTGAGTCCTGGAAGACTCTCACATCCCATGTCTCTGGGACTTTCTAGAGGTTCCCCCCACCTTTCACCCCCATCAGCTGCATATTTTCATAGTTTCTCCTGGCCCATTCCAAATCCCGCAAGTAATGTCTTGCTTGGGAGGCTTTTCCAGGTTAGAGAAAAAGCATTATTGTCTTCTCAACCAATATAGGGAACCAATGACGGAACAACATAAAGATATTACCAAAGTCATATGAGGTCAACCAGTGAGTTGTTGGACCACTTGAGGGGATTCCTACAGTGGTAAGGAGAGACAGCACAAAGTAAGTCATCAAAACCCACCATAGCATGTGTGAAGACTCACAAAGGTGCAACTCTGGTGCTCTCTGCTTGTTTACAGCAGCTCCTAAGACTGAGACTATCTTCTCTGCAAATGGCTGGTCTTGCGGGGTTGGGGGAGTGCTTAAAAACTTGTGTCCTCTTTCCTACACATGTGAATTTGTTTAATTTCTGAGTAAGCTTTCTCCCTGATTCCTGGAAGGAAAGCTTCAGTTCAGAGGAAATATTGTGCCTCGCAGTGTTAGTGGGTAGTAACCTGCATATTTTCAGTAGTAGTCAGTAAGTCTACATAGTGACCTTTGGGCCTTTCTTTCCCTCAATAAATGAGACAAATTTATCTCCCAAACCCACATGTTAGTAACTGCATTTCTTTGGCTATTTCTGCTCCTAGATGTATATATAATAGAGTGAGAAGAAGACATACAGACAGATATTGATTTCATGCCACCCTAGCAGATATACTGTACTGAACAATATATAAGTATGTACTGCAGTATAAACCAATTTTTGACTCTTTTTAATGGTATCAATACATGAGGATGTTAGGCCTGCAAAATGAGGTTAATATAGTGAAGAAGTTTCCAGATTTCTGATTGGATGCTGATTATATATATGTGTTATGTGTAATATATATAACACATATATATAATCAGCATCTATATGTATGTATATGTATGTATATATATGTATATGTATATATATCTTCCACATACTTCAGCATTTGGAAAAGATGGAAACATCACGATTCATTTTCATTTTAAACTACAGAAGAATTTCCATATATTCAACCTTTTTAAACTAATCCACTATGCTCTCTTTTCTAAGCTTAGTGGTTCCGTGCTTTGTAGTAATCTCATTGAAATGTGCATCTTCATTTAGATACATGTAGTATGTATCATTTACATACATAGATGAACATTGAAGGGGAAGTTAACTCAATTATTTTGCTCACTACTTATGAGCCTGCTCTTTCCTGAAGGAAAATGGAGGAGTGGATCTGGGGGAGAGAGGAGGTATCAAAGGGGTAAACTGGGAGGAGCGGTGGGAGGGGAAACTCTGATCTGGATGCATTATAAGTGAGAATAATGAATTTAGACAACATAGGAAGAAATATCCAATGTGGATAAAAAAACATCCATTTCCTTGGTTAGTTCTCATCTATATGCTAAAGGCAGTAAACATAAAATTGAACAAACCTTTGACTTTGGTTTATTCTAACAGTGTGGAAAAACTGAGTAGACTTTTCACTGGTTACCACTAGAGAAAGTACTTAGTTTCATGAAACTAATTTGGATTTCAATATCCCAATGAAATGAAAAGTAAAAACTTTAAAGTTTGATAAGTTATATCAACATAATTTTCTTTAAAGTACACAGTTAGCAGTGTGCAGTATTCCTTGAGGTCACTGAATCCTGAGAAGCAGGCAGAAAGAACCAGAAACCCACAGTTAAAGTCAAAGGGGTCACGATCAATTACCCACAACCTTTGTAACAGAGAATGTCCTTTTTCATATATCCATATATTCATGAATATGTATATGTGCACATGTATATATACATATATATATATGTATATATAAACATATATGCATACTAAGTACATATGAGTAGATATTGAGGTCCCTACTATATACGCACCTGACAAGGTTCTAGAAAAGATAGATGTGGACAATTCAATACTGACAATCCACTGAATACTATCCCTCAAATTGTAAAGGATGAGCCATACGCAACAGAGACAGATGGTAATGGCTAAACCACAGACTCACACATAAATTCTCTAGCTATAAAAGCAGTCAGTTGTTTTGTTTTGTTTTGTTCAATAATATGTCAGGCATACTAGTCTAAAAGAACTCTTGCTTTATGGGTTTGGTTGGTGATCACATACAAATGATATTTCTATTTTCACATATGTGAATACTTATTTATTCCCTTACTTTCCATCATATGTGTGAAGTGGGGATGGGATAGGGCATTTTTGGAGGGGAAACCAGGAAAGGGGATAACATTTGAAATGTAAAGAAAGAAATTATCCAATAAAAAAGTTTGTTTGGTTGGTTTAAAAAAAAAGATCAAGTGACCATGACTCTGTGGGTTCATTTCTGGATCTTTAATTCAATTCCATTGATCTACTTGCCTGTCACTGTACCAATACCATGCAGTTTTTAACACAATTACTCTGTAGTACTGCTTGAGGTCGGGGATATTGATTCCCCCAGAAGTCCTTTGATTGTTGAGAATAGTTTTAGCTATCCTGGGTTTTTTCTTATTCCAAATGAATTTGAGAATTGCTCGTTCTAGATCTATGAAGAATTGATTTGGGATTTTGATCATATCATCAGCAAAGAGTGATAGTTTGACTTCTTCCTTTCCAATTTGTATCTCTTTGACTTCCTTATGTTGTCTAATTGATCTCGCTAGAACTTCAAGTACTATATTGAAAAGATATGGAGAGAGAGGGCAGCCTTCTCTAGTCCCTGATTTTAGTGGGATTGCTTCAAGTTTTTCTTCATTTATTTTGATGTCAGCTACTGGTTTGCTGTATATTGCATTTACTATGGTTAGGTATGAGCCTTGAATTCCTGTTCTTTCCAGGACTTTTAACATGAAAGGATGCTGAATTTTGTCAAATGCTTTTTCTGCATCTAATGAGATGACCATGTGGTTTTTTTTTCTTTTAGTTTGCTAATGTAGTAGATTACATTGATGGATTTCCGAATATTGAACCATCCCTGCATCCCTGGGATGAAGCCTACTTGATCCTGGTGAATGAAAAAAAGAAAGCAATGGACCGAAGTGTGAGTACTGAATTTCCTACATTTCTCAGTCACCTAGTACAACAATTTCTACTCACCTTTGTCAATATTAACCCTAACTCATTTTGGATTCACACGAAGTTGTCATTGGATTATACTAACAGTGTGAAAAAACTGAGTGGACTTTTCACTGGTTACTACTAGGGTAAGTAATTGGTTTCATGAAACTAATTTGGATTTCAATATCCTAATGAAATGAAAAACAAAAGAAGCTTAAAGTTTAGAACAATTATATTAACATAATTTTCTTTAAAGTTTAAGTTCACAATTTGTAGTTTTCCTTGAGGTCCTTGAATCCTGAGGAGGCAGAAAGAAGCAAAAACCTACAATATAAGTAAAAGTCTGAACTATTGTAGCAATAATTTTATTTCTGCAATGTTATACTGTTCAGAACTTGCATCTTCTCACTTATAAAACTCATGAAAAAACTCACATTTGAGACCTGATGCTTTAGTGGAGACCTTGAAAGCAAAACAGCTATTATATTTCAATTAAAACACTGTAAGTATGCATGGGATTATGTCAAAAAGGAGAAAGCTATGTCTAGCGACAGACACCCCAAGTCATACCAGTCAGGCAAAGTCTTCCAGTAAATTCAGCCTTGTTCTCAGAAGCTGAAGTCAACTGTCTGGTGTTCCTGGAGGGATGCCATATACATCTAAATCACCAGGCAATTTAAGCTGCATGCAATATATTTGCTAGTGAATGACAGTCATCTGTCCTGAGTTGAAAGATGATCACAGCCAAACTTCTATATTGGTTTTTGTTTTGCAACTAACCCATTTGTCTGCTTACTTAGAGTGAGGAATGATGCTCTCAGAAACTACAGATGAAAACTCTGTAAGATTCACAAACTAAGAGATATCTGTAACTTGTTTCCCTTGCCTTATGAAGATGCACTACTTATCAATATCTGTAGGACCTTTCTTTAATTGCTGCACTTATAGACATTAAACACAACTCGTCTCTATATGGTAACAAAAACATTTTCATGCAATCAAAATAACACTGTCTTTTAAGAGTTAAAGCCACCAATAGTAGAAAATGGCTAATTTAAAATAATTTTAACTAACAATTTTCCACATTCAAGAGATGATATATGATAAAAAAAACGCATGCTCAGTTCTCATACTAAACAAATTTTTTTTTCAAATTATTTTCAAGGTGGAGTTGAAAATATGACCCAGAAGTAAGAGCACTGGGAGTTCTTCCAGAGGATGCAGGTTTGGTTTACATTGCCAAATGGCAAGTCATAACTTCCTGTCCAGTTACAGACACCTCTTCTGGACTCCTGAATGTGGTGTAGGTGCATATAACTACTTGAAAAATACTTAGAAAAATGTTCTGAAATCAACATGAAAGTGAAAAACCTTGTGTATTCTCATTAGAATGTTGATAAAAATACTGTTTTATACCTAATCGAATCTACAACAAAAACGCCAGGAAAGTTCAAACTATTTTCAACAATAAAAGAACTGCTGTGGGAATCAATATCCCCTACTTCAAGCAGTACTACAGAGCAACTGTGTTAAAAACTGCATAGTATTGGTACAGTGACAGGCAAGTAGATCAATGGAATAGAATTGAAGACCTGGAAATGAACCCACAGAAGTATGGTCACTTGATCTTTGATAAAGGAGCTACAACCATCCAGTGGAAAAAAGATAGCCTTTTCAATAAATGGTGCTGGTTCAACTGGAGGTCACCATGCAGAAGAATGTGAATTAATCCACCCTTATGTCCTTGTACTAAGATCAACTCCAAGTGGATCAAGGACCTCCACATAAAACCAGACACACTGAAACTAATAGAAAAGAAACTGAGGAAGACCCAGGAGGATATGGGCACAGGGGGAAAGTTCCTGAACAGAACACCAATAGCTTATGCTCTAAGATCAAGAATTGACAAATGGGACCGTAAAAAATTACAAAGTTTCTCTAAGACAAAGGACACCATCAGAGGATAAAACAGCAACCAACTAATTGGGAAAAGATCTTTACCAACCCCACATCCGACAGAGGGCTAATATTCAATATATACAAAGAACTCAAGAACCAGAGAACCAAATAACCCCATTAAAAATGGGGTACAGACCTAAACAAAGTATTTTCACCTGAAGAAATTTGGATTGCTGAGAAGCACTTTAAGAGATGTTCAACATCATTTTTCATCAGGGAAATGCAAATCAAAACAACCCTGAGATTCCACCTCACACCAGTCAGAATGGCTAAGATTAAAAACTCAAGAGTCAACAGGTGTTGGGGAGGATGTAGAGAAAGAGGAACTCTCCTCCATTGTTGGTGGGATTTTAAGATGGTACACCCACTTTGGAAATCAGTCTGGTGGTTCCTCAGAAAATTGGGCATGACACTTCCAGAGGACCCTGTCATACCACTCCTGGGCATATACCCAGAGGATTCCCCTGCATGCAACAAAGACACATGCTCTTCTATATTCATAGCAGCCTTATTTAAAATAGCCAGAAGTTGGAAAGAGCTCAGATGTCCCTCAAAGGAGGAATGGATACAGAAAATGTGGTATATTTATACAATGGAATACTATTCAGCAATTAAAAATAATGAATTCATGCAATTTGTAGGCAAATGGTTGGAACTGGAAAATATCCTAAGTGAGCTAACCCAATCACAAAAGAATACACATGAAATGCAATCACTGATATGTGGATATTAATTATCCCAGAAACTCTGAATACTCAAGGCACAATTAGCAAATCAAAAGAGTCCCAAGAAGAAGGAAGGAGAGGACTCTGGTCCTGAAAAGATTGATCCAATATTGTAGGAGAGTACCAGAACAGAAAAATGGTGGGTGGGGCGGTGATTGGGGAATGGGCAGAGGGAAGAGGACTTATGGGACATATGGTGAGGGAGGAACTGGGAAAGGGGAAAGCTTTTAGAATGTAAACAAATATAGAAAAAAAAAGAAAATAATAAATAAATAAATAAATAAATAAATAAGTGTATAAAAAAGAATTTACTGGGTAAAAGTACTGTGTGCCTTTTATGGCAAATGTTTTCATAATGTATTATATTTGTATGTTTAAACACATTATTTATTGTTGCTGAACGTGTCATTATATCAGTTGCATTACTGGTTAGTTTCTGGATTCATTTTAGCATGGTGTCTTTGATATTTTGGTTTAGTTAAGTTGTTCTGTTAAAAGGTAGTATATGATAGATACTTTTGCTGAAATAAAATTTCTATTGATCCAGCAATTTGTTATAATAAGTATTTCTGCATTTAGAACATAGTTTTTATGTATATAAACATGTTTTATATGTGATGTTGTAAGGTATATCTATTCATATCAATGCTGAATTCTTTTTTTATTGGATATATTCTATATTTACAATTCATTTCCCTTTTTTCTGGTTCCCCACCCCCCAAAAGTCCCACATGCCCTTTTTCCATATGGTCTGTGAATTGTATCTTCGGTATTCCGAGCTTTTAGCAAGTGCATATCATGTGTTTTCTTTTGTGATTGGGTTGCCTCACTCAGCATGATATTTTCTAGTTCCATACATTTGCCTAAGAATTTCATGAATTCATTGTTTTTAATAGCTGAGTAGTACTCAATTATGAAAATATACCAGATTTTCTGTATCCAGTCCTCTGTTGAAGGACATCTGGGTTCTTTCAGACCATATGAAGCTCAACAAGAAGGAAGATCAAAGTGTGGATTCTTTGATCGTTCTTAGAAGGGGGATCAAAATACCCATGGCTCACAGCCAACCAATAGACTGACCATAGGATCCCTAAAGGAGGAGCTAGAGAAAGAACCCAAGGAGCTAAAGAGGTTTGCAGCCTCATAGGAGGAACAATAATATGTACCAACCAGTACCCCCAGAGCTCCCAGAGACTAAACTACCACCAAAGAGTACACAAGGAGGGACCCATGGCTCCAGCTACATATGTAGCAGAGGGTGGCCTTTTCAGATAGCAATGAGAGGAAAAGCCATTGATCCTATGAAGGCTTAATGCCCCAGTATAAGGGAATGCCAGGTCAGGAAAGTGGGAGGTGGGTTGGAAAGCAGGAGGTAGGGGGATGGGATAGGGGTTTTTTTGGAGAGGTAATGAGGAAAGGGGATACCATTTATGTAAATATAGCAAATATCTAATTAAAAAAGAAAAAAGAATAGAAAAAATAAAGTAGTTCTTTAAACTAACCGTGCAATTTAAACTATTAATGCCTTTGGGATTTCTACTCCTCTCAAACTCCTGTTGACTTTGGCATGAATTGTTCATTTATACATGTTATTTTTAATATCTGAGCCCTGAAATTCTTAGTAGGGCTGTGACCAAGCAGACACTTGATTTTTAAAGTCACTTTTTGTGAAATCACATCATTGTATTATTGAGGTGCTGTACGTAAGTCTCAGAATTGTTTGGATAGTCTCGGTTCCTTTTGATAGAACTTCTGGGAATTTTGCATATTGCTATTGCATATTTCCTTCCTTTCCCATTAGAGTTGTAAAATTATATAAACAAATTTCTGTTTGAAAGTTGTATTAGGTTTTGCTTGTGGAAAATTTTCCACCTGTATTACAAGAATCTTTCTGTAGTCATAATTGTATGACTCTATATTAGCAGAGGGTTCCTATAAAAACAATCTTAATAATTTAGGTTATAATATTTTTAATTATTATAGTCTTTTCTTTATTTTTTTCTTTCTGTAGAATCTTGGTAATGGCATCACTTGGATACATTTATTTCTTCTCTTTTAAGGTAGTACACATCTAGTAAATTATTTAATTTCTTTGGGGCTTGGAATTACATGTCATTACTTTTAAGTGAAGTTTTTTTTTTAATTTCTTACTCAACAAGCTTTTAAAACTATGATTGTGTTCTGAATCATGAGACTATTATTGCTTCCTCCATCCAATTAAGGGTTTAATCTACTGTTAATACATGTTATATTTTAGATAATGAATTTTGAATCTTATTAAGTAGTATTTTCCCCCATCAAATTATTTTTAACCATTACTCTGTGAATAGAATTTAATTGTATTACATGGCCTATTTTTTCGTAACATTTGTAGACTCTGGAATAAGGTTGATTTATTACATCTATTCTTAAAATAAAGTACAAATTTCATTTGCAAGTAATTTATGTATGTATTTGTTCATTATGAACTTGTATGTTCTATACATTTCAGGTTAACTATATGCAGTTGTCAAGATTTCTAACTTAAAAATTGAATTATTCTTTCTTTGTTTTATTATATCATAATTTGTATTTATAAAAGATATATGCTCTGAAGGATTTATGAAACCTATGGCTGCTTCTTAGCTCTGTTTCTTACTTCTGATTCTTACTATTCATTTTTCTTCCACTTTGTTTTTCCTGATTCTACTAGAATGCTTATGATATGCTGAACATCCAGATACATGGTTTCATTTCAATTTACTTTATTCTATATTTGATATAAGGTCTTGTTAGTTATTTCATCTTGGCTTGGAACTATTATGTAACCCAGGTTGTTGAGAAGATTTCAGTCATGTTCCCAGCCTCTTAAGTGTTAGGATGACAGACCCATGCCACCTAACTGGTCCTCTTTATGTTATGTTTCAATGTAAATTTTCTTTTATTATTTTTGACCTTTTTCAGTTTACATATGTATTATTTTCTAAAAGCACCTTGTACACTTTAATTAAGGAAATATGTTTTATAACCAATATTAAAAGACATTTTAAGCTATTTTACACTCCAGCATATTTATTTTAGGAAATTGTTACTGTAAAAATTCATGTTACTCACTAGTATCCATATTAGAAATATTATTAAAATGCCTCAAATGGCTAGTGGATTGTTTTTTCTCTCTATCATCTTTTTCTCTTTCCCTTTTATTTTGCTATATAACAATAATAATACGTGTGACATTTTATAAAGAAGGCACACATGCTGGCTGTTTTCTGTCTGACAATCCATTGTACAAGTGTACAATAAGATAGACTTAAATTTCCTTAGAGGACAGCAATGTCTAAGCCATGTAAACATCTTCAGATAAGCAGTTTTACATGTGTAGCTGTCTCATAGACTTCGCCAGTAAATGGTGTAGTGATGCTTTAGAGCAAGATTCATTGTGGTTAGGAGATTTCCAATGTTCTAGATTATAAACTGATGATGTTTGACTTCTAATACTCCACACGAGAGTACTCACTCATGCATATGTCCATGAAAATAGTAATATTAATCTGTAAGACATTACTAATACTTCAAATTTTCACATTTTTCTTTACCACACAATCAACAAAGTGTCACTATCTTTTGTCATGTGCTATAAGTAAAGCTACAGAATGAACTCAGACAAGTAATTTCCTATTGACAAATATTTTATTAATAATCACTTTCTATAAATAATAGCTTGTAATTTTAATTGAAATACTTATTTCTCAATGTCCAGTCCATGTAGAAGAAAAATAAATGAGTAATTGACAAATAATGAAATATATGGAACATATGAACTGTATAGTTTCTACCAAATAGAATGTTTTGATATAACAAATGACTGACAGACACTGAAATCTGTAAAAGGCATATGGACTGCACAGTCTCTGTAGCAGAATCTATTGTAATATAGTAAAATATAATAAATTATTGACAGTGTAATATATATGAAGCATATGAACTGTGTAGTCTCCAAAGCAGAATCTTTTCGAATATAATAAAACATAATAAATGATTGGCAGATAACGAAATATACAAGAAACATATGGACTGTGCAGTCTCCAAGCCAGAGTCCTTCGCAATATATTAAAACATAATAAAAAATTGACAGATAGTGAAAGACATGGGGAGCATATGGCCTGGATAGCATCTGGAGCAGACCCTAAGTTAACTTTGACACTGTCTTTTTGAGCATTGTATAATAGTAGGCTCTTGAACTATAGAAATAGCCCAGAGAAACAATTTTCAATGTCTGGCTAGCCTGGCTCTGTTCCAGCTCCATGGTGTTCCAACTTTCCCAAGTTAGCTCATAGGTGTGTCACATGGTAACTCAAGAGTGATGTGATTGTACATAGCTTCATAGTGCTGAAGCATCATATGAAAATGTCATCATCTGTTTCTGACTTGATGAATTGTGGTTTTAAGAAAAAAATTACCTTTTATTTCAAGGCCTCTCAATGAAATAAAAATGTATACATATTGTTCTTATGAATAATATATGGTAATGTTAGAAAACATGGGAAATAAAGTGATGCCCCCCTCAAAATTACAAATGACAGTAACTGAAACATTGATAGGTGGTATAGATTCATTAATTACAAAAAAACTTGAAGATACTACATGAATGAACAGAAATATTGTTTTATTTAAAAAATGCTTAATAAATGCAAATTCTCACCTAAGAAATGCTATAGTTGTTATTGACAAAAAGAAAAACGATAAACAAAACTCTCTGCCTGTCCACAACTAAATTTCATATCAGATAAAGAGAAAAATAACAGAATGAAAATTCACTGCTGTTCCAAAAGTAAGGACTCAGTAGAAAGATATAAGGAAAGAGGGAGTAGAGAGGTACATATCCACCTAGAGCCATCACTGCCCTCAATGAGAATATCAGTGTGAATTAATGGTAAATACATGTTTCAAAATAAGCAGAATATATTTTTTAAATATCTTGGTTATATTTCCCTGTTATGGATGGACTCACCTTTGACTTTCTTGGCTATAGCATAGGGACACATTGACTTTCCTCAGCACTGGACCTCAACCTGACTTCAGCTATGGTTTTCATTCTTTTTTTTAAGTTTCTATATTCCTTGTTTATGTTTCCCTTTCCCTGTTTCCTCCTCCCCATAAGTCCCATAAGCCCTCTTCCCTCCACCAATTCTCCAATCAACCCCCTCCCACTTTTCTGTTCTGGTAATCTCCTACATTACTACATCAAGCCTTTCCAGGACCAGGGCCCTCTCCTTCCTTATTCTTGGAATGATTTGATATGATATTTATGATATGATATGATATGATATGATATGATATGATATGATATGATATGATATTTTCCAGTTCTAACCATTTGTCTAAGATTGTTTTTGATTGCTGAATAGTATTCCACTGTGTAAATATACCAAATTTTCTGTATCCATTCCTCCATTGAGGGACATCTGGGTTCTTTCCAGCTTCTGGCTATTATAAATAAGGCTACTATAAACATAGTAGAGCATATGTCCTTATTGCATGCCAGGGAATCCGCTGGGTATATGCCCAGGAGTGGTATAGCAGGATCCTCCAGAATTGTTATGCCCAGTTTTCTGAGGAATCACCAGACTGATTTCTAGAGTGCTTATACCAACTTGCATTCCCCACCAGCAGTGGAGGAATGCTCCAGAAACTAAACAGGGACACAGTGAAACTAATTGAAGCTTTGAACCACTTGGATTCAACATATATATATATATATATATATATATATATATATATACATATATATACACATATATATACATATATATGTATATATATACATATATATATGTGTGCGTGTGTGTATATAAATATATATATGTAACATTTTATCCTAAAGCAAAAGAATATACCTTTTTCTCAGCACCTCAAGGTACCTTCTCCAAAATCGACCATATAATTGGTCCCAACACAGACCTCAACAAATATAAGATCGAACTAATCCCATGCCTCCTATTAGATCACTATGGAATAAGAATGGTCTTCAATAGCAATAAAAACAACAGAAAGCCCACATACACATGGAGGCTGAACAGTACTCAATGATACCTTGGACAAAGAGGAAATAAAGGAAGAAATCAAAGACTTTTCAGAATTTAATGAAAATGAAGGCATAACATACCCAAATCTATGGGACACAATGAAAGCAGTGCTCATAGCCTCATAGCCCCTCATGCCTCCAAAAAGAAACTGGAGAGAGCATACACTAGCAGCTTAATGGCACATCTGAAAGCCCTGGGAAAAAAATGCTAATTCGCCCAGGAGGAGTAGAAGACTGGAAATTATCAAACTAAGGGCTGAAATCGATCAAGTAGAAACAAAGAGAACCTTCAAAGAATCAACAAAACCAGGAGCTGGTTCTTTGAGAAAATCAACAAGATAGATAAACTCTTAGCCAAACTAACCAAAGGGAACAGAGACAGTATCCAAATTAACAAAATCAGATACGGTTTTCTTTAAGTGAGCAAAAATCAGATCATTAAGTCATTTTCATTTGTCTTAGAGCACTTGTATTGCTATAACAATACACTTTTATATGGATAATTTATAAACAATGAAGACTTATTGCTTAAGGTTCTGTAGCCTCAGAAGTCCATCCTCAATTACCCAGTGGCTTCAATGCATAGTGAAGGCTTCATGGGTGGTGCTTTAATTAGTGTGTCATTATATGGTGGTAGATACAAGTAGGCATACTTCAATGCCAAGAGCAGCAATCCGATTTATGAGTGATCCCAGAATTACTTACTAACAGTCTTAGGTCTCAATATGACTGTGGATATCAGTTTCCACATATAGTTGAATATGGGTGCCAAATAATTAACTCATATCATTGCACACTTTTCAGAGGTTTCTACCTCAAATTCTAGAATGTTTTTAACTATTCACTTCATCTCCTTTGCTTCACTCTTCACTGGCAAATACTTATATAAAAAAAACAGCACTGAATGGCAGGCTCATTCTTCTACATACCACTTTTTATGTGTTAGACTTATACATACATATAAATGCCCAAGTGGCTTTCTGATTACTTTACTTTAATTTCTCTTTCTTTCCCCCTGTCTCTGTCTCTCTCTGTGTCTCTGTCTCTGTAAATCTCTCACTCTTTCTCTGAGTGTGTGTCTATGTGTGTGTCTGTGTGTGTATGTGTGTGTCTGTATTGTGCATATGTGTACGTGCATATTCACACATGCTTTCTCCACATATGGATGTGGGTGCACATGTCCATAGGTATAACATAAATGTGGAATCCCAAGGTTGATATCAGGGCTCAAAATTGATTACTCTCCCATCTCATTTAATGATGCAAGTTCTCTTAGTTAAATCTAAAGCTTGGCCAATAAGGAAAAACTAGAGTTTCCAGCTAGTTTACTGTTGGGACTCATTTTCTCTGCCTTTAGAAGATGGAATTCCATACCCATCCATCATTTACATGAATTATGAGGATCTGAATGCTGATCCTCAAGATTGTATGACAACTGCTGTAACCACTTAGCCAATTCCTAGCATTATCCAATCTTCTCTAAACTTTACATCACCACAGGGTGACAAAAGACTGTCAATCTTACCAAAATGAGGTGAGAGTAAACTTAAGGAACCAAGGATATGAATTACTTTCATACAGCTGGTCCCTTACTTCACAGTTCTCTGTACCTGATAGCGACCACCTGCTATCTTGAGGATTGTGCTGCTTAATGGAAGCATTTAATCTTTAGTTCTGAAGAGCATTGCTTTTTTTGTTTTAAGAATGATTTATTTATTTTATGTATATGAGTACACTGTGCTCTCTTCAGATACACCAGAAGAGGGCATCCCATTACAGATGGCTAAGAGTCACCATGTGCTTGCAGGGTATTGAACTCATGACCTCTGGAACAGTAGCCAGTGCTCTTAATCATTGAACCATATCTCCAGCCTGAGCATTGCTTTCTTTATTCTCTCATTACTAAGTCAGATTTTACTCTCTCACTCTTTTCAATATGGAAAATGGAATGTTTGCTTCACTTAAAGTCTTATGAGGAAAAAGTGAATTTATGTGGCTGGAAAGATGCCTCAACATCTTCGTGTTCTTGCCAAGTACCCACAATTCAGTTTCTAGCACCAATGTTAGGCAGCTCATGGATGCCTGAAACTCTAGCTGATGAGGATTTTACACTCTCTTCTGGATTCCGCTGGCACTCAAACTCACCTCCGTGTTGTAACATTCAAATACATTTACACACATGACTGAAAATAAAATGTTAAAAAAAAGGAAAGAAAAGAGAAAAGAAAAATAAGTTAGGATCTACTAGTTTAACTACAGAATATTCCAAACAGGCTTAGCTGTTGAAGAGTATGTATTAAGAGGAAATAGATACTGACTCTGATCAGTTGACAAGTCTTTGTTTATCAATAATTCTATGACCAGAAATTGGACTTGACCATAAATTTTGCATCAATTTTCGATTGTGTCAGTGTAGAGAACACAGATCTCTCTTTATTCCTACTAACTGTGATTCTAAAGATAACATATGGAAACCTTTAGTCAGCCACCAATTTTCAGATTAGCTTATCCATGGTCTACAATAATATTTTTGCTATAATAACTATCAGTTCAGAGGCAGCCTTTCAGGAGAGATATTTCCACAATTTGCATTTATTAATGTTGTCTCAATCTGTCAGCCTGAGTTTGTTGTCTTTCTGTGGCTTTGAACTTTCATATATGGCCAGTGTTCTTGAAAATAATTGTGTCCATTTGAATTGTCTACTGTGATTAAATCCACTATTCTTCTTCCAAGAACTTGTCAAATATCTAATTCAGTGGTGGCCTCACTTCCCATTCTTAGCATGATTATAAATGTATTATCTTTAAACCCTCTTATTTTCCTGTCAAATAAATTTGGAGAGGAAAAGAAATCAAATTTGTACACATTTTGCATCTTAAAATGCTGCACACAATGTTTCAGGCAAATCAACTCATGTGTTTACTAAACGCTTACAAATGACTTTTATATCTAAGGATCAGTGTAGAGGTTATGCTTGCTGCTTCAAGTTTCTTTGTCTTCATAGGCAGCAAAATTTATATTACTGTACTATAAAATATAAAGTCATAAATTCTGGCTTAAAATAGGAAATTGTTCAATACCCTTTACAATGCAATTCATTCAACCTTTCTTACACTAACTGGATCATCACATTTTAAATATAAACCAGTCTATTTCAGAGTGTTTTACACCATTTATATTTTTGTCTTATGTTATATTACATTGATTCAATTACTGCAGGTTTATAATGCATATGTCATGGTTCAGCCTGCTTGGGTTAGTGGTTCAGTATCTTTCTCATATTATCATAGATAACTTTCCTATAAGGCTCCCACTGGGAGTATTCAGTCAGTTGTTGCAGGAATCAGTGCTAATGCACCACCACTTGACACCAGTTTGTCTTTCCTGCCCATCACTCTCTGTTGCCAACTTGGTCACTGTTATTTCTTTCTCTAGAGAAATGAGAGGCCAAATCTTTTAAGTTCAGACTACATTTTAGAGAAACTGACCTAAGTTTGAAATCAGGTAAACTGACAGACTGGTACCTAACATTAGTTTCCAAGTTTCCTCCCAAACAAAATCAGTCCTAGCTCCAATCTCCAGGCTAATAAATCCCTAACTATACCAGCATCTCCAGGTTATTACCCCAATAGATCTTCAACCCCAGGTTACAAGCCCACTCCCTTCCTGATGAACACCAATGCAGAGGGGAGCAGAAAATAAGTTTATGATTAGACTCCCAACACCAGCCAATTGTGTTAAAGGCCACAGTAGCTTTCCAATTAGATGCTTACACACTTGTCCCCTGCTTGACACTTACTATAATGACTTGCCCAGGTAGATATTAGGGGCTCCCCCACCATCAAAGCTGTCCTGCATGATAGCGGTTCATTGAGGGAGGCCCAAGCTAGCTCAAATAGAATAAAGACCCTGCTGTGAATTACATTAGATTGACTCCTCTCTGTTTTTTGTTTTTGTTTTTGTTTTTGTTTTTGTTTTTTGAGGGGGGAGGGGTGTATCACTAACATTTCCCTGGCCCAACATTATAAACTCATTCTAGAAATATATCATCTGCTAATTTTCTGTTTCTTCCCAGATTTGTTAAGAATACATATCTTCCCAAATACTGAAAGAATACATATCTTTCCAACAACTGAAAGAATTCACAGAGAAAATGAAGATTCATCATAGAAGCATCATTTGTTAAATTAAAAGTTTAACCTTTAGAGTAAAGTAAAAAGAATGCCCTAAATATTTCCAGCTGTTGTGGATCTGCTTGTTAGATTCACTGTGCTATGAGTAACCAAAGAGCACTAGAGATCATTAAGCACATAATATACTTCAATCAGTGCACAGACTGTAATTGACAGCTCCTATGAGCCACATCATCTAGAAGTCTCTGGGCCTTTTCCTCTATTTGTGCAAACAGAATTTTTTATGAATTGAAAGCATGGGAATGACTGGTGGGCAGAATCAGCATTCAGCTTGAAATGACGAGTGTCCAATCCTTAAACTAGAGACATATAATCATCAATTGAGGAAAAATATAAGGCAGTTGTGGCTAGATTGCAAGGCTTATTATTTGTAGTTCACAGAAGTACCTTGTTTTTCTTAATATTGGTACTCAGAATTTCTGAGACCAGATATTTGTACAATCTAATCATTACCCCAGTTTTAAAACAGTTCTCTATATACTGAAATTACCATGTTAGAAGTATCATTATTTTGTTTGTTTTTTAAAATGGGGGGAAAAACTAATAAGATTTCAAAGAGTGATTAATACAACGATAAATTTCTATTCTGACAAATTTAAAGTATCATAATCAGGGTGGAAAGACTGCTCAGCCATTAAGAGCACTTAGTGTTCTTCCAGGAGACACAAGTTTAGAGGATACTTGGGATGCTGTTATCTGAATGAAAATGCAAGTAGCAATAGACTTCCTCCCACACAGCTTGTCCATGGTTTTAGCCTTTATACAGCAGTGATTGTGAGTACAGCAAGATCTAACTTTACTCAGTAAATAAAAGACCATCCTGATGTCTCCACCCAGTCTCAGGATAGGCATACAACATGTTTAAAGATCTAGAAGACAAATGAACTAGAATGAAGGGGTGAAGGTCCCATGCCTGTGCCAGCTCTACTTCTAAGAAGCAGGTATATCTTTGACTCTTTTGCCTGCATTTGAGATCATTTTCCTCCTGTTTTGATTGCCTTTTTCAGTGTAGATATGAGGGCTTTAGCCTTGTCTTATTGCATCTTGTTTTGTTTTGTTTAGCTGTACTTTATTGGAGGCTTGCTGTATTTTAAAAATTAAACAGAGGGTGAGAAGATCTTGGGGAGAAGGGAAAGGTGGGAGAACTTGGAGGAGCATGGGAGGGATGACTGTAGTCAGGAAGTATTGCATGAAAAAAGGCACTATTTTCTTTTTCTTTTTCTGTTTTTGCCACAGAATTTATCTGTGGAGTCCTAATTCTCCTAGAAGAAGTCACTCAGTAGACCAGGCTAGCCTCAAACTCACAGATTTGCCTGCCTCTGTCTTCCAAGTGCTGGGATTAAAGGCCTACATTACATTCCACATGAGTTGAGAGAGAGAGAGAGAAAGAGAGAGAGAGAGAGAGAGAGAGAGAGAGAGAGAGAGAGGAAAGGGAGACAGAGGAAGACAGAGGAAGTCTAGTAGATAAGAGAGGCTGGTGGCTCTTATCAACTTTCTTTCAAAGGACTGATATTTCTCAAGTAGACATATGAGGGCTAATCTTTATTGCCATCTTGATTTGAGTTTGTAATCAACTAATAAGGTGATTACAATAATAGTATTTCCAAACCTTTTGGATTTTGCGTTTTCTTTGACTGTGGAGTCAATGGTTACTATGTTATCTTCAGCATCTGAGATTCTTATCTCTATCTCTTATATTCTGTTGTTGATGTTTGCATCTATGACCCCTAATTTCTTCCCAAGGTTTTCTATCTCCAAAGTTGCCTCCTTTTGTGATTTCTTAGTTGTTTCTACCTCTGTGTTCAGATCTTGGATGGTTTTGCTCAGTTCCTTCATTTGTTTGTGTTTTCATGTAATTTTTTAATATATTTTTGTGTTCCCTCTTTCATGACTTCTGCATGTTGTTTCAAGTTCCCCTGCATTTCTTTAATTTCATTTTCTCATTTCCTCTTTATTGGTTTCTGTCTGTTGGCCCATATTCTCCTGGAGTTCTTTAAGTGATTTTTGTGTTTGCATTGTAAGAGCTTCTACCCTATTGATGTTCCCCTGAATTTCTTTAAGAAATTTGATTGTGTCTTTTTTGTGTTCCTCTAGCAGCATCATGACCAGTGCTTTTATATCTAACTCTTGTTTTTCTGGTGTGCTGGGGTATCCAGGACTTGCTGTGGTTGGCGAATTGGGTTCAGATGGTGCCATATTGCCTTGATTTCTGTTAGTAACGTTCCTACATTTGCCTTTTGCCATCTGTTTATCTCTGGAGTTGGTTGGTCTTATTGTTACTGGTTGGAGTTTGAAGCTCCTGTGAGCCTGGCCTTTGGCACTGCTGTAGTAGAGGGCGTCCGTGTTCCTGATCCCAGCCTCCAGTCGTCCACCGTGACCTGACCCCAGCAGCTAGCAGTCCACAGTTCTTCCTCCTTCTTGGACATCATTTGATATGACAAATGTGTCTTGCTGGTCAATTCTTAATTATTCTAGATCATGGTTAGAAAGTTAATAAGAAACTCAGGTATTCCAAGAATATCCTTTATGGAAGAGAACAATATTCTACTTTTCTTTAGAATTTTTCTTATGGCAGAAGGTGCTTCAGGACATAAATTAGAAAAGAGTAAGACCAGGAAATCAACTGTGTGATTATATCTTTTAGAAATTATAGGGAAGTTTCAATGATGATTGCTCAGCAATATGGCTGCTGATATAAGACTTAAACAATAGCCCCTCTAATAGACATTCTAATGTGGAAAAAGGAAGCCACCCAAGTCCAAGACCTAGACAGATATCTACAGGCAACTAAGAAGTGCTGAGAGAGGAATAATTAGCCTCCTTCGATGTTAAGTCCCTTAATTAGTTCTCCTATACCAACTGATCAGCCTATAAATTAATTTTATATATATATATATATATATATATATATATATGTATATATATATATATATATATCACTAAACAGATCTGTCATGCTCTATGTATATGCACATATAAGCATGAGAGAAAAAGAGGCTGGGAATCTGAGGAATAATGTGAAAGATATGGAGGGAGTGGAGGGAAGAAATGGTATGATTACATTTAACTATAAAAAATAATTTAAAACAATCCACATCTCACAAGCACCACAAAGAACACAAGAGATGGCAACCCAGCCAGATTCCATGGCTGCTCTCTCTGCACAGCTGTGTGTTAGTTCTCTCTGGTCTACAGGAGGCTCTTACCTATGCCTTAGGATTTTGTTTCTTCTTGTACACAGCCTTTCCTTTGAAATCTCATGAATATCTGGGGAACCCCAGTCACCTAATAATGAACTAGCATTTTGAATCCTCAAAATAAGCAGAGATAAACCGTACTGTGAGCTAAAGACCATCTTATACGATCTGAAAACTGGTGTAAGGCATTAGAGATTACTGAGATTGCCTGCTTTTCTTTCCTTTATTGCCTTAATCTATCTCAGTGAATAGCACTGAGTAGAGGGTAGAAAGCTTGAGAAAATGGACAGGGACAGTGAAGGAATTACTAGGATGAACTACATGAGACTTGCTCTTTGTATCTAAGGCCAGCCACTTTCCTGTGATGAGCTTTCTTAATTTTTCTCTTATTTTATGCGTTTATTAAATAATAGATACATATTTTGCTTTTTCTCATTCTTCCTCAGTTACCCCATCTATTAATGAAGAATCTCACACCCTTTATAGACTGTTAAGTATATTAAATAAAGGTGAAATTGACCAAGACCCCACTTTTGAATTTACGTGCCCAGTTAGTTAGTGTCTATTCATCTGTCATATCCAAGGTGAAACACTGATACTTTATTATAAAAGTGTTATTAACTAAGAAATTTCACTATGGCATAGGTATGCTGCAGCCCATGTCCTTATTGACTGTTTTAAAGTTTCTTTTTATTTATATTACTACATGTTGATTGGACTATTTTTTCCTTTATTGTTTATATTTAGGATGCCAGTATATATTCTAAATTTTAACACCTTTTGGATGAATATATGGCAATTATTTTCTCCTATTCTATATGTCACATATCAAAATAAGCCTTATATGTTAGAGTGGGTCCCAATTTAACATTTATTTTGTTTAGGCATTTATATAATAATAGCTTTATTCATTCTTTGAAATTTTCATACATATACAAAATACACCTTGATTATGAATACCCCCATACCTTTCTGCTAACTCATCTCTTTCCAGAATTCATGCCTTATTTGTTCTTTTTAAATTTATAACCCTCTGAATTTGGCTAATGCGGTCCACATGTATATGGTGCAAAGTCTATCCACTGTGGCATGAACAGCCTACCATTGGCCACTACCCCAAGTAAGAGATTCTCCAACCCTACCAACAAATATCAATAGCTCCTTGGCAAGTGTTGGTTCCTTAGATGCTCTTTCCCATTGATATTGGGTTGTTGTTTGTTTCTTATAGGCATTATATCTCACCATTCAGCTCTACCATCCATAAAATTTGCCTGGCCCTGAACTCACAAAACATACATATATCTGTCTTTCTCAGAAACATGAATGTTGAAATTTAAACTTTCAAACATCATAGTCATGTTCATGCTGGATTTTTTAACTAGCTTGATCATGAGCAGGTATTTGGCAAGTGACCACTATCACTTTGAGCTCATACAGGAAACAGCTATGTCATATCTAGAGGGCAGCATTTCTTAGGATTCCTTCTCATTCTCCAGGTCTCACTACCTTTCTATACATGACTAATATATGTCTCATACCTGACCATCAATTAATCTCTAAGAATAAGTGGATATTAGGCAAAAAGTTCAAAATACCCATTATACAACTCACAGACCATATGTGGCTTAACAAGAAGGAAGGTCCAAATGTGAATATTTCAATTCCATTTGGAAGGGGGAACAAAATAATCATGGAAAGCAGAGGGAAGGGGGGACCTCAGTGGGAAAAAGGAGAGGGAGATAAAAGGGGGACAGGATAATGTATAGGGGCATATAAGAAAGAATCCCAGAGGGACAGAAAAATGAATAGAAATATGCATCAGTGTGGGATCAGGCTCTGAGTACCCAGTAGGTTTGCCCTTAGCTGAAATGCACAACAATGGAAATGGAACCTTAAAAGACTACAACTGGAAGATAGATGGCCCCCACTTGAGTCTTGGGGCCACTTGTCCATCTTCAAAATAATTTTAATACGATTACTTTGTCTCTCCTTCCAAGTGGGATTGAAGTATTTATACTTGGACTTTCCTTTTTTGTTAAGCTGCATATGGTCTGTTAGTTGTATCATGAGTACTCTGAAATTTTTGGCTAATTTTGACCCAGAATTGTTCCTATCTAAAGGAAATGCAGGGATAAAATCATGCAAAGACTGAAGCAAAGGCTACCGAGAGACCAGCCACCTTGGTACCCATCTATGTGCAAGCACCAAATTCTGACAGTATTATTCATGCCATGTTGTGTTTGCAGACAGGAGCCTAGCATTGCTGTCCTCTGAGAGGCTCTACCCACAGCTGACTGAGACAAATGCAGATACTTATAGTCTCATTGGATTGAGGTTGATGACACCTGTGAAAAAGTTAGGGGAAGGACAATAGTAGTTAAAAAGGAGTGGAACCCCAATAGAAGTACAACAGTATCACCTAACCTGGACTCTTCAGAGCTCACAGAGACTAAGCCACCAAACAAAGAGCATTCATGGGATGGTCCATGACCCCTTGCTACATATGTATCAGAGGAATGCCCTCTCTGGACTCAGTGAGAAAGTTTGTGCTTAATCCTGTTGAAACTTGGTACCACAAGGAAGGGGAGATGGAAGTGAGTTGGTAGGGGAGCACCCCCTCAGAAGCAAAGTGGAGGGGAGTTAAGGTGAAGAACTCATGGAGGGTGGACCACGAAGGGGAGAAATATTTGGAATATAAATAAATAAAATAATTAATAAAAAAGTAAAAAGTCAAATAAGGTCTAGAACTTATACAAGTGCATATACAACTTAATCTGTGAAAAAACACAGTAAAGTTATGCCAAAAAGCCAGATACCTGAGTTTCTTATCTTCTGCCCTCCTGCAACCTTTCCTCCCTTCCACCTTACTGGATGCATTTCAACTCCCCATGTAAATATCTTCTTGGTAGTCCTTGAACATATGAGGCAGAGTTGGGTCATAGGCATTTCTGTTGGCTCCCTTGTGGCTTACATATAATCTTTCACATATTGTCCCCAAATTATTTTCTCATAAACTTACTCAAATTTTTCTTTTCATGACACACTAAAATTAATTCAAACAAATCAGTAGTCTTCCTATACTCAAAGGATAAAGAGGCTGAGAAAGAAATTAGGGAAATAACACCCTTCACAATAGTCACAAATCATATTACATACCTTGGTGTGACTCTAGCCAAGTGAGAGAAAGATCTGTATGCCAAGAGCTTCAAGTCTTTGAAGAAAGAAATTGAAGATCTCAGAAGTTGGAAATATCTCTCATGCTCATGGATTGGCAGGGTTAATATAGTAAAAATGGCCATCTTGCCTAAAGCAATCTACAGATTCAATGCAATCCCCATCAAAATTACAACTCAATTTTTCATTGAGTTAGAAAGAGCAATTTCCAAATTTATCTGGAATGACAAAAAAACAGGATAGCTAAATTCTCAACAATTAAAGAATCTCTAGCAAAATCACCAAACCTGACCTCAAGCTATACTACAAAGCAATCATGATAAAAACTGCATGGTAGTGGTTCAATGACAGGCATGTAGATCAATGGAATAGAATTGAAATCCCAGAAATAAACACACACACACACACACACACACACACACACACACACACACACACACACCTATGGTCACTTTATCTTTGACAAAGGAGCTAAAACTATCCAGTGGAAAAAGACAGCATTTTCAACAAATGGTGCTGGTTCAACTGGCAGGCCACATGTAGAAGAATACAAATTGATCCATTATTATCTGCCTGTACAAAATTCAAGTTCAAGTGGATCATATGTCCTTTATTATTGTCATAGATCCTGAATTAACTCCTCAAGAATGGAAATAGCATGGGGCAGGGAAGATGGCTCAATAGACAAAGGGAAGTACTCGAGGCATCACAATCTGTGCTCAGCACCTGGGCCTAATAACGTATAGAGAAAATTTACTCCCACAAGGACATGTGCATGTGCACATACACAGAGGCATATGCACATGTACACACACACACACACACATACACACACATAAACACAATCACAAACACAAAGAGACATGCACATGCACCACTAAAGATCCTACTCTATTTTTATCTATTTAAAGGCAAGAGAGGCAGTTTTTTTGCAGCAAAAGGTAAATGGAGGCAGAAGATCTGGCCTCTGCAGATTTTCTGCAGCAGATTTTCCTTGCTGTTCTCTGTCTCTGCAAGGGCACTGAGAGCTTCCTATTCTCATTACACATAATTTATTTAGAACGAAACTACTTGATTCCTAAGGATAATAAAGTGTGTTTGTAGTTATTATTACTACTGTCTGCCTCCATTTATAGCTCTTCTCAGTGGGATATTTATGGAACATAGAAATAACACCAGTGTAGAAAAGTTTTAAGTGATATAATTATTCTTCTATGTCTTTCAGACTTTCAATGACTGGTTCTTTAAGGAAGATGATATCTAGTGCAACTGAGTTACTATCCTGTCTCCAAGTGGTAAGAGTCCATTGAAATTGAAAAATAGTTTCTATTTTATTACTGTTCACTAAAAAGTATCATCTTCCTTATAAAATCTTGTACAATGATACAAACTAGAGTCATTTGGAAAGAGAGAACCTTGGTTGAAAAGATGTCTCTGTCATATTGCTTGTAGATCAGGCTGTGAGGCAACATTTTATTAGTGATTGATGTAGGAGATTCTACTACCCAGATGTGGGCTGTGTTATCCATGGAAAGGTGACCCTGGGTTATATATCAGTCTGACTGAGCCATGGAGAGCAAGCCAGGAAATGCCATTCCTCCTTGGTCTCTGCTTCAGTTCCTGCCTACAGATTCCTACCTGAACTTCTGCCTGGAAGCCTCCTCAGTGGACTGTGATGTGGAAGTGTAAGCCAAGTTAACCCTTTCCTCCCATGTTCCTTTTTGGTCATGGCTTTTTAACACAGCAATCTAGGAAGAATGTCAATGAGAAGATGCTTGCTTTTTGAAACTCAGCAAGTACTTAGTTCTCATTAGCATTCGCTATTTGTGGCATATATCATTCATGTATGAAATGTAAAATATAAACCAACAAAAACATAAACAAAAGACTCTCCCAAAAATAGCATATAGAACTCCAATAGTAAAATTAGATGGCAGACTAGAGTTCTGAGGTATTATCAGTAGTGAGTATCAAGTCATACACTGTTAACAGAACAGAGAATGTTTAATTGACTTGAAGTAATGACTTCAACAGGTAGCGTGTACATGAGAAACAGAAAAGTCTATATTTTATTAGGTCTACAAAAATGGATACCAAGGGTCAGTAGCAACAAGGAAAGTAATAGATAATTCTGTCTAGGTTGTGGGAAGAAGTGATACAATACTATTTATGTTTTTTTCAAAGCTCAGAAAACTATACATCAAGAGTATTGTAGTGTATGAAGTTAACAGGAAAAAAAAGAATTATTGAAATTTTCCATTTGCTTTGATGAAAAAATAATAACACCATGGAAACAAAATGATCTTGTTATGAATAAATCAGGCCTCTCAGAACATTACCCAAAACATTAAGTTATTTTCTTTATCTAATACAGTGATAGACTCTATGCACATCATGAGCCTCAAAGATGACATTTTAATTAATTTTGCCCCTTTATTTTGTATCTGAGGTTTTCTTGAGAATTCAGAAAACCATGACATCTTGTCAGGGCAGCTTTTTTTGGGAAAAATACTATTAAGGAAAAGTGATGAATGGTTACTTTTCTGCTGTCTTAAGCAGTTGCAAGGTGATTCTCCATTCTGGAGTTAGTGCTGATGTGGAAACTGACTTATTTAAGCTAATGCTACATTGTGCTAGATTTTATTTATTTTTGTCTATAGAGATCCTGATCTAAACTATAAAAACATCAGCATCTAATGTCTTTCTAGCTGAAAAATATCATGTGGATGCTTGTTGACCCATCCTACAAACAGTGACAAATTCCCTAAATTCCAATCCACCAACAAATGCAATTCCTTGAAAACCTAATTAGAACTAGAAACTATGCCATGTTGATCTCAATTATGAAAGGTAAAACTTTAATCAGACTTTGAAACTAACCAGAAAATGAGGCCCAGTGAACTTAGAAATCTCTCAATTTATCAACGAAGGGACAGATTTATTGCTCACATTACTGTTTTTAATTGTGGCTACAAATTTGAGGTGAGGCAGGGAATAAGGACTCTCATTGGTCCCAAAATGTTTGTTTGGTCCTGGACCTCTTACTTCCCTGTACTCATCTGGAGCCTCTCTTGCCAGGGAGGCAGTCAGCACAGGAAATGTGTGCCCCATTGTTAGGCAGGCCCTGCTCCCTGCATTCAGAGCACCTGTCTGCTTTTCTTACCAAGTGAACTCAATATTTAGATGACTCTCCATCTAGTTGACACAAAGAAAATGTTTCCAATCTTCTTTTGCCTAATTATGGATGTAGGACTAACTTATGAGACTGGAGTGCAACTAAATTTTCTCTAGAAAGCGTTTCAAGAGAGAGTACCATGTACTTTGTTTGCTCATCTTCCTTCTGATGGTGGAGGAAGAAGAAGATGACTAACTAGAATGTGAAGAGGTAGAAAAGATTGGAGAGGAAGCTCAGGATGCCTGGCCAGCCAGACAACATCAAAGGTAACAATGTTTGAGGGCTCAGGAGATTGTTCGGTGATTAAAAGAGGATCCAGTTTGATGACCAGAACCTATATACCATGTCACAATCACCTTTATCTGTAGCTCCAGAAGATCTAGTACTTTCTTCTAGCCCCCATAGGCACCCACATACATAGACAGGCATGCATATGCATATTCATAAGAATAAATATACAGGCCGGGCAGTGGTGGCGCATGCCTGTAATCCCAGCACTTAGGAGGCAGAGGCAGGCGGATTTCTGAGTTCGAGGCCACCCTGGTCTACAGAGTGAGTTCCAGGACAGCCAAGGCTACACAGAGAAACTCTGTCTCGAAAAACCAAAAAAAAAGAATAAATATACATACATACACATAAATTTTTTTTAGAAAGAAGTTTGTTTTCTGTAAAAGGCCATTTGGTAAATATAGCTGCTTGTATCACGTCAACCTTTTCATCAAATACTCAAGCCTGTCCAATATTGTCTGTGTCAGAAAAGAGAGTAACTGAGTGAAAGTGAATAGCTGGTCACCAAGGAAACTTCATGCACACACACAGGGAACTGTAAAAATTGGATTATTGATCTCAAAACAGAAGAAGGCTGGATAAAAACAAAATGAGAAGTGTCCTATAATCTCTAAAATATCTGAACATTATAACTAAGGAAGCATAAATTTATCTAACACTTTTTTCAAATGTTTTCTAATGTATTTGCCTACAGTGAAACTTAATGAAAATATTCAGTCACTGTGCAAAATACTATTAGTGCCCCAAATGTAGAATATAGACTAAGACAGCATTTTCACTCTTGGATATATACTCCCAAAGAACTGAAAACTGGTAGTAAATTGAATAGTGTAAAAAGATAGATACATCGATACCAATCAATGGATAAATGTGCATAATGGAATGTTATTCAGCCACTAAACCGACTAAGCATTGATTCGTGTTGTTATGAGAATTGATTTTAAAAAATATTAAAAGAAATTGTACTTTGAAGCTCACAACTCATGTATGAACTATCAAGATAAGTAAATTCCTAGAAACAGAACACTGACTGGTAGTCTTAAGGTACTAAAGATACCAGGAAATGAAGTCTTTTATTTTGGGGTGATGGACATGTGGAGTAAGATATAACCACTGTATACTAATTCAAGCTCACTGAATGGCATATGTTTTTGTAATTTTTGTTTTTGTTTTGTTTTTTATTTAAAATAACTGACATATTTCTGTTTTGCTTTTTGTTTTATTGCAGGTAGATCCTTCCCTCATGTAATGCAACCCAACCACAGTGAATTTCTATCCATGACAAAGAAATGTCAACATTTGCAAATTACTTCAACATAATCGCTTCTCTTTACCTGGCCTGTATTTTGATAAATGTGGTAATTTTCTCGTTGCCGTGATTAGATACCTGACTAGAAAGAATTTAAGGAGAAAGAATTTGTCTAAGAAGGGAAGGACTAGGATTAAGAGAGTGAAGGACTTGTTCCCATTGAATCTCTAGACGAGAAGCAAAGGCAGGACAGGAAGTGGATAGAGCTATAAGATCTCAAGACTTGCCTCCTGGGACCTCCTGCCTTGTCCAAGACTCCATCTCTAAAAGAATCCATAACCTTGACATTTTTGTCCAAATGTTCAAACATGTGAGCCTATGGGTTTCACCTTCAATCCACAAAAGGGTAAGTTACTTTAGTTTGCTTAGTTTGCTGCAACCGTTGGTAGAAAATGCTGCTTGCTATTGGAAGGTTATTACCCACGTGTAATTCCCGAAACGTGTTCTTTTCTTTCCAACTTGAAAATGTCATAATGTTTACATACTACATGGTGATGCTGGAAGCAAGAAGTCAACTTGCAGTGCTGCTGCTCCTCAGGTATTGTCTACATTTTGTTTACTGGCCTTGAACTCACCAAGTGGGCTAAGTAGCTGACAAGCAAGCCCTGGGAATCTGCATGTCTCCATCATCTCCAGTGTTGGGATTACAAACTCACACCTTATAGACACTGACAGGCAGACTGCAGACCTCATGCTTAATCTTACACTAAGAAAGCTGTCTCCCCAGTCCACTTTCATACATCTTTTAACTAACCCTAAAACAGTTTTTCCAGGTATAATTAAACTGATTGATCTGAGTCACACTGGTAACAATTACATTTGGGCATTTTCTTTTTCACATTCAGCCAGGAAATAGCAAGCTGCATTAATAAATTTGTATACAATTGTTGCTGACTTTCAGCAGATGCTTAATAGCTAGTGCTTGCTGAGCTAGTGAATAAAGCCATTTATCCATACACTGTACTGTTGTTTTGTTAAGGGGTAAACTAAGTAGAAAATATATGGACACTAGAATCACTTTTTTTCTATTTTATTGGATAATATTCTTATAACAAAATAATTGTAAATAAGTTATCAAGTTTTTAATAAAACTGAAAGGGGATTTGGGATTTTTTTTATTTCAAAGCACACAAACCCTTTTTTGTAAAGGAAACAAACCATGTTCCAAACACTAATAAAACATTTCATTTTCAGTTTTACAACTGGCAACTTTATATCCTGACACATCATTTGCAACCCTTTGAGAAAAAAGTTCTCCAAAGGCTTTATATTTGGTAAAATCTGTAGAAAAGTGTTAGGAAGAGAACATAGCACCATATGTGATGAGTTGAAGGGAATTTTGAAACCCTGGCCTCAGTGTTTTCTAGCCATTATGAAGTGAGGCATATCATGTATCATGCACTATTCATCACGAGGTTCTTTCTTACCACAGGTACCAGAAGCAATGGGTACAATCCTCTGAGGGCTTTTGTCAAGGATCCCTGAGAATCTATGAGCAGACACCTACAGCAGACTAGTCCTCAGTCTCACATATCTTAGTATGTCTTATCTTTGAACAATCTCCCCTTCACATTTATGCTATAAGTAGCTCCTGGTAAAATTCTGCTGCATGGAGACAAATTTCTGCTTATAGAACAATTCAGAAAACTCCATTAAGCAAGGTTAGTATAGCTAATAAACATGTCACTCTGGGTTACTATGGGAGCAAATAAAGGGACAATGTAAGTATAAAATCCACAGTTTAACAAGACTCAGTGCTCAGACTGATAACTGCTAAGCCTGTGCATGTCAAGAATGGGCAACAGAGCTTATTATTTTCTAACCCTACTTTCCCAGAGCACTTCGAAACTTCCAAAACCTCAGCAAAAGCGAATCTTTTTCTTTTTAAGGTGACTGTGACAGGTGTTTTGGTACAGTAATGGAAAGCTGAATGATACATAGTACAGTTGGGACTATGTACAGTTTATTCAAAGTTCTTATCTACTTAGATCTCTAAACTCAAGGAAGCTATGGACAGCTTATGTTTCTAACACCTGAAATATTATAATTACAGATTCAAAATAAAAAGAGTGATGCCCCTCATATGAGTTTTTGGTAAGTCAAACTAACTGAAATTATGAATTTAACATTTCCTGGGAGAGTCCGTCTCAAAATGTATGTGGAGAGTGATGAAGGAAAGACCCCTGACACCTTCTTCCAGCCTACACACACACACACACACACACACACACACACACACACACACACACACACACACACGCACGCACGCACGCACGCGCGCGCACACACACACACACACACACACACACACACACGCACATGCACAGACACACATACACACACACACGCACACACACAAATGCGCGTGCACACACACACATACACACACAAACACACACACACACTCATGTACATGCACATGTGCACACACACAATTATTTTCTGATATTGATCAGTTTGTGATAGGTGGCTTTAAATGGTATATTTAATACTCTGTTGTGTTAAAGCAACTTGTATCATTGCTGGGTTTGGAGTTGGGACTTTATGATGAGGTGCAAAGAGGATGTCAGAGTCAGTGCCAGACAGTAATTTCAACAGAATCTATAAAGCAAGAAAGGAAAGGAACCTTGTATGAGAAGATTATTCAAAAATCCAAAGCAGCTTTCTTGGTGAACTTCCTTCATACAAGCAATCACCCTGGGCTGAACGCTTATAAATATTTTAAAGGACTCTAAAACTACATGATGAAAGCCAAGTCTTCTGGTGTACAGAGTAAGACCCTGCCTCTAACTAAATGTAAGAGGACTGATGTGGCTCATGGTAGAATGCCTGCTGGTATGTACAAGGTCGTGGGTTCAATCCTCAGTTAAAAAGACTCAATCCCAAAACAATTAAGGAACTTCAAATTCCACAGCTGCAGGCCAGAAAAGGTCCTTACATTAAATAATCATGTCAATAGACTTTGGGACCTTGAAAGGCAGTCTGTGGCCTGGTTGAGCAAGGCTTACTCTAGAGACCCAGTAGAATAGTCTACAAGGGATAGAACTAGTGAGCCATGCTCCCAGATACCTAGGCTCCTGACACCAACTCCATACTCATGACTCCTCAACTCCATAATCCTGTGGCCATCAGTAGGGCCAGGCCCCCAGTGTTCTGGCTAGATTCTACCCTGACAGTCACCTGGCTACAGCCAGGTTTTCCCCTCCCCACAGTTACCTGGTAACAGCCAGGTAACCCAGCCAATTATTAAAGGGGATGCCAGGTCCCTCCTAGCTCTCTTGCCTCTTTTCTCTTTTCTCTTTTCTCTTCTCTCTCTCTCTCTCTCTCTCTCTCTCTCTCTCTCTCTCTCTCTCTCTCCCCGTTTTCCCCCTCTCTTCCCTCTTTCCACATGGTCATAGCCAGTTCTCACCCCTGTGTTTGCCTTTTCTCTTTACTTTTCTATATCTTTTTCCTTTCCTCCTTCTCTTTAATAAAGCTTTAAAACCATGGGCTGTCTCTTCTTATCAAAACCCTCTGTGTAGGAGCAATGGAACATGCCTCAGTGTCTCCAGCCACCAGACCAGACCAAAGATTCTCCTTCCCAGCCAGGCTTTCTCTACAGGTACACGGGGGCCTGCACCAGAATGACCCCACCTTCTGAGCAAGGACCTCCCTCTCTAGCCAGGCAGCCTCCCTCCTGTAGGTACATGGACGTAGGCCATCCCTTTGCAGGTACACAGGTCCACCAATTTATCCTACAATAGACCATGACTTAACTTGAATTATTTAACTTTGGAGAGAGTCCCTTGTGCCAATGGATGGAATCTGAGACCAAGGATGAGCAGGTCAAGGTTGCTACACTTAATAGTACTGAGATGTTGGTGCAATTTCATCCTATAATGTCTATCCCTCTAGGAATAAAATCTAATCTCTTAGTTTCTTGTTGGTTGCTGTGATAAAAGCACTTTGAAGAGAGAGGTTTTGTTTCCCCCTTAGAGTTCCAGGCTATAGACCATCTTCCTGGGGAAAGCATTAGCAGGAGCTTAATGGAGATGGCCATTCAATATACAAAATCAAGACAAAGAAATATGAATTCACACATGCATACACCCAGCTCACTTTCTTCTGACTGATGTTTAACCATTTTATTTTATGTAGTCTTACTAATCCCCCACAGATATTTCCACAACCAAATTTAACCTAGGCAATCTCTCATTTAGACTCCATTCCCATGCAATTATAGATGGTCTCAAAGTGTCAAAGCTAGCAACCATATTCTTTCTAAGCTTCCATACTAGTAACTTTAGTCAGGTAATATTACCCACCTGAAGTTCTATCAGGTTAAAAGAATACACATGCTTTATTAAACTATAGAATCTAATCAAATTATTCATTTTATTTACTGTTTTGTTTTATGGATTTCCCTAGAGAGTATATGAGACTGGGTCCAGAAAATAATAGATCAGGTGAAGTGAGATATAAATATAGTTAAGTGATTGTCAATATGAGAACACTATCCCTTGATTTAACTTAAGCATCCCGATAAGGACACTGAGAGTGAAAACGTGCTACTGGATTAGACCCCCAGAGTGTCCCACTCAGCGTCATGGGCACCCAGAAATGCTGTGATAGCAGATAGCGAAGGAGGCCAGGAGGCTTATGGAAGTGACACCTCCATGGCATTACAAGAGACAAAGAAGAGCCAGCAAGAGAAGGCATAGACAACACACATTTTCCTAAGGTTGCAAGATGGATGTACTGGGGACGACCATAGAGTCTCAGCTACTGTCTTCTGTATTCCAGACTGTCACGAGATGTGGCTACCAATGTGAGCTCATTAAAGGCAAGGGAAATTAGAGGTTTCTATAATAGGAGCCAGATGTTAGTCTTAATCATCACTGTGAAATTTCTGGCAATTAAGGTAATTGCATTTTGAAAAAAGTCCAAGTGTGCCTCAAAGTGGCTATTGATTTCTTCAGGCTCAAACTGACAAATGAACACCAAAAGGTGTGAGGGGGAAGGCCTATGACATATTGCAATTCTTTTTCTCCTTTCTTGAGTCAGGGTCTTACTATGTTCCTAAAGTTAATCTGAAGTTTACTATGTAGCCAAGGCAAACTCAAGCTAGGAGTTATACTGTTTCAAAATGCCCAGGGTTGTTATCATAGGTAAGCATCTCCATGCTCTGTACATATTCCTGTCCTTGTAAAAGCAGATCTCTCTACTGCCCTAGTCATGGGAACATGAAGAAAAAAATTGTAGGATCCTTGCAATTCTGACTGTGATTGTGACAATAAAGTTTGCTTCACCTACAGAAGGGGATTCTTGTTACCATGAGATAAGGATATGTGACATTAGACACTTCACCTATCTAGTTGTTGATTATCTTTCTTTTCATTTTATGTCCTACATGAATACATTTACTTTTCATTTCTCATGTGTCTGAAACAAGAAAATACACAGCTTTCAAAGATCATGGACAGGAAGCTACTCAGAAAATGATAATGTTTCTTTGAGAAGATATGCACATATAATTATTTGTAGAGCTTTGTTCAGTTGCCCTGACACATTAAGAGTTATTTCAATAAGTCTTGTGAAAACAAGGACATTGTAATCTCTGAATTAGGTAGGCATGTAAGAGAGTACATGACGGCTGTTGCCCCAACTGAGGCTTTCTAGTCTAACAGTGCCTTGACTTGACACTTCACCCTTATTTTTTATGTGCAGTTATGGCCTATAATATCCTCAAACTCAGAGCTAAATTTGATAGAAATATAATTTTCTGTCTGAATACATTATGTACAAATGACCTAAATAAAATTATTGATTTCCACTTGAGGTCAATTTTCACTATAAACACCAGAGAATTTTATTTCGAGAACTCATGAAAATGAGGAAAGCTGATGGAAGAGGTGACAGACACCTATAACTGCTACAGTGAGGAAACTAAATCAGAAGGAAATTAAGTTCTAGGACAGTCTGGATAACAGCAGAGCTCTGTCTTTATAGTAACAGTACATTTGTTTAATTACTGTCAGAGGGTTTCATTTCTGTGAAAGGACAACAGAAATAAGGCAAGACTTTTTTAATACACAATTTATTTTATTTCATGTTTATTGGTGTCTTGCCTACAGCATGTCTGTGTGAGGGTGTCATAAACCCTGGAACTGAGGTAACAGGTGTGAGCTTCTATGTGGGGCTGAGAACTGAGCCCTGATTCTCTGGAAGAACAGGTAATGATCTCAACCACTGAGCCATTTCTGCAGCTCACAAGGCAACTCTTTTTTTTTTTTTGAGACAGGGTTTCTCTGTGTAGCCCTGGCTGTCCTGGAACTCACTCTGTAGACCAAGCTGACCTCGAACTCAGAAATTCATCTGCCTCTGCCTCCCAAGTGCTGGAATAAAAGGTGTACACCACCACTGCCCTGATCAAGGCAACTCTTATAAAGGACAACATTTAGTTGGGGTTGGCTTACAGTTTTAGAAGTTCAATCCACTTTCATCATGGTGGGAAGCATGGTAGGGTGCAGGCAGATATGGTTCTGGAGGAGATATGAGTTCCACATCTTGTTCCAAAGGCATCCAGGAAAAGACTATCTCACTCACTATGTCGACACAGCATCAGAGTACTCAAAGCACACTAACACACTTCCTCCAGGAGTGTCACACCTTGTCAAATAAGGCCACATATCCTAATAGCACCACCACACTTATTTATGTATTTATGTATTTATGTATGTATTCATTCATTCATTCATTCATTCATTTATCCATTTATTTGTATGTATCTATTTATTTGTATGGTCATATGCTCCATAACATTTGTGAAGTAACTAAAGGGAATTTTATAGGGCAATTCTCTTCTTTATAATGTGAGTTCCAGGGATTGAACTCAGTCATCAGTCTTGGTGACAGACACCATGGTCTGTTGAGCCATGTCATGTCAATTTTTTCCTTAAAAAATTAAAATAAAAACTCAGAAAACATAGCAAACCATGAAGGAGATATGAGAATAGCATGATTATGACAGGCTCATTCTCTGGGTTTTGTTTGTTTGTTTGATTGTTTGTTTGTTTTTTAAGGAATTACAATGAATTGCAGCCTGTGACTATTATTATGTTATATATTCAATATTTCATACATCAAAGATTCCAAAATGAAAATAGTCATAGAATAAAAACAAATATTGATTGTAAGTGCATCTCCTTTGGGAGAATTAAAATTCATGGGGGCTGCAGAGATGGCTGAACAGTGAGAAGCCCTTGCTCTTGCAGAGGACATTTGGTTCCTAGAATCCTCACTGGGCAGCTCACAATCACATCTAACTCCAACTCTAGGAAACTAATGCCCTACTCTGGATTCCCCAGGTACTTGCACTTATGCGCATAGTCCACACAGAGGTACCTAAGCAGACATATCACTAAAATAGAAGCAAATCTTTAAAAGTAGAAATGTATTTTCATCAATGATTAGAAGCAGCATTCCTGTCTTTGTAAAGATACCATTTGTATACCATCCATTCTCTTGCTTTCTCTTACTGTTTCAAATCATCCCCATTAGGAACAAGATTACATTAAACTAATAAGGTGACTGCATTCTTCGGGGACATCCTTTCTTTTCATTTGGTGCTATGAGAAGATTTGTTGTTATAACTCATAGATGCTTTGGATGAACCAAATTTTTAAAAAGCTGATTGTGATTCCATTTTCTAAAGGAATTAAGAGATAGCAGAGATCTGTTCACACCAAAATTAGCTTTCTGTTTGTTTGGTTCTTTGTTCTTTTCTTTCTGTCCTGATGAAGAAAAAAATAAAGTCCTAGAAGCCAGATATCTGAGTCCAACTTTTATTTTGGCCCCATCCCATGGCATGTACACTTGTTGTCCATTACTACCCACCTGCTCAGTGGCTGATTCCAAGCACATTACCCAGTCTCTCTGCTCATTTCACTGAGATAGGAAGACTTGGGTCTTCCAGCAGTGTTGCTTTCTAATGTTGCTCAGCTAATTACACACAAATGTGGTCCATGCTCTATTTCTTACATGTATCTCTTTCCCTTTTCTGTACTTTTAAAGAGAAGTACAACAAAGTAGATCCTTTGGCTTTAAATTTTGTCACAGTGTGTTTAATGCCCATATCAACTCTTGCAGTCTTCTTCCTTTATTAACTTATTTAAGATTAAGTATTTTGGATACACTGTATGAAGACATTATCTCTTAATTCATTTATATATTTAAGTTTTAAGTTTAGCAGTGGGGTGATATGGTGTATGTAATTTAAAATGTATATTATTGTCAACACAAAACCTAGAAATTGCAATAACAAACAAAGATTAACAAGTTTAATAAAATAGACATTTATTTGCTGAATTTGCATAAATACCCAGTTAGCATCCCAAACCCTTATTCAAATTACTTTTCTTAATTTATATTTTGAACTTTGCTGTTGTTGAATTTATGTTACTCTAATTTTCTCCCACCTACAAGCTACTTTGTCAGCCAGTAGATTGTTTATGTTATGAAAAAATATCCTAAACTACTATATAACAAGTGACTTTCTCAAAAATCTCTTTTATCTACAAAATTCTCTTAGCTACAAAAACATAGATATTATATTGATAATATTAACATCTCCATATTCTTCTAAGTATCAAATACTGCACTTAGAACAAAGAAAACAAAATTTCACCTTTAAAAAAATAAAATTAGAGGAGATTTATAGAGTAAAATTCCAACTTGAAGTTCTGTAATAATCTTTTCCCCATATTTTGGTGATGAGTTATGTTTCCTTCATAATTTCTCTTTTATGGATGTTATTCATTTTTCTTGTTACTGCACTTGAATACCTATCAAGGAACAGTTTAAGAGAAGAAGAAGAAGAAGAAGAAGAAGAAGAAGAAGAAGAAGAAGAAGAAGAAGAAGAAGAAGAAGAAAAAGAAGAAGAAAAAGAAGAAGAAGAAGAAGAAGAAGAAGAAGAAGAAGAAGAAGAAGAAGAAGAAGAAGAAGAAGAAGAAGAAATTTTGCATTACAGTTCTAGATAAGGTCCATCAAGGTGGGAAAGGCACATCAAATAGCTATCTGAATCAAATCTATCAATAAGCAGAGAAAGAAAGTACAGGAAGGGCCTCGCTATAAAATCTCAAAGTCCAACCCTATAGACCTATTTTCTTCAGTGATGTTTGATGTCTTAACAGCCTCACAATCTTCTAAAACAGCATTAGCTGGTGGCCAAGTGTTCCAACCCTATATATGCACATCACTACAGTCCTGACCTTGTGCTCAGAGGTGCTACTAGGCTTATTTACTCCCCAGTTTGACAAAAAAACTGAAAACTGAAACATTTCCATCCTCATTTTCATGCCAACATATAGCATCCATAAAGTGTTTATTACTAGCTGCAGACTTTCCTTCTCTTCTCCACAGAAAGGATAGAGATCTGTGATCTCAGTCACTCTTTAATTTCACCATAATATGAACCATGTTGCAGAGTTCTCGTTGATTTACTAGTCTGTTTTTACTATAAGACTTGAATGAATGGAATGCCTTTTCTTTCTTCACTTACACATTGCATTTCCTGGTGTTACTGAATAAAAAATAAAGAAAAAAGAGGGCCACAAAATTTGTATCATGATTACATTCCGATAAGAAGAGAGACAACGTAAGTAGAAAGTTAAGAGAAAAGCAAATATGAGGATCTTTAAATATATTGAAAAATTCTTTAGCAATACTCTGACACATGTCAATACTATACCCTTGACTATTAAACAAAATTGAATAATGGGTTTGTCTAAACTAAAATGGCAAATAATTATTGCAAGGCTATTAAATGTATAAATGGGAAGTGTTCCCAAATATTAAAAGAAAGGTCAAGTCAAATCAGGGAGCTGAGTCAAAAATTAAGTTGTATTCAGAAACCATTGGTGTGGAAATAATCTACTTGCAACTATGAAGACTAACATGACTTGATAAATGGACTTAGTAAATGAACAAGAGTGAACTACTCAACATTCATGTAGTATGTGTTCTAATTTGTGGTGATATCAAGAGAAGCAGAGCATCTTCCATCATGAAAGAACAAGAAGACCCAGCCATCCATGTAGAGTTATAGATTATTTTGGTCAAGAAGGATTCACTTAGAACACTTCAAAATAAGAAAATCCTAGAACTGAGTGAATGGGAGCTTAGAGGGAATCATCGGTGTCTGGTAATGAAATCACAACAGTGTAAGAAGCAAGGACAGCAGCTTCAAATGGCTGATAGCAAAGCAAATGGTAAGAGAGATACAAGTCCCTTAGATCTGTAGATCAGAGGGCACTCACTGGCATAGGTCCTGGTGGTCCAAGTTGCTGTCACTAATTTCTCTCGTGATTTTGACAAGTTGCTTGCCTCTTTGGTACCTCTTTTGATACATAGCATGAAAACATTAGACTAGATGAGTCATGGTAACTATGTGATAGTTTTCTTTGTTCTTCAGAGGCTTGCAACCATGATTTTCCACATTTCCATTCACCCCACACCCCCTGCTACCTTAGAAACATGATCTCCAGTACTAAGAAGGGGCTATCAAGAGGACAAGATAGCCAAATGTGGATCTGAGGTATTTTAACTGGGAATTTTTACAATCAACACCTATATAGAAAAATTTATGGAGGTTTCGCCATTGATTTTTATTGATACATGTGGTGTGTGTGTGTGTGTGTGTGTGTGTGTGTGCACATATGTGTATCATGGTATGAAATTTGACTCATGTGTACATACATAACCTAATAATGAATGTATCACTATTCTAGCTTAACCTCAGGGAACATTAACTCCCATTGCCATCTCAAGTTTGTATATTGTTGGAAATTTATTACTGTGAACACTTAGACATGATGCATACCAACTAATGGTGAAAGGATATTAATAAAAAATAAATACATATATCATATGTATCATATATATATATATATATATATATCATATGAATCATATATTTCACAATGTTGCAAAAATTAAATGAAACAGTATGGAACCTAAGGCATGGTTCATGCTTCTTGGGTTATTTTCACTCCTATACATGCTCTATTTTGCATATATAATTTCATTATAAAATATGAAGTGCAATTTATAACTTAATAAAGCTTATATCAATAGTTCTGGGAGCTAGAGTAATAGGTCATCATGGGAGAATATGCATTGCTCTTGGCTAGGGCCTGGGTTCAGGTTGCACCTCCCACATGTTGGTCTAGCACCCTCCTCACAAAAATTTGACCAGATAATCAGAGATGATAGGATAATGTATAATTCATAAAATTCAAACACATTGGGTGTTCAGGGGTATCCTCAGTGACCACTCGGTCAGTGATCAAGATATAATAACAATCTTGACTCAAATCCATTATTTTATAGTTAAGGAGACAACCTGCCTACTCTTTAGAGTGTTCTGTACTTGAGCATATGCTTAGATTTGGGTTTTTTTAAAAATTTATTTTCAAAACATTCTTTGCTATTGAAGAAAAAAGTAAATAATTCTTTTGTAGGATATGATGGATTAATATTCTAGACATTATGTAATTCTATGTCTCATGTCTTCTTTTAATTTACTTGTTTCTCTAACTCATTTCTTTACTCACAGTTCTTAAGCATTCTTGAAGTTTCATCCTAACAAGTCTCTTCCCTTAAATCACTAGTCCCTTGTATCAAAAATAAGTGATTCCTCCTCTTCCCTGACTCTGTGAATGTAAGACTCCATTTTCCATTCCCACAACCCCCTCCCAATGTTGCTAATTCCTTCTCACTTTAATTCTGGCAGCATACTGCAAAAAAATGGCATTTTATTCAGAAAAATACTTACAAATAACTAATAGTGATTTGGTTGCAATGAAAATAAACATAAAAGTATAAAATTGTTTTCATGGCTCAAGTAGGGATAGCAATTAAATGATATCTTCTGAATCTCCGGAGAAATTTTAATTTGTGGGCTTTTTTATGGCACAAAAGATGTACAGTGTGCATTTTTCTCAGCTAATTTGATTACAGCATCTTGGGTCTTATGTAAGTGAAATTTTCATTGCAAGCTTTTTGGGACCACTGACTAATAGTTGTATATAATAACGCCTCATCTCTCTTCCTGGAAAAGGAAATTATTTATGGCCTTGTTCTGATTACAACATTTTTTATAGGTGCCATAGTGAATACATGCTGACAAATGGATGAGAGTTGTCAAATATTTTTTGATAATCAAGTGACTAAGAACTTAAGACATAGAAGGAGATGGGGCAATATTGCATATCTGCCTGCAACAGGAACAACTTGGGAGGTAGAGGTGAGCAAATTAGCATGATCAATGCTATACTTTCTCAGTAGTTTTGAGGCCAGCATGAGCTATCTGAAACCTTGTCTCAAAGAGCTAAACAATAAAATGAGTGTTTGATCTTTGTTGGATTTTTATACAGATATAGATAGTATTCAAGAAAAATAAAATTAATATTTCTCTTATTAACATTCTTTACTTGAATATTTTCTTCTTTGTTTTGTGCTTTATCTATGTATATCCAAAAGCACTTTGGTATTCTAGTTTTGTTTCTGACGCTGTCATCAACACCAACACTAAATGGAACTTTGGGACAAAAGAGTTTGGTGGGCTTATAGGTCGAAATTGGAAGGAAAGGAAAGCTAGAGTTTGGAAGCAAGAATTACATCAGTTACCATGATGGAATTTAGCTACTAGCTTAGTTACTCTGTCTTAGCTTTCTAATAGAATCCTGCTCTACATATATAGGCATGGTGTCAACCAAAGTCGGCCATGTCCTCCCACAAGTGATTATTTTTTAATAGGAGTCTTATTTATTTATTTATTTATTTATTTATTTAATTGAAAAGGGAAGTAAAACACTTTATGATAAAATTAAAGATTTACATGAAAATGCTTCAGATAGACACATTAAAAATGACAATTTTCATGGAAAATTAAGGAGTAAAGTGGTAGGCATGTAAAACATTGCTGGGTATAATAGCCTGGCCTGGCATTTTTGTTCTCTTAGGGTCTGTATGAGTTCTGCCCAGGATCTTCTGGCTTTCATCATCTCTGGTGAGAAGTCTGGTGTGATTCTGATAGGTCTGCCTTTATAAGTTACTTGAACTTTTTCCCTTAATGCTTTTTTTTTTTGTTTTTTGTTTTTTTTTATTTTTTTTATTTTATTTTCTATATTCTATGTTTACATTCCAAAGGCTTTCCCCTTTCCCAGTTCCCACCCACCATAGTTCCCCTAGTTCCTCTCCCCCCCATCTGTTCCCCAATAATTCCCCCTCCCCCCTCGGTTTCTTTACTAAACTGGATGCAATCTTTACAGGCCCAGGGTCCTCTCCTTTCTTCTTCTTGGGAATCATTTGATTTGCTATTTGTGTCTTGAGTATTTAGGGCTTCTGGGCTCATTAATATCCACTTATCAGTGATTGCATTTCATGTGCATTCTTTTGTGATTGGGTTAATTCACTCAGGATGATATTTTCCAGGTCTAACCATTTACCTACAAATTGCATGAATTCATTATTTTTAATTGCTGAGTAGTATTCCATTGTATAAATATACCACATTTTCTGTCCCTTAATGCTTTTAATATTCTTTCTTTGTTTAGTGAATTTGGTGTTTTGATTATTATGTGTCAGGAGGATTTTCTGTTCTGGTCTAGTCTGTTTGGAGTTCTGAAGGCTTCTTGTATGTTCATGGGCATCTCTTTCTCTAGGTTAGGGAAGTTTTCTTCTGTAAGTTTTTTGAAGATATTCACTGGCCCTTTAAATTGGAAATCTTTGCTCTCATTTATACCTATAATCCTTAGGATTGATCTTCTCATTGTGTCATGGAGTTCCTGGATGTTTTGGGCTAGGAGTTTTAGGCATTTTGCATTTTCTTTGACTGTTGAGTCAATGTTTTCTATGGTATCTTCAGCACCTGAGGTTCTTTCTTCTGTCTCTTGTATTCTGTTATTGATGCTTGCATCTATGACTCCTGAATTCTTTCCAAGATGGAGGTTCCATCTCCAGAGATGACTAACTTTGTGATTTCTTTATTGTTTCTATTTGCACTTTTAGATCCTGGATGGTTTTGTTCAGTTCCTTCACTTGATTGTTTGTGTTTTCCTGTAATTCTTTAAGGGATTTTTGTGTTTCCTCTTTAAGGGTTTTTACCTGTTGACTGATATTCTCCTGTATTTCTTTAAGGGAGTTATTTAAGTCTTTCTTGAAGCCCTCTATCAACATCATGAGATACAATTTTAAATGCAGCTCTTGCTTTTCTGGTGTGTTGGGGTATCCAGGACTTGCTGTGGTGGGAGAACTGGGTTCTGATGTTGTCATGTGGCCTTGGTTTCTGTTGGTAGGGTTCTTGTGCTTGCCTTTTGCCATCTGGTGCTAGTTGATATTCTTGTCTCTGGGTGGAGTTTGTTCCTCCTCTGGGCCTGTAATCCTGAGTCCTTACTCCTTTGAGCTCAAAATTGAAAGCACTGCAGGTAGATCTCTCTCTCCTGGTAGGCTATGAACAAAAAAGACTGTGGAGTTTCCCAGCTCCCAGTGCAAATGGTGGCGAGCAGGAAGACTTTGGTCCCATCTGCTCCACTGATCTTAGGCCCTGTGTGCTCCTAGCTGGTCCCCTCCAGAGAGAAGGGGGAGATCTCACCTCTGCCCTCAAAGTGAAAGCCTGTGGGCTAAGCACAGAAGGCTATGGAGTCTTCTGGCTCCCTGGTGTAAAATCCCCACAAGTGATTATCAGGAGGCTCCCTGGTGCAAAATCCCCACAAGTGATTATCAGGAGGCTCCCTGGTGCAAAATCCCCACAAGTGATTATCAGGAGGCTCCCTGGTGCAAAATCCCCACAAGTGATTATCAGTCAAGCAAGTAGCACTCTGTTTAGATGTGTATCCCATTTTTAAAAATTGGATTATGTGATTTGTTGATGTCTAGTTGCTTCAGTTCTTTACATATTCTGAAAATTAGCCTTCTGTCAAATGTGGAGTAGATAAAAATCTTTTCTCATTCTCAGGCTGCAATTTTGTCCTATTGACTGTACCTTTGGTCTTAGAGAAGCTTTTCATTTTCATGTGGTCCCACATATTTATTATAGATCTTAGTGCCTGTACTGTTGGTGTTCTGTTCAGAAAGTTGTCTTTTGTACCAATGAGTTTAAGGCTAACTTTCACTTTTTCTTATACTATGTTCTATGTATCTGGTATTATGTTGAGGTCTTTGATCTACTTGGACATGAGTTTTGTGCAGGGTGATAGATAAGGCTCTATGTGCTTTGTTCTACATATTGACATTCAGTTAAACCATCAGCATTAGTTAAAGATGCTTTGTTTTTCCTATTGTATAATTCTGACATCTTCATCAGAAATCAATGTCCATAGGTGGATGGATTTATGTTTGAGTCTTTGATTCTATTCCATTGATCAACCTTTCTGTACTATGCCAAAACCATGTGGTTTTTATTACTACATCTCTGTAGTAAAGCCTAAAATCAGGAATGGTAATATCTCCAGGATTTCTTTTATTACACATAATTGTTTTAGATATCCTGAGTTTTTTATTTTTCCACATGAAGTTAAGAATTGCTCTTTCACAATTTTTGACTATTGTGAAAGGTATTTGTTTCCTTTAATTTCTTTCTCAGTCCATTTATCATTTGTTTATAGTAGTACTACTCATTTTGTGTGTGTGCGGAGGTAATTTTGTGTCAAACCACTTCACTGAAGCTGTGGCAGTTCCCTAGTAGAATTTTTACAATTATATATATATATATATATATATATATATATATATATATTATAAGTGAGATGAGCCAGACCCAGAAAAATAATCATAGTATATACTCACATAAGTCAATATTAGCTATAATATAAAGGATAATCATGCTATAATCCATCAACTCAAAGAGACAAAATTACAAGGAGGTCTGAAGTCAGAATATATGAATCTCTCTGAAAAGGGAAAATAGAATAGATATCATAGGTGGACTGGGGGTAAGTAGGGATGGGAAAAGGAGCTATCAGGAGGACAGGAGGAGATATGATAGAGTGAAAAGTATAGGAGAGATAACTGGAATTGGGGCTTGAATTTAGGGAGTGAATTAAAAATGTATTGCAATGTAATCCCAGGAATCTATGAAGATGATCCAGCTAAGACCCCTAGGAAAGTGGAATACAGAGCCTGAACCAACAATCACCTGTAACCAGGCATGACTTCCCATGGAAAGATTGGAACACCAACAAAGAAACAAAACCTTAGACGGACAATTTGTCCTACCTAAAAGATATGCATGGGTAAAGGTAACACAAAAATTATGGGCATTGCCAGCCAATAACTAGTGCAGCTTGAAACCCATCCCACCAGAAGGAGCTAATCCCTGACACTGTCTGTTGAGCTAGGAACCAAAGACAGATAGCCCAGTGACCCAGCATAGAACCAAGTATGGCCAACAAAAAATAAAAATAAAACATAAAAATAAAAAGTTAATGAAATGATTCCTAATGCTATTATTCTGCTATATTTGTAGACAGAAACCTAGCATAATCATCATCACAGAGGCTTCACCCAGGGACTGATAGAAATAGATAAAGAGACCTAATACCAACTATTAGGCAGAGCTCAGGGAATCTGTGGAAGAAATGGAGGAGACTTAGAAGAGTTAGAGAAATTAGGAAGAGAAGAAACCCCAGAGAATTAACTAACCCGGGCTCATAGGATTCACAGAGACTGAGATAACAGAGAATCTGCATGGGTATGACCTAGGGCCTCTGCATATATATTTTAGTTGTGAATCTTGGTCTTTTGTGGGACTTCAAACTCTGGCAGCAGGGCTGTGTCTGAAAGTTTCTCCTGGTTTTAGGACCTTTCCCTCTTACTGTGTTCTTTATCTAGCCTTAATATGAGAGGAGATGCCTAGTCTTATTTTAACTCAATAGGCCATGTTTGGTTGATGTCTCTAGGAAGTCTGCCATTTTCTGAAGGGAAATAGAGGAGGGTGGATTGGGGAAAGGAAGTAGAGGGACTTGGAGGAGAGTAGACAAGGGAAAATGTAGTTAGGATGTAATCTATGAGAGGATAAATTTCTAAAAAACTAAAAAAGAAGCTGTGCTGATTGTCAGTAATTCTAGAAATCACCTAAAACTGAATAAAAAAAAGACTCAGAAAGACAAAATTCTGGTTTCCCCCATGTGCTGACAATAGCTATAATTCATTTATGTAGGCTGGTGTAAGTGTAGGTAGTCTGAAGATACTCTGGACAAGAAAGTAAGAGAGTAAGCAGGTAGTTCTCACCTGTGCTAGATGGTGAGACCCAGTGCTGGACCTGATCCCACCTGAAAATTCCTTCAGCTGATAAACAACTTCAGCAAAGTGGCTGGGTATAAAATTAACTCAAACAAATCAATAGCCTTCCTATATTCAAAGGGTAAATGGGCTGAGAATGAAATTGGAGAAATGACACCCTTCACAATAGTCACAAACAATATAAAAATATCTTGGTGTGATGCTAACCAAACAAGTGAAATAGCTGTATGATAAGAACCTCAAGTCGCTGAAGAAAGAAATCAAAGGGGACCTCAGAAATTGGGAGGATTTCCCATGCTCATGGGTTGGCAGGATTAATATAGTGAAAATGGACATCTTACCAAAAGTAATCTACAAATTCAATACAATCCCCATCAAAATTCCAACTCAATTCTTCATAGAGGTAGAAAGAAGCTAAAACCATTCAGTGAAAAAGGACAGCATTCTCAGCAAATGGTTCTGGTTTAATGGGTGATCTGCATGTAGAATAATGCAAGTTGATCCATATATATCTCCTTGCACAAAGCTCAAGTCCAAGTGCATCAAGGACCTCCACATAAAACTAGATACATTGAATCTAACCGAATAGAAAGTGGGGAAGAGCCTTGAGTGCTTGGGCACATGGAAAAACTTCCTGAACAGAACACCAATGGCTTATGCTTTAAGAGCAACAATTGAAAAACTGGGACCTCAAAAAATTAAAAAGTTTCTATAAAGCAAGGTACACCATCAGTAGGACAAAACTGCAACCCACAGATAGGGAAAAGATCTTTACCAACCCTACATTTGATAGAGGGCTAATATCCAATATATACAAAGGACTTAAGAAGTTAGACTCCAGAAAACCAAATAACCCTATTAAAAATGGGGTACAGAGCAAAATAGAGGATTCTCAACTGAGGAATCTCAATGGCTGAGAAACACTTAAGAAATGTTTAACATCCTTAGTCATCAGGGGAATGCAAATCAAAACTATCCTGAGATTCCACCTCACACCAGGCAAAATGGCTAAAATCAAAAAATCAGACGACAGCAGATGTTGGCAAGGATGTGGAGAAAGAAGAACACTCCTCTATTGCTGTGGGTCTGCAAGCTAGCACAACCACTTTGAAAATCAGTCTGGTGGTTCCTGAGAAAATTGGAAATAGTTCTACCTGAAGAACTATTTACCATTCCTAGGCATATACCCAAAAGATGCTCCAACAAATAACAAGGACACATGCTCCACTATATTCATAGCAGCCTTATTTATAATAGCCAGAATCTGGAAAGAACCCAGATGTCACTCAAAAAAAGAATGGATACAGAAAATGTGGTACATAACCATGATAGAGTACTAGTCAGTGATTAAAAACAATGACTTCACAAAATTCACAAATGGGTGGAACTAAAAAATATCATCCTAAGTGAGGTAACCAGACAGGAAAGAAGACACATGGTATGTACTCACTGATATGTGGATACTAACACAGTCTTACAATGCCTATGATTATAACCTATGGAGCGTTGAAAGAAGGAAGACCAGGGGGTGGATACTCCAGTCCTGCATTGAGGGGGAACAGAACTATTGTGAAAGATGTAAAGAGAGGGGGGACAAAGGAGGGAAAAAGGAGAAGGAAGAAATAAGGGTGGCAGTATCCAAATCTGAAGGAGACGTGAGAGAGGTACAGAGGGTCAGGAAATTGAATAAAAGTAGGTAGCAGTGGAGATGAGGAACTGGGGCTAGCCACTGGAGAGTCCCAGACACCAGAGAAATATGAGGCTCCCAGGACCCAATGGGGTTGACTTTAGCCATAATGAGCAGAGAAAAGGGACATAGAATCTTTGGAGACTACCTCCAGTAGTTAAGCATGGACCCTGGTCAAGGGAAGAAGTCACCCACACATCTCAAAGTTTTTTATCCCAGATATGTTCCTGTCCAAAGGAAGAACAGAGACAAAAAATGGAACAGACACTTAAGGAATGGTCAACCAGGGGATGGTTCCAATGTGAATACATCATGTCTGCAGACACCAAACCGAATACTGTTGCTGTTGTCAAGAGGTGCTTCTGGTCAGGAACCTAGTGTGGCAGTTCCTGGGGAAGTCCGGTCAGCAATTGACCAATGCAGATGTGGATGCTTGGAGCCAACCATCATACTGAACTAATAGAACCTGATGGGGAAACTGACAGAAGAACTGGAGGACTAGAGGGGGATTGCAATCCAATTGGAAGAACAACATAGGCTGGCCCCACCACCCAGTTCTCCCAAAGCCTAAACCACCAAGCAAGGAGTGTACCTAGAGGGATTCATGGCTCCAGAGACATACGCAGCAGAAGACAGCCTTGCCCTGGGAAGTTTGATGCCCCACAGTAGGAGAATGCTGTAGCAGTGGGGCAGGGGAGTGTGGGTGGATTCTCATACAGACAAAAGGGAGGTGGAGGGTGCATGTGGGATGGGGGTTGGCAGAGGGGTAACTGCAAAGTGGGATATCATTTGAGATGTAAACAAATGGAATGATTTATAGTGATTTAAAAGGGGGAAGATTGTAAGATAGGGTGGGAGTAAGCCCAAGACACATGGGATATAGCAAAGGGATGTGGAGTGGAGATCAGGCTCCAGGAGGAGGAGAAAAAGGAGGTGTGAGGGACAGAGGGAAGAACCATAAAAGGACATTTTGTTTGAAAATGGCATGATGATTTCTAACATTCTACATGCTGATTTTATAAAAATAAAAGCATTTTTATATAATACAAAAAAAAAGGAAATTCCACAGAGGCAGGCCCAATTTCACAACTGAGGTTCATTCTTTCCAGGTGTGTTAAGCTGACAGCTGAGGTTCACCATTATAATTTAGATCTACTAGGTGTCAAAAGCTAGATTAATATTTCATGTTCTGATTCTTACTACAATCAGTAAGTGTCTCTATGACACAAGTATTACTCTTCTGATAGTAAGGCATGAAAATTCCTAATATTCACAACAGTTAAATAAATTCATCATAGTAAATATCATGGCCAGACTACATAATATATCTAAGCCCAATTTTTATTTACTTCCTTGATAAACTATTATATTATTCCTTAATTCCTTGATAAACTATTATAAACTATTACATATAAATATCCTTTATTGGTTTTAGAGTTATCCCACAGAACACATGCATATCTAAGAAAATATTAGTGGGTCCAATCACTACTCCACATACATGAGTATTGCAATTCTAAAAATTCTAGGCCATCATTTCTAGACCTGGAATTATAAACTCATCTGAGATATTGCAGGTACCTTCTTCTTCCTTGGATAATTTCTCATTCTAAACATTCCACAGACTACATAAAAGATTATAGGTAGAATTCTACACTAAAACCATCTGGTCCCGCACTTTTTTTGGTTGGAAGGCTTTCTATAACCCCTTCTATTACTTTAGGGGTTATGGGACTATTTAGCTAATCTACTTGATGCTGATTTAATTTTGGTATTTGGTATCTGTCTAGGAAATTGTCCATTTCCTCCAGATTCTCCAGTTGTTTTGAGTATAGACCTTTGTAGTAGGATCTGATGATCTTTTGAATTTCCTGTTTCTGTTGTTATGTCTCCCTTTTCATTTCTAATTTTGTTAATTTGTATAGTGTCTCTGTGTCCTTTGGTTAATCTGGCTAAGGGTTTATCTATCTTGTTGATTTTCTCAAAGAACCAGCTCCTGGTCTTGTTGATTGTTTGTTTGGTTTTCCTTGTTTCTACTTGATTGATTTCAGCCATGAGTTTGATGATTTCTTGTCTTCTACTCCTCCTGGGTGAATTAACTTCTTTTGCTTCCAGGGCTTTAAGGTGTGCCATTAAGCTGCTAGTGTATGCTCTCTCCAGTTTCATTAGTCATCAGGGAAATGCAAATCAAAACAACCCTGAGATTCCACCTCACACCAGTCAGAATGGCTAAGATTAAAAACTCAAGAGACAACAAGTGCTAGCAAGGATGTGGAGAAAGAGGAACACTCCTCCACTGTTGGTGGGATTGCAAAATGGTAAAACTGCTCTGGAAATCAGTTTGGCGGTTCCTCAGAAAATTGGGCATGCCACTTCCAGAGGACCCTGGCATACCACTCCTGGGCATATACCCAGAGGATTCCCCTGCATACAATAAAGACTCATGCTCCACTATGTTTATAGCAGCCTTGTTTATAATAGCCAGAAATTGGAAGGAGCCCAAATATCCCTCAAAGGAGGAATGGATACAGAAAATGTGGTATATTTACACAATGAAATACTACTCAGCAATTAAAAATAATGAATTCATGCAATTTGTAGGTAAATGGGTAGACCTGGAAAATATCATCCTGAGTGAGTTAACCCAATCACAAAAGAATACACATGAAATGCAATCACTGATAAGTGGATATTAATGAGCCCTGAAGCCCTAAATATTCAAGGCACAATTAGCAAGTCAAATGATTCCCAAGAAGAAGAAAGGAGAGGACCCTGGGCCTGTAAAGATTGGATCCAGTTTTGTAGACCCAGAACAGAGAAACCGTGGGGGGAGGGGGAATGATTGGGGAATAGTTGGTGGGGAGAGGAATTATGGGATGTATGGTGGGGGGGAACTGGGAAAGGGGAAAGCCTTTGGAATGTAAACATAGAATATAGAAAATAAAAATTAAAAAAAAAGAAAGAAATAATAGTAATAAAAAAAAGAACCTGTAACAAAAAAAAAAAAAAATTATAGGTAAGTCTGATGGCCAGAAGAATGGTCAAATTAACTCCTGCAGTTGTCAGATACTCTCAGATGTCAGAAGAACATGAAAAGGATTTAGCTGGTATTTGTCACTAGATGGACCTTCTCTTTACTGGCAAATATCTTGCTTTCAGAAGAAATCTCTGATTTATGGAACATTGACATTTACAATTTATGAGTAATATAGTCATTATTATTATGCCTAGCTAATAGAACTGCTTGAATATTAATGAAATGTTTTAATATAACTATTATTATATTTTTATAGCTTACTACCTCATAGTTATGTTTACTATGATATGTACAACTTTTGATATTACCATGGCTTTTGTAATCACTCATAATATTGAATATATTAGAGAACTAAAGCCTTAGTGAGTGACATGTCAACAGAACCAGAACAAATAACACAATGTTTAATACAGTCGCATTTTCTAATCCAACTTTCATTAGCTTCATTCCAGAAAGACAAAAGATTGACAGGATGCAATTGGCACATGCTATTGAATAAATTAAACTGTTAATGTTTCAATGAAGTGTCTTATAATTATTTCAGATTTTCTTTTCTTCATCAGAGTGTTATATCATTATATTTTTATAATCTAACACAGAAATGGTGTGTGTGAGATAATAGAACAGAAAAGCATTTATAATTCTTGCCTGTCTTCACTTCTTTTTTCATTTTTGAGATTATAATATAATTACATCATTTTCTCTCCCATTTCCTCCATCCAAACTCCCTGATACACCACTCTCAACTTTCCTTCAATGTTATATCTTCTTTTACTATTATTGAAATCATATGTGTGTATATGTATAATACTTGTATATGCTTACACATATTTATATACTTATATTTCTAAGTATAAACCACTAAGTCTGTATAATGTTAGTTGAATGTGTGTTTCCACGGCATTTTTATAGTTTTTAACTGTGCTGAGAAAAGTTTATGTAAGCACAGAAGTCCTCTATGCTTTTTATAAACCTAGTAATATCTCCACACTGTTCATATATAATATAAGAGGGAGGAGAATAGTATTTTGCCTAAAACTGACCAGCTAAACGTGATGCAATAATCTATATAAAAATACATTGTAATATCTTCCAGTTATAAAGGAACATAAGGAACGGACAATACCATTAATAACTTCCTATTCCAGGAATAAAAGGTGAGGCATCATTATGCATAATTATTAGTCAAAGATCCCAAAGAATTTGCCATAAGAGTTCATGTGCATGATACCCAAGGTGCTATGATCATTTCCTTAGAAAATTATACAGTGTGCACCTCACATAGCCCTGAAATTTATAAATTACATGAAGGTCTTGGTGAAATTGATTTCCATTTTACTTATGTTAAGAGAATCTGCAGTCTGTCACGTGCCTTTCGCTCCCATTAAATGTACTTTGAAAATGCTGGTGCAAACAAGGTTATAAAGTCAGAAACACCACAGGGAAAGCTCAGACATTTATATGTGATCTGTGATATCTGAAAGTGTTGCTTCAGAATCACTGCATAATATTTGCTTGGTGGAGCTATAAAACACTAATACCTGGTTAGATGATGGAGCATCGAGGAACTGAAAGCTAGAGAATCAGAGGACCAGCTTGTCTTCAGTGTTCAGAATTATCAGTTTAGGATCTCAATCTCCCATAGACCAGATACTTTTGAGTAATCTCTTTAGGTGTGAAAGTGTAGTGTTCCAAGGTGTCTGACACCAGGCCCAAGGTTAACAGGATGGATGAATGCTGAAACCCAATAAAGGATGTGAGTAAGGTATGCTCAAATAACAGTTCCTGACATGATAAGGTGGAGCTACCCTCATCCAAGAACTTTAAACCTGAATCAAGGCAACACTGAAACAAATGTTATATTGCAACATCTAAGCACAAAACCTCAGTGGGTTAAATAATGGACAGTTATTTCTTCCTCATCCCTGGTGGTGTCACTGCATTCATTTTATTAAGCTTGGCTGAGCCCTGTTGCCCTGCTGCCCTGCTTAGTAGGTGTGTAGTTAATGCTTCCTCTTTACTCGGGTTTATTTTCTATGTGTCTCTTATTTTGAAGGCTCTGAGGACAACAGCAACATCCTTTTTACAGTGACAGCAGAAGCTAGAGAGAACTGTGGAATTATTATTAAAGCCACTTTTGCATCATATTCCCCAACTTATGTCCCACCTGCAAGTGAGCAGAAAAGTGGTCAAACCCAAAGTCAAGGGATACCAATTTGAGCATCCTACCTTTTGTGGGAAAGAATTAGCTATACACACTGAAGCGCATGGAAACCGTAAGGTGAATGCTGTGGTTTGAATGTGAAATGGGACCCTCAAGTTCAGGAATGCTCAGTGCTCAGCTTGTGGTGCTCTCTGAAAGCTATAGAGCCTCTGAACATGGGGCATGGTAAGGAAATGTGGGATCCCAAGGTTGAGACTGGAGATTATGCCAACCTATAGTTCCAATTTTTTTTACTCTTCCACCTATTGCTGTACCAGTTAATATGTCTCATCTCATGTTCCAACCCTCGTAGAGGAGACATCTGCCTTGCCTTTTTCTGTGATGGACTGAAAGCCCCTGAGCCAAAACATCCTCCTGCTCCTGTCATGCATATGGCACAAAAGAGCCTAATGCAGTAAGAAACTTAGAAACATAAATGAACCTGCCACAGGAGGGATGAGTACAGAGGTTCTTTGGGTGATGCTCTAGCAGTTATCTATGACAGGATTCCAGAATCTCCTGAGGTGAAGAGTAGTTTCTAATCATCCATCTTGCAGAATCTTCCACATTGAGGCTTTCTGAGCACCTTCCATTCCTGAAACTTGTAAGTATTACTTTTCTTTGTTATCTTAAGGAATAATACTGAAAAACTCCTTTTCCTTTTTCTGATACTCTTAAGAAATACGGTTGATACAAGCTTCTCATTCTATGTATTAGCTGGGGCTTCCATTTCTCTTAAGTAAAGAGGATGGCGGAAATGAGAGAAATGCATTCCATGGACACTGTATTGGATCCCCTCCTTTGTATTTCTTCTCTGCTATTTTCTGCTCTTTCTTTAGACCTTCCTTAGATTTCCCCATTCTTTATGACATTTTTTCTTTTCTTCTCACAAAATTCTCCCTCTGCACTCTATAAAATCATTTATCAATTTCCTCACAGATTTTTATCTCCTAATTCACTCCATTAAAACTTGATTTCCACTAAATTTTATATTCTATTTATCAAACCATAGTTTCTATTGCTTCTTTTCCAAAGACTTGATAAAATCTAAATTAATGGGACAAATACGTGAGGTTGTATGAAATTTGACATTTTTCATAATTATAAATATATGAAGGCATATAGACTCAATTTCTTATTGCCCGTAGTAGATGGACAATCTAGTCTCTGCCCATCTTAGACTATTCTTCATTCAATAAAGGAAACAGCCAGATTGCAATGTCTAGAGACACAATTTTAAATGTTAGCCAAAGCTGAATTATACATGTAGAAAACAATGAGGCAAAGCAGTCCTAATTTTCCAGGTCAGTTTTCACACACACACTCACATACATACACACACACACACACACACACACACACACACAAACATACACACACACACACACACACACACACACACACACACACTAAAAGTAAAACAATAAAGCAAAATTTGTTGTATCTTAAATTGGTCTTCAGGGCAAGTTAATAGAGACTTATATCATTTTCAAAGAGATGTAAACCCTCACTACCTCGACTTTTCTCCCTGGAAGAAAGTGCCATTCTGTCTCAGACTGTCCTTGAAGAAAAAAACAGAATTTCATTATTGCCTTAGACCAGGAACCTTTATACGCACCTTCACAGATGAGCTATAGCTTCTTCCATAGTAACAGGTCCCTGAAATCACTACTGTTAATCTTAAAATCATAGATACAACTTCAAAGATTTCTTCAAGCCAGAAAGTCTTTCAAAACATAATGGTGAAATAAAAAAAATCACTCTTTCCTTTGCTTCCTTTTCAAGACACTCAGCAAGAACTAAATTAATGGGAGAATTCACTGGAGTAGCAGTATCTTTGCTTGGTAAATGGCAGTACTATGAATGATAGAAACATATTGCCCCACTGGGTACCAAAAACTTAGAGATGGCAGTGATGAGCATAAATATTTCTTTGCTATAACCTGCTTAAAAATATCCTCATTCAACAAACTTGAGAGAGCCTCTCAAATGATATTTCAAAAAGAAAATCAATAGACCTGCAAAAACTCTACTTGCCCTGAAAGGTTGAGCCCCATCTGCTGTATTTCCCAGGCGCATTCTTTCCATCTCTCTTCGACTTCTCTCCAGCCACTGCTCAATCACCAGGATGAGACAAGAACTTTTCAAAGCTAATCAACACATCTCAGACTTTCTCTGGAGAAATCAAACCTCCTTTCCTAAAGCCTTTCACTTTCTGCCTACTTACCTGCTTTGGTCTATGCAAAGGTATTTGTTGTCAGTCTTGTGTATATATACACTCTCTCTGGGCATGTATGTGTGCATGCTTGCTTGCATGCATGCATGCGTCTGTGTGTGTATGCATGTGTGTGTATGTGTGTTTTGTACATGTGTATATACTGTGGCAAGGAGAGGCTATAAGCTAGTCTCAGTGATAAATGCCACTCAATGTTCTAGTTTTATTTCAGTTGAGATGAGAGAACACCCTGACAAAAGCAGGTTTTGAGAAAGATCTTTATTTTATCTCACAATTCTATACTATAGTGAGAAGTCAAGATAGCAGAATCCTTGCAGCATCTTGTTACATCACATCTTGTCAAAAACAGAGTGATTAAATATATGCACAATTAGTACTCAGTCTCCCAGATATTATAATGGGCCAACCCAATCTAGACAGTCCCTCATCACTGAGACTTCTTTTCCAGCTGATTCTGGGTTGATCCAAATTGGTAATTAAGACTCAACATTATGCTTAGTAAATTATTTAATTAACAATGTCAATTAAGAGCATTATCAAAGTATCAGGACTAAAAGGCAATCAATATTTATGCGGAAGACATAAGAAAGAACTGTATGGAGGACATGAGCTTCAAACAGTCTTAGAGCATCAGATGGGGACTTGCTGAGTGCTGAGAAAGCAGTGCTGTTACAGCCATTTTATTAACTCTTGTGTGGCTTCCTGTACCCACTCTATTCTCTTGTCCTTTGATGTCACTAAGTCTCTGACTATCTTAGCTGACAATCTCAAATGTGGATTTTTTTTTGCAAGTATATACTCCATTTCAAATTAAACATGGTTCTTTAAAAAAAAACCTTCTGTATTTTCTGGCTGTGCCCATTTTTCAAGCTATTACCCAGTTGTCAGTTCTGCAGGAGATTATAGCTGAGCACACTGCATGGTAACAGTGTGTCTTAACCTTGCCTACTCAGGTCCTAAAGGAACAATACCATCTTGTCTTTGTAAATAGCAGGATAGAAGACTTAGGCATTCCTGTGATAACATACTGTGCATTTACTGGCTTTGCATCCTCAGGTTTTAAGGAATGGCAGGGAAAATTCACTGAATGTCTGTTTGGAAGTTCCACCTTCTCATTTTCTTTACACAATTTTCTTTGAGAATACTAAAACTTTACGTGAGAGTGGCAGATTCTTGGCATTTGTTGGTTGCTTGGAATCAGAGTCTGCATTGCTTCTGTTCTAATCACTAATGGATATCTCCTTCCCACCTCTGCCCACTAAACACCTTACCTTTTTCTCTACTAAGCTCTATCTTTTTACACACTTGAATCAGTCATCTACTGATATCATAAAATAGCACAGATTGAGTAATTGATGAGAAATAAATATATGTTCTCCTTAAAGATAAAAGGCTGCAAAAGATAATACTGGTAGGTGAGGTCCTGCTTCTTGAAAGGACTCTTCAAAACCATACAGTGAGACAGAGTCCTGCTCATGACTCCTCTTTTAAGCCACAGTCTATATTTATTAGCCCTAATCACCTCCCAAATTCAACTTTCAAATATGACAATAAGATTGAACTTTTATCCAACCAATACCTTAGCATGGAGATTAAAATTTGGTATCGGTGTTGGCGAGGACAGTTGAATTTTAGAAGATTTCATATATGTTTGCTGTGAGCTTAAATGACACCATTTGTTTGAAATTTTCATTTTCTTCTTTTCCCTCAAAGGATGAGCATATCAAAGAAAATAGAGCTCAGGGCTTAACATCTGATTAAATCTGAGTCTCAGTTCTTTTGCCTGCTAAATGTGTGATTCTGAACTATTTCAACATTATTGAAGCCTTTTTCCTTTGTGTAAAACCTAACAGATGTAATGCTTACTCTTCCAATATCAAAAGATTTTTGATTAACTAACCAATTAAAAAATGTGAAGGTCTAGCCGGGCGGTGGTGGCAAATGCCTTTAATCCCAGCACTTGGGAGGCAGAGGCAGGTGGATTTCTGAGTTCGAGGCCAGAATGGTCTACAGAGTGAGTTCCAGGACAGCCAGGGCTACACAGAGAAACCCTGTCTCAAAAAAAACAAAAAACAAAAAAAAATGTGAAGGTCCACTATATGCTATCAAGTACATTATACAAAGACATGTAACTCTTAAATATCAGGTATTAATTTATGATTTTTAAAACTATGATTTATATATATACATATATATACATGTGTGTGTGTGTGTGTGTGTGTGTGTGTGTGTGTGTGTGATCAATTTCTATTGACTCAGAAGCCATGAAAGATCTCATTTTTATACTCATGGCCAGCACACATCAAGACCTTTGATATGTTTTACATACCACCATTATTCAATAGTAATTTTACCATGTGGTAGAATACATGTATGATATAGTTGTAGTACTCAGTCTTCAGTTAGTAGGCACCCCTATGATGACTGAGCATTTGGTATTTAGGTAAAGAAGAAAAGAAAATCTGGTGAGTTAAAGAAATTTTAAAAGCCTACTTGCTCAAAGTAAATGATCATTTTGATGTGTTCTTGGATTCATTGGCAAGAATTTTACTGAGTATTTTTACATCAATATTCATAAGGAAAATTGGTCTGATGTTCTCTTTCCGTGTTGGATTTTTGTGTGGTTTTGGTATCAGCATAATTTTCACTTTATAAAACAAGTTGAGTAGTGTTGCTTCTGTTTCTATTTTGTGTAATAATTAGAAGAGTATTAGTATTAGGTCTTTGAAGGTCTGATTGAATTCTACATTAAAACCATCTGTTCATGGGTTTTGTTGTTGTTGTTGTTGTTGTTGTTGTTGTTGTTAGAAGATTTTAATGACTGCTATTTCTATAGGGGTTATAGGACTATTTAAATGGTTTATCTGATCCTGATATAATTTTGGTATTTGGTATCTCCATTGAAAATTGCCATTTCATCCAAATTTTCCACTTGTGTTGAGTATAGGCTTTTGTAGTAGGATATTTGATGATTTTTTTAATTTCCTCAGTTTCTGTTGTTACATTTCCCTTTTCATTTCTGATTTTGTTAATTTGGATATTGTCCCTGTGCCCTCTGGTTAGTCTGGCTAAGAGTTTATCTATCTTCTTGATATTCTCAAAGAAACAGCTCCTGGTTTTGTTTATTCTTTGTATAGTTCTTTTTGTTTCAACTTGGTTGATTTCATCCCTGAATTTGATAATTTCCTGCCTTCTACTCCTCTTGGGTGTATTAGCTTCTTACTGTTCTAAAATTTTCAGGTGTGCTGTTAAGATGCTAATGTATGCTCTCTCCAGCTTCTTTTTTGAGGCACTCACACCTATGAGAATTCCTCTTAGCACTGCTTTCATTGTGTCCCATAAGTTTATGTATCTTGTACCTTCATTTGCATCAAATTCTAAAAGGTCTTTCATTGCTTTCTTTATATCTTCTTTGACAAAGTTATCATTGAGTAGAGCGTTGTTCAACTTCCACGTGTATGTGGGTTTTCTGTTGTCTTTCTTGCTATTAAAGAGCAGCCTTAACCTATAGCGATCTGATAGGAGGCAATGGATTATTTTAATCATATTAAATCTGTTGAGGTCTGGTTTCTTTTTTTATTATATTCTTTATTTATATTTCAAATTATTTCCCCTTTCCTGTTCTGCCCCCTGAAAGTCCCATAAGCCATCTCCCCTCCCTGTGTTCCCCAATCAACCCCCTCCCACTTCCCTGTCCTAGTGTTCCCATACACTTCTGCATTTAGCCTCTCCAGGACCAAGGACTTCTCCTCCCTTTGATGTCCAACAAGGCCATTCTCTGCTGCCTATGTGCCTAGAGCCTTGGGTAACAAAATCTGTACTCTTTGTTTGATGGTTTTGTCCCTGGGAGGTCTGGGAGTACTGGGTGGCTCATATCATTGTTCCTTCTATGGTGCTACAAACACCTTCACTCCTTGGGTCCTTTCTTTAGCTCCTCCATTGGGAAGCGTGTGCTCAGTTCAAAGGATGGGTGAAAGTGACCCCTCTGTATTTGTCATGCCCTAGCAGAGCCTCCCAGGTGACAGTTATATTCTACTCCTGTCAGCAAGCACTTGTGGGCATGGATAATAGTGTCTTGGTTTTGTAACTGTATATGTGATTGATCCCTAGATGGGGTAGTCTCTGGGTGGTCGTTCCCTCAGTCTCTGCTCCACATTTTGTCTGTATCTCCTTCTGTGGGAATTTTGTTGCTGATTCTAAGAAGGAACAAAATACCTGTACTTTGTTTTTCCTTCTTCTTGGGCATCATTTGATATATGAATTGTATCTTGGGTCTTCCAAGCTTCTGAACTAATATGCACTTATCAGTGAGTGCATTCCATGTGTATTCTTTTGTGATTGGGTTTCCTCACTTAGGATGATATTTTCCATTTCCACTATTTGCCTAAGAATTTCATGAATTCATTGTTTTTAATTGCTGAATAGTATTCCATTGTATAAATATACCACATTTTCTGTATCCATTCCTCCATTGAGGGACATCTGGGTTCTTTCCATCTTCTGGCTATTATAAATAAGGCTGCTATGAACATAGAGCATGTGTCCTTATTACATGTGGAGGAATCCTCTGGGTATATGCCCAGGAGTGGTATAACAGGGTCCTCCAGTAGTATCATGTCCAGTTTTCTGAGAAACAACAAACTGATTTCCAAAGTGGTTGTGCCAGCTTGCAATCCCACCAGCAGTGGAGGAGTGTTCCTCTTTCTCCACATCCTTGCTAGCACGTGCTGTCTCATGAGTTTTTATTTTAGCCATTCTGACAGGTGAGTTGAAATCTCAGGGTTGTTTTGATTTGCATTTCCCTGATGACTAAGGATGTTCTTTAGGTGCTTCTCAGCCATACAATATTCCTCAGGTGAAAATCCTTTGTTTAGCTCTGTACCCCATTGTTTATAAAGTGTGCTTCTGTGTCTTTTTTGATGACTTTTGGTTGAAAGTCAATTTTATTGGATATTAAATGGCTACTCCAGCTTGTTTTCTGGAACCATTTGCTTGGAAAACTGTTTTCCAGCCTTTTATTCTGAGGTAATGTTTGTCTTTGACACTGTGATACATTTCCTGTATGCAGCAAAACGTTGGGTCCTGTTTACATATCCAGTCTGTTAGTCTATGTCTTTTGTTGGGGAATTGAGTCCATTGATGTTAAGAGATATTAAGAAACAGTGATTGTTACTTCCTACTATTTTGATGTAAAATTTATGTTTGTGCGGTTATCTTCTTTTGGGTTTGTTGAAAGATTAATTTCTTGCTTTTTCTAGTGTGTAGTTTCTCTCCTTTTGTTGGTGTTTTCCATTGATTATCCTTTGAAGGGCTGGATTTGTGGAAAGATACTGCGTAAATTTGTTTTTTTCATGAAATACCTTGGCTTCTCCATCTATGATAATTGAGCGATTTGCTGGATATACCAGTCTGGGTTGTCATTTGTGTGCCCTTAGTGTCTATACCACATTTGCCCAGGCTCTTCTACCTTTCATAGTCTCTGGTGAGAAGTCTGGTGTAATTCTGATAGGTCTACCTTTATATGTTAGTTGACATTTTCACTTACTACTTTTAATATTTTCTTTGTTTAGTACATTTGGTGTTTTAATTATGTAATGGAAGTAATTATTTCTGGCCAAATCTATTTGGATTTCTGTAGGCTTCTTGTATATTCATGGGCATTTCTTTCTTTAGCTTAGGGAAGTTTTCTTCTATAATTTTGTTGAAGCAGTTACTGGCCCTTAAGTTGGAAATCTTCATTCTCTTCTATACCTATAATCCTTAGGTTTGGTCTTCTCATTTTGTCCTGGATTTCCTGGATGTTTTGGGTCAGAAGCTTTTTGTATTTTGCATTTTCTTTGACTGTTGTGTCAATGCTTTCTATGGTATCTTCTGCATCTGTGATTTTCTCTTCTATCTCTTGTATTCTGCTAGTGATGCTGACATCTATGACTCCTAATCTCTTTCCTAGGTGTTCTATCTCCAGAGTTCTTTCCCTTTGTGATATTTTCTTGTTTCTACCTCCATTTTTAGATCCTGGATGGTTTGTTCAATTCCTTCACCTGTATTTTTGTGTTTTCCTGTAGTTCTTTAAGGGCTTGCCCCTGTTTACTTGTGTTCTCCTGTATTTCTTTAAGGGAATTATTTATGTCCTTCTTGAAGCCCTCTATCAGCATCATGAGCTGTGATTTTAAATCAAAATCCTGCTTTTCTGGTGTGTTGGGGTATCAAGGACTTGCTTTTGTGGGAGAATTGGGTTCAGATGGTGCCATGTTGCCTTGATTTCTGTCAGTAATGTTCCTGCATTTGCCTTCTGCCATCTGGTTATCTCTGGTGTTAGTTGGTCCTGCTGTCTCTGGTTGGTGCTTGTCCCTCCAGTGTGCCTGCAAACCTGACTCAGCAACCCTGGGTGACCAGCTCTCCCCTGGTACAGAATGCTGTGGTGCTGACCAGCTATTGGGTGTAGTTGGGGCCCTGACGAGCCATGTCCCAAGTGATCTTACACTCGAGTGCTCCCTAATTTCCTGGCTGCACCCTGAGGTCTGTTTTGTGACCAATTATATGGTTAGTTTTAGAAAAGGTACCATGAGGTGCTGGGAAGAAGGTATATGCTTTTGATTTAGAATGAAATGTTGTATAGATATCTGTTAAATCCATTTGGTCCATAACTTCTGTTAGTTTCATTGTGTCTCTGTTTATTTTGTGTTTCCCTGATCTGCCCAGTGATGAGTAGGGTGTTGAAGTCTCCCACTATTATTGTATGAGGTGCAATGTGTGCTTTGAGCTTTAGTAAAGTTTCTTTTATGAATGTGGGTACCCTTGCATTTGAAGTATAGATGTTCAGAATTGAGAGTTCTTCTTGGTAGATTTTTCTTTGATGAGTCTGAAGTGTCCTTCCTTATCTTTTTGGATGACTTTTGATTGAAAGTCAATTTTATCTGATATTAGAATAGCCACTCCAACTTTTTCTTGGGACCATTTGCTTGGAATTTTTTTCCAGGTCTTTACTCTGAGGTAGATTTTGTCTTTGACACTGAGATACATTTCCTGTATCCAGCAAAATGTTAGGTCCTATTTACTATCCAGTTTGTTATTCTATGTATTTTTATTGGGGAATTGAGCCATTGATGTTAAGAGATATAATGATTGTTGCTTCCTGTTATTTTTTATGTTGTTTTTATGTGTGTGTGGTTATCTTCTTTTGGGTTTGTTGAAGGAAGATTACTTTCTTGCTTTTACTGGGGTGTAGTTTCCCTCCATGTGTTGGCGTTTTCCATCTATTATCCTTTGTAGGGCTGGATTTGTGGAAAAATTCTGTGTAAATTTGGTTTGGTCATAGAATATCTTGGTTTCTCTATCTATGGTAATAGAGAGTTTTGCTGGGTATAGTAGTATTGGCTGGCATTTGTGTTCTCTTATTGTCGTATGAGATCTGCCCAGGATCTTCTAACTTCCATAGTCTCTGGTGAGAAGTCTCGTGTAATTCTGATAGGCCTGCCTTTATATGTTACTTGATCTCTTTCACTTACTACTTTTAATGTTCTTTCTTTGCTTAGTATAATTGGTGTTTTGATGATTTTGTGACCAGAGGAATTTCTTTTCTGGTCCAATCTATTTGGAGTTCTGTAGGCTTCTTGTATGTTCATGAGCATCTCTTTCTTTAGCTTAGGGAAATTTTCTTCTATAATTTTGTTGAAGATATTTACTGTCCCTTTATGTTGGGATTCTTCACTTTCTTCTATACCTAGTATCCTTAGGTTTGGTCTTCTCATTGTGTACTGGATTTCCTAGATATTTTGGAATAGGAGCTTTTTTGCATTTTGCATTTTGTTTGACTGTTGTGTCAATGTTTTCTATGGTATCTTCTGCACCTGAGATTTTCTCTTCTATCTCTTGTATTCTGCCAGTGATGATTACATCTATGACTCCTGATCTCTTTCCAAGGTTTTCTATCTCCAGAGTTGTCTCCCATTGTGATTTCTTTATTATTTATATTTCCATTTTTAGATCCTGGATGATTTTGTTCAGCTTCTTCACCCATTTGGTTGTGTTTTCCTATAATTCTTTAATGGAATTTTGTGTTTCCTCTTTAATGTCTTCTACCTGTTTACCTGTATTCTCTTGTATTACTTTAAAAGAGTTATTTATGTCCTTCTTAATGACCTCTATCATCATGATGAGATGTGATTTTAAATCAGAGTCTTGCTTTTCTGGTGTGTTGGGGTAACCAGGGCATGTTGTGGTAGAACTGGGTTCTGAAGATGCCAAGTAGTCTTGGTTTCTGTTGCTTATGGTCTTGAGCTTGCCTTTTGCCATCTAGTTATCTCTGTGTTAGCTGGTCTTGCCGTCTCTAAATGTGGCTCGTCCCTCCTGTAAGCCCGTGTGTCAGTACTCCTGGGAGACCAGATCTCTCTGGGAGGAATTTAGGTATGGATTGCTGTGGTACAGGGTCAGCTCTGGGGTGCAGAGAGAAAGCAGAAGGATCCTGTCCCAAGCTGACCCTTAGTTCCTGTGTCCTGATAGATCTGAGCAGGTACCTCTTGGGACAGGAATTTTAAGAGAAATGGTGGTCTTACCTGTTCTAGCAGGTATGTTGGCACTCCTGGGAGACAAGCTCTCTCCTCGTGGTATATATGTATGTAGCTCTGTGACCCAGGATCAGCTGTGGGTGCAGATGGAAATCAAAAGGCTCCTGTGTCAGGCTGCCCTTAGGTGTCCTGAGTATTCTGGTTGTGTTCCTCTGAGGAGCAGAGGTGGTTCTACCTGTACTCACAGGCCTGTCTGTACTTCTGGAAGGCTAGCTATCTTGCTGTGCCACCTGGGTATGGAGCCCTGTGGCAGAGGACTGGCTTCAGCTGCAGACAGAAACAGGAAAGCTCGTGTCCCAGGCTGCCCCTTGGCTCCTGTGTCCTGATGGTTCTGGGTGTGTTCTTCTGTGCAGCATTTGTGGTCCTTCCTGTACTCACAGACCTGTCTGCATTCCTGGGAGCTCACTCCCCCAGTCCTATTTTGCATGTTGATGTTTTAATGTATTTAAATACAATCACTTGGGCCAGTGAGCTATGTTAGCAGATAAATAGACATTTCACCAAACTGAAAAATGACTAACACAAATTGTTCTATGGCTTCCACATATTGCCCATTAGAGACAAAAGGTAACATACACAATACACAAATACATATACCCATACATACACATACAAACACAGGCATGCATGTACACAAGTACACACAAGCACATGTATGCAGATGATAATTTAAAATTTACTTACTAATGGCTACTTAAAGAAACATTTTCTAGACTATGAAAAATTATGTGACTTTATTTGAGATCAAAGAATAAACAGCATTTAAATGACATACAAAATATTTGTGTTTCAAACTACTGATGCATGTGCCTCTAAAAGTCAGAGGCATCACAAATTCTGCAATTAATCTACTCTCAGCTTTAAAACTAAGTTGTAAAATATTGCTACAGTGGAATTTTCTTTTGTTACTCATAAACATTGAATTTACTTCCCTGCATTTAAAATAAATAAAAACCTGAAGGCTCTATGATTATCTATTTCCCTCTCTAAAATCTTCTGTATGTGCTACACTGGGAATTCATACCTAGATTTTATGAAAAACGTATTTGTAAGGGAATTGTATTTATTTTTGTTTAGATTAACTATTCAAATACTATTTTTCTTCTCAGGAAGCCTGCAGCATTCATATTATGTATATTGATCATATCTATCCACTGCTACCTCCCTCCAGCTTCCCTTATCACCTCTCACCTTATTTCTCTCCCAACTCAGTGTCCTTTTAAATTTCATTTTGTTATTGAAACCCCTCGTAACCTCACATAAAACTGGTGTTTCCATATACACATGGCATGTGCAATCTCCCAGAAGCCAAGTCTTTCTCCCTCAGAAAACATAAGATATATTAGAAAATTTTGCCCAGAAAATGTTGGTCTCTGTTATGTAATACATAACATACTAATTTTTATTGGATAAACAGAAAACACTTTAAAATTTACTGAATTCTTGAGCATATGTTAATAATACTATTTTGATTATAAACAAGTTGCACAAAAGCTTGGCAGTGGCACAATAGTCTTCAGGACTTTGTGGGATTTCTTCTTGTTATGGCACTAAAACAATTATACACAATGATCCTTCTCTACAGGCATTTTGATAGTTTCATTTTGTTTATTTGAAAGACATAAGTATCATTAAAATGAATAGCATGCATGAAATAGTAAGAAATCAAATAAATAGTAGTAAAAGCAATGTGAGGATATCTCTAAAGAAAATAACCACTGAATCACAACCAACCAAAAAAAATAATAATAAAATCCAAGAAACGATTTCTTTAAAGGGTAATGTGTTTAATTAACTAAATAGATTTTATTGTGAGAACAAACATGACTTTCCTTAATTTGCATAAATTATCACTTTTAAAATACTTCAATAAGAAGAACACACACTGACTGTGAGCTGGAACATGCTAGCTGAGTTAGTTTCAGTTAAATTTTAGAAAGCTGTGATCACTGCAGTGTTTAATAAGCTTTTAAATAAATGGAAGAATCTGCTGGGCATAGCTTAAATTTCAATACACATAGAATCATCCTAACATTTTAATAATCTGTTGTTGCCCAGTTACTCTGGAACATTCTTATGTTCACAAATTGTGGAATATGACAAAATTTCTGTTTAGGGTCATGGAGACTTAAGATCAAATTATATGCCTATCCTTTTCTACTTTATTTTTTTCACATGGTTTTCATCCATTTTCTTAGCTCACCACTTCATAGTATGATATGTGTCTACAGAGAATTAAGAGACATGCCCTGAGTCATTTTTATTTCCCAAGAGAAATAACAGTGTTATTCAATAGCTTCTATAATCAGGGTAATTTCCAGCTCATGCTGGATCAGAGGTCCAGCCTCAGGTCTCATTCTTTCCATTCTGTGATGCATGATTTCACAGTCTAGCTTTGAATTAAAAACATAAGCCTGGAGCTGAGAAATTGCTCAGTGGGTAAATTGCTTGCTGTACTGCATAAGGAACTGAGATAAGATCCCAAGTACCCACGAAAAAGCCAGGCATAGTAGCAGGTGTTCTAACTCCAATGCTGGATCACGGGGTGAAGAGATTCATAGAGTGAACATGGTCTAGCTGCCTTAAGAGGCATATGTAGGTTTTTCAGGGTAGAGTCCATTGTTCCTGAGGAACTGTGTGCCTTTCAGTTCCTGAGATATTGAGGCATTCTCTCAGGCAGTGAACCATTCAGGTTGCCTTGTGATTTTTTTTTCCTAGAAGTCAGTGATGCATATGGTAGCTTGATAGCACAACTGGTCTTAGACATTTACCTTGGCTACTCTGTAGAGCATGAATATATCATTGTATCTTAGAAACTACCACTGTTTTAATTCTAACAACCACCATTATATTCCACTTCTAATAAGGATATAAAAAGTCTGTTGCTTGGATAAACTGATCTCAGCCTCAGTCCTGCTGACACCCCTCCAACCTGGCCTAATACAGATTAATTTTTCATCAGTCATATCAGGCAAATTTGGCTCAGTAAGAGATGTATCTTACAAGGGCAATGACAGGAGCATTCCAATAAGGTTTGTTGGGAAGTCTTCCTAGCCAAAGAAGTGAGCTCCATTTTTAGTGATAAATGCTATTTTAAAAAATAAGACAGGTTCTTTGCGGTCTAACTTCTTGAGTTCTTTGTATATATTGGATATTAGCTCTCTGACGGATGTGGGGTTGGTGAAGATCTTTTCCCACTTTGTTGGTTGCCGTTTTGTCCTTCTGACAGTGTCCTTTGCTTTGCAGAAACTTTGTAATTTTATGAGGTCCCATTTGTCGATTCTTGATCTTACTGCATAAGCTATTGGTGTTCTGTTCAGGAACTTTTCCCCTGTGCCCAAGTCCTCCAGGGTCTTCCCAAGTTTCTTTTCTTTTTTTTTTTTAATTTTTATTTTCTGTATTCTATGTTTACATTCCAAAGGCTTTCCCCTTTCCCAGTTCCCAACCACCATACTTCCCATAGTTCCTCTTCCCCCCAACTATTCCCCAATCATTCCCCCTCCCCCCTCGGTTTCTTTACTAAACTGGATGAAATCTTTACAGGCCCAGGGTCCTCTCCTTTCTTCTTCTTGGGAATCATTTGACTTGCTATTTGTGTCTTGAGTATTTAGGGCTTCTGGGCTCATTAATATCCACTTCTCAGTGATTGCATCAAAAAATGGGGCACAGAGCTAAACAAAGAATTTTCACCAGAAGAAATTCAGATGGCCGAGAAACACCTTAAAAGATGTTCAACATCATTAGTCATCAGGGAAATGCAAATCAAAACAACGCTGAGATTCTACCTCACACCAGTCAGAATGGCTAAGATTAAAAACTCAAGAGGCAACAAGTGCTGGTGAGGATGTGGAGAAAGAGGAACACTCCTCCACTGTTGGTGGAATTGCAAAATGGTAAAACCGCTCTGGAAATCAGTTTGGCGGTTCCCAGAAAATTGGGCATGGCACTTCCAGAGGACCCTGGCATACCACTCCTGGGCATATACCCAGAGGATTCCCCTGCATGCAATAAAGACACATGCTCCACTATGTTTATAGCAGCCTTGTTTATAATAGCCAGAAATTGGAAGGAGCCCAAATATCCCTCAAAGGAGGAATGGATACAGAAAATGTGGTATATTTATACAATGGAATACTACTCAGCAATTAAAAATAATGAATTCAAGGTCACGCGGTGCTTTCAGCAGGGCAGCCATCTTGCCTCAGACCCCCACGCGAAAACAGCAGGCACACTGGACACAGTGAGCGGCTGGAATCAGGTGCGTGGCCAGAGATATAGCTTAGCTTAGCTCTGCAGGAGATCCGGGCACAGAAAGCTCAGCTGTGGGTGCAGACTACTGCGGCCGGGACAGGCTCTCTGAGTGGACTAGCAGTGAGGGGCCACCTTGCCGCCTCTCAGCACAGCTCGGAACTCTAGCAGCTAGAGTCGAGGGCCTGGACTCAGAGCAAGCATAGTTCAGCACAGACAACGCTGCCAGAAGGGATCTGTCTCCTGGGGACAGGCGTGCTGTGCTTTCAGCAGGGCGCCATCTACAATAAGACCAACTAACGCCAGAGATAAAGAGATGGCAAAAGGCAAATGTAGGAACGTTATTAACAGAAATCAAGGCAATATGGCACCATCTGAACCCAATTCGCCAACCACAGCAAGTCCGGGATACCCCAGCACACCAGAAAAACAAGAGTTAGATATAAAAGGTCATGATGCTCCTAGAGGAACACAAAAAAGACATAAACAAATCTCTTAAAGAAATGCAGGGGAACATCAATAGGGTAGAAGCTCTTACAATCCAAACACAAAAAACACTTAAAGAACTCCAGGAGAATATGGGCCATCAGACAGAAACCAATAAAGAGGAAATGAGAAAATCAGTTAAAGAGATGCAGGAGAACTTGAAACAACAGGCAGAAGTCATGAAAGAGGGAGCACAAAAATATATTAAAGAATTACATGAAAACACAAACAAACAAATGATGGAACTGAGCAAAACCATCCAAGATCTGAACACAGAGGTAGAAACAACTAGGAAATCACAAAAGGAGGCAACTTTGGAGATAGAAAACCTTGGGAAGAAATCAGGGGTCGTAGATGCAAACATAAACAACAGAATACAAGAGATAGAAATAAGAATCTCAGATGCTGAAGATAACATAGTAACCATTGACTCCACAGTCAAAGAAAACGCAAAATCCAAAAGGCTTGTAACCCAAAACATCCAGGAAATCCAGGACACAATGAGAAGACCAAACCTAAGGATTATAGGGATAGATGAGAGTGAAGATCTACAATTTAAAGGGCCAGCAAATATCTTTAACAAAATTATGGAAGAAAACTTTCCTAACTTAAAGAGAGAGATGCCCATGAATATACAAGAAGCCTACAGAACTCCAAACAGACTGGACCAGAACAGAAACACCTCCCATCACATAATAATCAAAACCCCAAATGTACTAAACAAAGAAAGAATATTAAAGGCAGTAAGAGAAAAGGGCCAAGTAACATATAAAGGAAGACCTATCAGAATCACACCAGACTTCTCTCCAGAAACCATGAAAGCTAGAAGATCCTGGGCAGACCTCATGCAGACCCTAAGAGAAAACAAATGTCAGCCAAGACTACTATACCCAGCAAAACTCTCAATCAACATAGATGGAGAAATCAAAATATTCCATGACAGGACCAAATTTACACAATATCTTTCCACTAACCCAGCTCTACAAAGGATAATAGGAGGAAAACTCAAACACAAGGAAGGGAATGGCACCCAAGAAAAAGCAAGACAGTAAACTTCTTCCATCAAACTCAAAGGAAGATAACTACTCAAAAACAAAAATAACATCAAAAATGTCAGGAAGTAATAATCTCTATTCCTTAATATCTCTTAACATCAATGGACTCAACTCCCGAATAAAAAGACATAGACTAACAGACTGGATATGGAAACAGGACCCTACATTTTGCTGCTTACAGGAAATACACCTCAGAGTCAAAGACAAACACTACCTTAGAGTAAAAGGATGGAAGACAATTTTGCAAGCAAATGGTCACAGGAAGCAAGCTGGAGTAGCCATTTTAATATCAGATAAAATTGACTTTCAACCCAAAGTCATCAAAAGAGACACAGAAGTTCACTTCCTGCTAGTCAAAGGAAGAATCCACCAAGAAGAACTCACAATTCTAAACATCTACGCTCCAAATGTAAGGGCACCCTCATTTGTAAAAGAAACCTTAATAAAGCTCAAAGCACACATTGCACCTAACACAATGATTGTCGGGGACCTCAATACTCCACTACCCACAGTGGACCGAACAGGAAAACAGAAACTAAACAGAGACACGGAGAAACTCATCGAAACTTTGGAGCAATTGGATTTAACAGATATATATAGAACATTTCACCCTAAAGCAAAAGACTATACCTTTTTCTCAGCCCCTCATGGTATCTTCTCCAAAATCGACCATATAATTGGACACAAGACAGATCTCAACAAATATAAAAAGATCGAACTAATCCCATGCCTCTTATCAGATCACCATGGAGTAAGAGTGTTCTTCAATAGCAACAAAAACAACAGAAAATCCCCATACGCATGGAGGCTGAACAATATTCTACTCAATGATACCTTAGTCCAGGAAGAAATAAAGAAAGAAATCAAAGAATTCTTAGAACTTAATGAAAATGAAGGCACAACATACCCAAATCTATGGGACACAATGAAAGCAGTGCTAAGAGGAAAACTATAACCCTGAGTGTCTCCAAAAAGAAACAGGAGAGAGCATATACTAGCAACTTAATGGTGCACTTGAAAGCTCTGGAACAAAAAGAAGCAATTTCACCCAGGAGGAGTAGAAGACAGGAAATCATCAAACTCAGGGCTGAAATCAATCAAGTTGAAACAAAGAGAACCATACAAAGAATCAACAAAACCAGGAGCTGGTTCTTTGAGAAGATCAACAAGATAGATAAACCCCTAGCCAGAATTACTAAAGGGCACAGAGACAGTATTCAAATTAACAAAATTAGAAATGAAAAGGGAGATATAACAACAGTAACTGAGGAAATTCAAAAAATCATCAGATCCTACTACAAAAACCTATACTCAACACAACTAGAGAATCTGGAGGAAATGGACAATTTCCTAGACAGTTACCAAATACCAAAATTAAACCAGGATCAAATAGATCGTCTAAACAGACCCATAACCCCCAAAGAAATAGAAGGAGTCATAGACAGTCTTCCAACCAAAAAGAGCACAGGACCAGATGGTTTTAGTGCAGAATTCTATCAGACCTTCAAAGAAGTCCTGATACCGATACTCTTCAAATTATTCCACAAAATAGAAACAGAAAGAACTCTACACAACTCATTCTATGAAGCCACAATTACCCTGATACCAAAACCACACAAAGATCCAACTAAGAAAGAGAACTACAGGCCAATTTCTCTTATGAATATCAATGCAAAAATACTAAACAAAATACTTGCCAACCGAATCCAAGAACACATCAAAACAATCATTCACCATGATCAAGTTGGCTTCATCCCAGGGATGCAGGGATGGTTCAATATACAGAAATCCATCAAC
>OZ030006.1:101890857-101908357 GCA_964023405.1 Apodemus agrarius | reverse complement strand
ACCTGTACAAACTTATTTACTCAGACTTGCGAGCCAAATATAAGTGTCCCCGGCATGGCACAAATTTGAGTGTGTGGCACGGGGTCTATCCCCAGGGTATCAATTCAAGGAGATACTTTGGCAGAAGGCAGAATAGTGACTCTTTCGCAAATAACAACAAAGCAAGTGCCTGAGTGCAGCTGACAGACCGTTGGGCACTCAGTGCCTGGTTCAGGTGGCAGGCAGAGTATACAAGCAGTAAGTATCCACTCTGGTTCACAGGAGCGTGTGTTTCTGGAGAGGGTGCATACATCTCAGGCACATGGAAATAGCTCAAACCCAAAGAGAATGGGCAACATCCATGGCTGGAAAGAAATGGATACTGAGCATTGTTCACAGTGATAAAGGATCACAGTAGGTCTGCCTGGTCATGGGGGTTCAGTAGGAGATGCACTGTGGAAACAGAAACATAATCCCTATGTTCTGGTGCTGCAGAGAGGCTGACTCGGGAGCAAGGGAACCTTCCCCAAGCATTGAAAATTCTAACGCCTTGGGTAAGGATACAGATGTCAAATGCATCTTGGCCTTGATGCTGCTGTACGGAATATGCCAGCAATTCTAAGACACACGTTCTTTACATTTTGGTGCCTCTGAAGATTGCGTGCGGGTTGCAGTAATGGTGGCCTCCAGTCCCTCACAGGCACGCGGTAGCTGTGGTATAACTCTCGTGCCCTACAACCCCAGAGGGCGCCGACACCTTCACTCATGTAGCATGTTTAGTCAGCTCAGAGTAGAAGAGCAAACGCTGGGGATGCCGCTCAGCGGCAGAGCGTCCGCCTAGCATGCATGAGACCTATAAATGAAAGTTTGTCTGGCGGAAGCTGCACCTTCCCGGGCCTTCTGCAGGCAGATCAGCTGACTGGAAAGTCAAGGAATAACCTGCTCTTCTTGAGATCCATCCCTTGGGCAAACATCCGTCCTTAACACTATTAATGATGCTCTGTTATGCTTGCAGACAGGAGCCTGTTGTCTTCTGAGAGGCTCCACCCAGGAGCTGACTTAGACAGATGCAGACACCCACAGCCCAACAGTGGATGGAGCTTGGGGACTTTTATGGGAGAACATGCAGTGACTGTGGAGGATTGGACTGTTAATGCATCTACAGACAGATGATCTCAGGCCATCTATACCCTCTGGATAGCCATTTGCTGCCCTCCTCTGTGGTGAGCTAACATCTCTGGGACCATTAGGTAAACTCTGGAACGTACAGACACCTAGCTCCCACCACCAAAAGCTAAGAGTGTAGTAAGATGGCATCTGAAGCCTCTAGCAGAGAGCTCCCTGCTTCCCTTTAACCTGCCTACCTGACATTTCCAGCAGTGTATTTAAAAGTGTTGAAATCTATGAATTTCCTTATTCTTTTCCTATGAAAGCTTTGTGAAACTGCTTCTACTTTGGAACATGGATTTGGAAACCTAAATCTGTATTTCTAGGCAGTGTTCACTCATATCTGGCTAAAAATAAACTATCTCTTTGGAGATGAGAAGTGTGTGTGTGTGTGTGTGTGTGTGTGTGTGTGTGCGTGCGCGCGCACGCGCGCGCGCGTGCTAAGAGATCCTGAGTGCAATCCTCATCACCAAAAACCAAAAAAAAGTAAAAGTTAAAAAAGGAAGACTAGCAAGATATTGGTAATTACTGCACTTAATAGATTGTGGGACTCAATATTCTATTATTTCTACTTTTTATATTTAAACATTTCCATAATGGGAAGGAACGATGTCTAAAAGCACACAGTGCTTTGACAGCGAGACGAAGTGATCATTGTGCTTTCAGAAAGGAAAGCATTGAACAGTGGGGTGTCAGTGTGATACAGTAAAACAAATATTTGGCATTGAAGGATTAACTGAAATTTCAACATTGTCTTAGAAAATAGAAAGCAAGCACTTTCTACGAGAGTAACATCACCTGGCAGTTGAAGCCATGGGACCATATGAGGGGTCATGCAAAGCTATCACTGAGATCTTGTGCCTCTAGCTGGCCATGAAAATGAATGTAAATCAGCAGCTGACAGGGGTGGGGAGGTGGGGCATATCTCCAGGATGAAACAGATACCTGGGATACGGGGGACACCCAAGAATCAATGATAGTGGCCTTAGCTGTGACTCACAGCATTAGTCATAAGGAACCTGAAGAGGCCACTTCCTGTATCAAAGCAGGAACCCCAGTGGAACAATAGAGACAACAATCCACCCACAAAACTTACAACCCCAAATGTATCCTATCTACAAGATATGCAGGCATGGGGAGTGGATGGAGCAGAGACTGAGGGACTGGTCAGCCAATAACTAGCAAACTTGAGACCCAACCCATGGGCAAGCGCCAGTCCTTAACACTATTAATGATGCTCTGTTATGCTTGGAGACAGGAGCCTGTTGTCCTCGGAGAAGCTCCACCCAGCAGCTGACTCCAACAGATGCAGACACCCATAGCCAAACAGTGGATGGAGCTTGGGGACTCTTGTGGAAGACTAGGGAGAAAGATTACAGGTCCAGAAGGGGATAGGAGACCAACAGACTCAACTCACCTAGACCCTTGGGGCCCTCAGAACCCAGCAACCAAACATACATGGACTGGACCTGGACCTCCTGGCACATATGTAACAGATGTGCAGCTTGGTCTTCATGTGGGCCCTGGACAACTGGAGTGGGGTCTATCCCCAAAAGCTGTTGCCTGTACGTGGGATATGTTCTCCTAGCTGGGCTGCCTTGTCTGGCCTCAGTGGGAGAGCAAGCACATAGACTCACGGACACTTGAAGTGCCAGGATGAGGTGATGGGGGTGGGAGGGAAGGGAGGAATACCCACTCAGAGGAGAGGAGGGGGGAGAAGGGAAGGATTGTGGGAGTGAGTGACCAGGAGGGAGCAGTGAGAGGGATGTAAAGCGAATAAGTAAGAAAATATTAATTAGAAAAGATCTCGTGTCGCTGCTGAGCACTGTAGCTCAAACCTGCGGTCCAGCCTCAGAAGGCTGGCACAAGAGATTTGCCCAGACTCAAGGCTAGAGCCAAGGAGACTGATGGGTGGATAAAGCACTTGCCATATAAGCCTGAAGACATATGGTTAGTAGGGAAAAGATTAAACTTATAGACAAGAAAAGATGAAATAATAAAAGCACATGAAATCAGAAGTCCATGACAGAGGGAGCCATGAGAGAGAGAAATCCCCTGGAAATCACAGATTTCATGTGAGCCGCTGTAGCTCACCACAGGCTAATTTAGACCCTCCACCTGCTGCCAATGACAGAGAACTAACCCCATCCTGAGGACCAACTCTGATGAGCTGGATGGGGAAGGATGAAGGAGGAGCAGCTAGGCTTTCCAGAAAGCATCCTAAGAGGGCTCAGTAAAGCCCTCAGAGCTCGAAGTACTGGATGATTAAATCACAGCCCATGAACAACATTCTAGTTAACAGGACTGTACACTAGGCCAGTATCCCCATGCTTTTTGAAATACATTCAAAACAGAAAGGGCCACATCACACAAAATCTCAGCATCCCATCCAGCCACATAATACACACTGAGGTCATAAAAATAGATTGAATGTAGGCTTCAAATTCACAGGCAGTCTATCCCTCCAACAAGGACCGCCACGTAGGAATTCACCATCCCAAATAAAGCACCCACCTGACATCCCACCTATCGGCAGGGGATTCGCAGCAAAGAAATGAATTTGAAGTTGTAAAATCCATATTGCTGCCCTGAAAAAATGTCCACAGGAAATGAATCAGAGAAGTCACTTCAGAGCGCAATGGACTCCAGCCATCGTCTCATTCAAATCTCTCACTGTCCAGGGGAAGAAATGGAGGCCCCAAATTTAATGGAGTGTCAGAGGCAGGCCCAGACCTCGGAGTTCCTGGAGCCTGCTGGTGACAAGCCAGGAGAAAGTGAGGGATGCCTTCCACAGACATTCATGCCAGCCCTGCTATCCTCCCGCACAAACCCAGGAGAAAGCTGGATCAACTGGGAATGACTACCCAGAGAATTTTTATAAATACCCAGAGAATATTTAATAAAATAAATAAATAAACCTAGCCACCCTCCACCATGGTGTTAGAACCATACACACGTGTTTCTTCTGAATCCCAACCCCAGAGGAATTCTCAAATCTCATCTATTAATGCCCTGACCATTTATCAAGAGACTACAGAGGAAGTGCCAGCTTACAGGTAACAACTGGTGCCATCAACTTGGTACAACCTAGAGTCACCTGGGATGAGGGTCTGACTCAGAGATTGTGCAGTCGAGCTTGGTCTGCGGACATGTCTTCATTGCCTAAATTGAGCTGAGAAGACCCATCCTGAATGTGGGCAGCAGTATTTCACAGACTGGGCCCTGAGTTGGAGGAGAGTGAAAAAAGGTAGCTGAACCGGAAGCAGTCACGCTTCTGCTGTCTGTACTCTTAGAGGCCACATGAGGAGCAACGATTGACCCGAAAGTCTAAGTCAAATAAATAAATCCTTTCTCCCCTAAACTGCATTTTGTTGGAGTACTTTATCACAGCAACAAAATATAACTAGGACATCACACAACTTCACAGATGAGCCTTGGCCCTCACAACTTCCACTTGAAATGCCAGCCTCTCCAGGACACACCTCCCCAGGGACCCGCTGAGCTACTTCCTGCACTTTCCCCAGGAGACTCCTTTCAGTATAAATATGGTGTGTGTGTGTGTGTGTGTGTGTGTGTGTGTGTGTGTGTGTGTGTGTTTTAAAAACAAAACAGCCCATTAACTCTGAAGCTTGTTTTGGTTTGTGCAACTCAACACATAAAAGCCAGATCCATGACCCGGGATGAAAGAGGTAGGGAAAATTCTTGAGCTTCACACACTTTAATGGTTGATGAAGATCAGGAATTCTTTCTTGCCTCTCCCAAGCATTAAAGAAGTGGACAGGCTTGTGGTACTGACTATGAAAGAAGGGACACCTTTTCTCCCTGATAATGACTAATGAATGCATCTGTAAAGGTCATTCATGCTAATGTGAGTAGCTGAGACTCTACTTTTCGTTTCTAAATATATTCTACAGTAACTGTATGCAGATAGTGCAATTTATTTACTTGCTACTCTGTTAATAGACACTTAGATTGCACTGTGTGTGCTTGGATCAATGAAGAAAGAGCTTGTTGTGGACACTGTATCGTTTGTCCACGAAGGTATGTATGCAGAGAGCAGCGTTCTTCATGATGGTCATCTGGAGTGTGAACTGTTTTAGGTTTCCAACTGCACAGTGAGGATCTTCACTAGCCTGGACCTCGGCAGGATCCACTGCTTCTGAAGGTTTCATCGGAGACATTCTGCTAAGCTTGTAGTGATGTCCTTGGTGGGCTGATTTGCATTTCCTCGATGACTAAGGAGGCTAAGGAGGCTCAGCCCCTTTTCATTTGAGAGGATGCACCATTTGTATTTCAGTTTTATGAAGAGTGGGTTCAAATCTTTTACCATTTTTTTTAACTGTCCCATTCTTGGTTTGAGAGCACAAGGACAGAAGTCTTTGGTCATGGTCACTGCTAACAATGCATGTCCCAGCCTATGGTTTTGTACCTTCCCTTCCCTGTGGGTATCTGTAACTAAACAGAAGGCCTTGGTTTTAATATGGTTGAATTTATAGTGAAGCCCTGACTTAAAAAAATTAATAAATAAATTAAATCTTGTCTACTTTTAAGAATGTGAAGATGCTTTTTGAAAGTGTTTTTATTATTTCCATATGTGTTTAAGTGCTATGCCTTCAGGTATGTCCATGCACCGCTCGCATGAAGTGACCAAAGAAGTCAGAAGATGGCGTCCGATCCCTGGAGCTGCCCTATGGAGGCTGAGGACCAATCCCTGGTCCTTAAGAGCCGAGCCATCTCTCCAGCTCTGATATTCTTTGTACTCAGAGATATTTGCTCACCAGCAGCTGTGGTGACACTGCTTACAACGGCAGTTATGGGACCCGTCTTAGTGCTCAACAATCCAGCAATGGATAAAGAAAATGTCATGCATATACACAATGGAATTGTTCGAAGATGTGAAAAGGAACAAGGTTATGTTGCAGATAAGAAAGCGGCTGTAACTGGAGAAATTTATAATAAGCAAATTAAGCCATCCTCATAGAGATAAATATCAGGTTTCCTATCCTTTGTGATGCCTAGGTTTTAACACAAATACATAAAACTATTTACTGTATTTATTAGATGGGAAACAAAGGGAGCTAAAACCGAAAGGGAAGAAAGACAAGAAGAAGGAAGTTGCATCTACAGGCAGAATGTGTTAGATGTAATATACTTGTATGGTCTTTTTAATAATAAATATTGAAAACCGGTTCCTTCCCCAGCTCACTCAGCCCTGACAACCATCCTCATCACCCTCCACTAGCAACCAAGCAACAAGGGCCCCTGAAGCTCCCGCTGTCGCTGTCGTGATCAATGCGCACCCCGAAGAGCTTCCTCTGTGGTGTGATGTTCCCACAAGTACTGATATTTATCTGCTTCATCCGCCATCTGCAGGCATCCCAGCCTCCCGCCAGGAGGACTCTCCAGTTCTTTTGACAATTAGATCAGAGAGATGTGGAGTTGAATCCTCCCTGAACAGTTCTTACGTTCCCTAGCAACTTAAGCAGCTGTGAAAGTAGTAATAAGAGAAAATTTTCTCATCTTTTATCTACTGAAGATGCACATTTTGGAGGACACTAAATGATCTGTTTGTGCCTGTCCAGTCATCCGCTGGCACCCTTAAGTCAACAATGACAGAGCTATAGAGATGGTCAGCAAATTAAAACACTCGTTATTCTTCCAGAGGATGGAGGGTTCCCAGCACCCATGTATAGACTCCCGACTACCTGTAACTCCAGCTCCAGGGTGCCTGACACCTTCTTCTGGCCCCTTTCAGTACTACACTCACCTGGCACACACACACACACACACACACACACACACACACACACACACACTTAAACAAGAACGAAAACAAAAATCAATCTTTTCATAAAATCAGCAAAAGTAGCTTCAAGTCCAAGAAGGAAAATAATGAAAACTCATCCAAAGGCCTCTGAGTGCTTCACACATAACATTTCACTTAATCATCTAAACAGAATGTGGGGGAACAGCAGGATAACTACTTTGAAGAAATGTTGCAAGTACCAGAGTATCTGGTGGACACGTGAGAATGTTGTATCATGCAGCCTCCCACAGAGAAACCATCTAGTCAACTTACAAGGAAGAGTTGCTAGTCATCTCCTTATGGAAGATGTCACATGCTTTATGGTTTTGTTGGGGGGATGGGGGATGTTGTTTTTAGTTTTTTGGTTTTGGTTTTGGTTTCTGTCTTTTTATGAGTCACTGGTTGCCTCAGCTCACACTACCTCAGAAGTTATTCTTCCCACTTCCAGGGTAAGCTCATTCTTCCGCCTTATGTATTATGTCAGGATCTCTCAGTCAAACCCAGAGTTTGTTGATATGACCTGAAGATCACCTGCCTCTACCTTCTGGGGCTGGAATATAAGCAGACTTCCACATCCACCCAGGATGTATGTGGATGTAGTGGCTATTCCTGGTTTTCAACTTGACTATATCTGGAATGAACTCTAACCTGGATCTTGGCTTGGAGATCTTCAGGCATAGTGGCTATGAATGCCAGCAGATTAAGACAGGGAGAGCTCTTGAGTTCAAGATCATCTGAGACAAAGCAAGTCCCAGGTCCAGGTCCATGGTGGCACACACCTATAATATGGGTCACACCTGCTGAAGACATAAGGACTTTGGAAGAAAGAGGATTTTGTTCTCTCTTCTTTGCCTGCTTGCCTTGTGGGACTGAGCAAGTGCTAGATCCTTGGACTTCCATTCACAGCTGCTGCTGACCATTGTTGGGGAGCCGGACTATAAGTCAACAACAAATTCCCTTACTATATAGAGACTACCCATGAGTTATGTGACTCTAGAGAACCCTGACTAATACAGTGGATTTCTAGGCATGTGAACCCTGGTCCTCATGCTGGGGCAGCAAGTACTTTAACACTGAGTAATCTCTCCAGCGCTTTGTTCTGGACTTAAAGACAGAATCCCAAGTGAAATGTCACACCAGTTCCTAATCCCATAGCCCTTCTCCTAGGAAGGCATCTCACAATGTTTCACAAAGGCCCTCCTCTTATACGAGCATGTTTCTATATACAGGTCACTTGGTATCCACCCAGACGTGTATATCAAAAGGACAGTAATGTTGACTAATATGAGTGAATACTATATAGATTTATACATAACATAAAATTATGTATATTCCAAAAGGCTGCTTTTCACTATATACTCAGTTTTTGGTGAGGTTGCCTTTCTAGTAAAGGGTTCTGTGGTTTTCAGGAATTCACTTAAATGAGCAATTTCTAGGCAGAGTTATTAACTAACCCACTTGGTTCTATGCTGTCTGGCATAGTAGTCCTGGCTTAGCTGTTTCTATAGATCTTAGGATAATAATCCAAATCTGGCACCCGTCCCAAGAGTTTTGTATTTGTTCTTATTTTTATTTATGTGTGTCATTCCGTTTGTTCGTGTCTATGCCACATGTGTCCAAGTGCATGTGGTGTCCCAAAGAAGGTGTCAGATACTCTGGGGCTGAAGTTATAGGTAGCTGTGAGCCACTGGATATGGGCACCAAGGACTGAACTGGGTTCTCCGGACAGCAGCAAGTGCTCTTAAGCACAGAACCATCTCTCCCAGGTATCTCCATCAAAGGCTGTCTGAAGGGAACAATGACCTGGGTCCACTGGCAAGCAGTCCAGTCATCTTCCCACAGTTAATTTGCAGCCCTCTCCCAGAGATCACTAGAAATAAGAATTAACACCCTCGGGCTACAGAAGAGCCAAGCCATCAGGCTCAGCCTTACAAGCTAACTGAGACTTAATTAGGCAGGAATGTTGACTCGGATGTTTCGGGAAGTATTTACACAGCAAGAGTCAAGACTGGAATCTTTCTTCAGAGCCTATTATACAGGGCTTCACAGGTGGCGAACGTTCAATAAATACTAACTGATTGCTCCTTAGAAATCTAGATGCTTCTAGCAACTCAATTCCATCTTGGCTGTGTGTGTATTGATTGGCAAAAGCCAAAATCCAATACATGCGCATGCACCCGCATCCTGCCGCTGTCTCTACTCTGAGACTTCACTGTCTGCGCTGATTGGCTGCCTGGTGATGTGCCGGCTCTAATTCTAAAAGTGCACAGGAGTTTGCTTCTCTTGCTGAAGAATTTAGTAAAAGCTACATCACCACCCTTATCCCTTATTCTAGAGGACACCTGTGGTTCTTATTTAGATATTTCCACACCAGCGATGCAATGGTGTCAGCCCCAGGTTGCAGTGACCTCCACAGATGGCTGGATTCCTCCCACCTCAGTTCTTCCTGCTTGCATTTTGCAGTGAGATTTTGGAAACTGCTCAGGCAACCCAGAACCCAGCCAGGAAGAGCTCCGTGGTTGATTGGGCGGAAAGCATATGGACCCATATGGAACCGTACACTCCCTAACTTGTTTTGATCTTCACAAGCTTGGAACGAAGCTTCTCAAAATGGCCCTGGCCATTTAACTGTTGGTCACGCCAAGCTTGATAGAATCAATCCAGCAAATACCAATAGGAAGTGTCTACTAAAATAAGGCGATGCCCACACTTCAGGCACCCCACCCCATAAAACAAATTACATCGGCTCAAATCTAGATGCTGAAATCCTCATACCCGGTATTGTAATCTGTACCCGTCTTTGGAGACAAGCCTTTAAAAGTTAAGTATGAGCTTCGTGCAGTAGTAGCCGCCTGTAACCCCAATACTTAGATGTTAAAGTTGGAGGTCCCTGAGTTCAAGGCCAGCCTGGGCTATGTAGTAAAAGCCTATCTCAACCATCACTCTTCAACAGAGATAATTAGAATAAAATGAGACGGGACCTAATTCATTTTTGATGCCTTATAAGAAAAGTAAATAAAGGCACGATCAGTGTGTAAGAGCCATGAGAAGACACTGAAAGATGACCATACATAAGCCAAGAAGAGATCTTGGTGGGGGAAAAAATCAAGACTGCCATGCTAGTCTAAGGGCTTCTAAATTCCAAAATCACAAGAAAGTTGATTTCTATGGAGTTACATCACCCAGAAGTGGTCTTTTGTCATGGCTCCCCTAGTGAAGTAACTCAGGCAGCAAAGGGGCTGGGACTAACAGAGATCACCTCCAGCAGTCGGCCTCACAAATGGGCACAGGGGGCAAATACTGACAATTGTTGAAGAATAAAAGTCTTAGGGAACCGGTGAACTCCTGTTCCCTTGCTTATTTACTCATGGTATCCACATCAGTTCTTCACTGCATAGTGGGCCACCTAAAACTTAGCAGCTTAAAGCAAGCACATTCATTTGTTCACGACTCTTCAGGGTAGCCGTCTGGGCTGAGAGCATCCGCGCAGACCCAGCTGCTAGTGCTCTCTGCAGACTCGACCCGACAGCGCCAATCATCTGGCTGTTTGTCCGGGAGGGATTCTGGGGAGCGGGCCCCATTCACACGTCCTGGCTGCCGCTGGAGCTGGCTGTTGGCTGCAGTGCTGTGACGTCCTGGCTCTGGCAGGCTGACCAGAGATGCTTCACACGATGGGCTCCGGCCAGCATCTGAAAGGGCAGTGACACTAAGTACAGAGCTCTTGGAGGCTAGAGTCCGAGGTCCCCAAGTTCGGCTAAGTCATAGGGCCGGATCAATGATAGGAAAATTAAGGCCACTTCCCGATGGAAGGGCCACAAAGGCGCGGCGCCCTGGTGTGTGTCGGCGCAAGGGCATTTCCAGTCAACTTTACCGGCATGCACCTGCTTCCCTTTGGACTGTCAGTCTCATCTCCCCAGTGCCCAGGCAGAGTCGTGTTCGCGTTGCTGTAATAAAATGTCCAGACAAAAGCAGCTGAAGGAGGGGAGGTTTTATTTTAGAACACAGGTCAAGAGCACAGTGCTGGGCAGTGGAGAGGAGGCTGAGTGCATTCTCCCACAGTTAGGAAGCAGAGAGGGACGAATAGTGCTCAGCCCCATTTCTCCTTCCCAGTCAGGCCAGGCGCCCAGCCCATGGGATGATGCCACCCACAGTAAAGGTGGGCTTCCCACTCACCTACCCTCATCAAGATAATCCCTCATCGGCATGCTCAGGGTCTAGCCTAGTCTATACACCCTCATGGGTGTACCCAGAAGCTTGTCTCAGGTGACTCCTGAGCCTGTGAATTGGCAATCAATAGTAACCATCGCGCTGTGTGTTTGCCAGACTCGTGGACGGTCTATTCATCTGTTTGAAATGAAAACAATAAAAACCCAGGCACTGTTAGGGTTGGGAGAACATGCAGAAGAAGAGTGGAAGTGCATGGTCATGTCACCATGACCGCATGCGTGGGACGACCGCAGAGAAGCCCGCTGATATTGGCGTGGGTATCATGTGTTCATAAATATATATTTTTAAAAACATTCTAGGGCCACTGAGGTGACTAAGAGGGTAAAGGCACTTGCTACCAAGCCTGGTGACCTGAGTATGATCCCCAGGACCCATGTGGTATTAAGAGAGAGGCAACTCCTGTGGGGTATCCTCTGACCACCACCTGTACACCATGGCACACACACATGCACACACACACACACACACACACACACACAAACACTCGCGTGCGCACATACACACATAGACACACAAATACACACATATATATACACATATACACACACAGAGGCAAATGCACATGCACACATGTAAATATAGCAAAAATACATTTTAAAACATCTTGGTTTTTAAAAAAAATTAAAAACTCACCTGTGAACACAGAGTAAAGCATGCAGTGCCACCTTGATGTCAATCACTATGGACTCATAAGCATCAATAGGTGAATCTCAACAATTGTGTGTCTAATACTCTGGCCTAGGGAGGAGAAAAAAACACTTTCATTAAGGAAGTGATCTGTGTCCTGAACTCAGAACATTGCCATTTTAACTGAGATAAGAAGATATAGGGAGAGAGCGGTCTAGAACAGAAGACAGTTCTATCCTATAGCAGGGTTAGGAGGAAGCCAGTGCCACACTGAACGAGTTTCCCCATAGCCACAGAGGGGCCGTGAAGACTCACGGATGAGTGCTTGAAGTCTCACACTTACAACTTGGTAAAATGTTAAGAGCGCTCTGGAGAACGCCACAGCCCCTTCCAGTCAGGACGTCAGAGCTGCAGAGGGTGGAATGCAGGATGGCTGTGGACCATGGAGGGCTGTGGGAGCTGGAGACGCAGGGCTGGTAACTCTCAGAAAGAGAACAGGGCCACCAAGTACCATGGCATCACCAGTCAGTCGTCTGTCCCTCCACTGGCCTCTGCTGACAGACACTGGGATCCGAAGCACTCTTCTCAGTTCCCTTAGTCTGTTTCAGTGTCAAAGCTTTGGGAGAGAAAACCCAATGGGGTGAATCCAGTCTACACCCGAGCTGAGGTGTCACCAAGGGTCTTAAATGGGGGTCTAGGACCACTTCACTGCTTCCTAAAGCAGGAAGGTGGTTCTCTAGAAGAAAACCAGGATGCTGTCAGAAGGCAGAAGCTGCCCCATCAAAACACTGCACACTAGGCCTATGGATATAGTGGTCCCAGTGGTACTGAGGAAGCAGAGATTGACACGTCTCTGGAGTTCACTGGTCAACTAGCTGAGCTGAATCTCTGAGCATTTCCAGGCTCAGTAAGACAGAACCAACTGATAAATAAATAAATACCACTGCATCCACACATGCCATACAAATGTATGTGCATCTGTACATGAGCACATACACATACACATAGACACACACACACACACACACACACACACACATTAAAATGCCCATCACAAGTTCCTGCATGTGGTTCCTATCTAACAGATTCTGGGGACTTTGGGAGTTGGGGCCTAGTTGGAAGAAGCAGTCACTGGGGACATACCTTTGATGGTTGTACCTGGTTCCTGTCCCAGCTTTCCTCTACCATGACATGAGTAGCCTCTGATAACACGTTCCCAGGCCAGTCTCTTCAATGTGGGCCCAGAATCAGTGGACTAGCTGCAATGATAACTGCAACTATAACAACCATAACTATAACTATTGTTGTATTTTATAAAAAGATAAGAAAAGAAGGGATATGTTTGGTGAATGTGTAGTCAAGTGTGGGGGAAGGGGGTGCCTCTGCAGGCCATGCTAAAGCATCCCTTCCCCCTGAGAGACCAGCCACACGACAGTATAGTATAGAATGGAGATTTTCAGGGCATGGGAGGGTAGCTTAGAGGGTAGTAGAGAGACAGGGAGAGAGAGAGAGAGAGAGAGAGAGAGAGAGAGAGAGAGAGAGAGAGAGAGAGAGAAGAGGAGTAGGGACCAGCCATGAGCACGTGGAAGGGGGGAGGGGAACAGGGAGAGGGGGTAAGGGACAAGGGGACAGAGTAAGAGCCAAAAGGCAAGGGAGAGAGAGGAGGGGGCGAGCAGCCCCTGTTAGAGTGAGTCAGGCGCTCCTGGCTGTTGCCAGGTAACTGTGGGGCGGAGCCTAGACGAAATGCTAACACTGACTATAACTATAACGTTGCAGTTGAAAGAGATACCCTTTCCCCTTGAGTTGTTCTGTCAAGTATTTGCTCTCATTATGATAAAACTGGCTAAGTCCAAAGTCGATGGAGCCTCGGAGAGCCAGGATTGAGCATAGAGAGTGAAATCATTTTCCTATTTGGCTGAAGAAACACTTGCAGACAGTTGGGGGTTCACTGCTATGCGGAGAGAGTCTACCCTTTGATTTCAAAGCTGGAGATGTGTGCTGACGGAGAGGTCCGCCATCTATGAAGTGCCCATGAATAAATAAGAAAACACATGGAGCATATTAAGGCAGGTGTGTAACCGTGAACGGGAAGGCAGCGCGAACTCGTGGAAACAATGTGTGCTCCTAAACAGCACCACGGCCTCACTATCTAGCCTCTTGGAGCCTCTGCAAAAGGGGCTCCTGTCTCCTATGGACGTAATCATAAATTTCAATCAAATAAAGTGGAAATTAACTTGCTTTTTCTTTTTCTTTAAAGGGATATCCAAAAACTTCAGCCAGCTCTTTGCAACCCCACCAGGAGCTTCCGACTCATAACTCTCATTCTGCTGGGTTCATCTCCCCGAATAAAAGACTTGTTTACAGAAGAGCATTTATTATTTCCTCTCTTTCTGAAAAAGAGATCTCGTGTGTACTCTTCAAAGTTTAAGCAAATTGCCAAAGGCACCGAGGAAAGCAGTTAGCATCACGTGGAAATTCCTGGCTAGAGAAACAGATTAACAACTTCCTGTCTTCTCACAGTCCGGTAAATCCTGCAACGTCTTTAGAAGAATGACAGGTTCTGCTAAGAGCCGGCGCTGCCACTGCGTCGGGGTACAGTGTCATAATTAGTGGCGGGAGCGAGGCTAGAAGCTGCTCTCTGGCTGCCGAATTGGCAAGATCAGAAATGAACGGCGCCATAAAGATCCAATGTCTCTTGTTAATGCTTAAAGCTGAGACTTTATTTATAAGGAGATTCTAAATTCCAGGCTAGTCTCAGCCGACCGACCGCCCTTGATGGAGGTAGCCTGTTCGTCATGTTAATGAAGAGACAAGCTCCAAGTTCCACAAAGACTTTTTGCCTCACTCAGCTGAAGCGGAAGCCAGACAATGCAAGTAAGGGAGGGAGCTGGGGTGAGTCCTGACTCCCTGCCCCTTTGGTGCCTTTAGGGCCGCCCCCAACAGGTTCACTGGCTGCACAGTGAGAACCCCAGCAAAGAGCCAAAGCCTGGAGCGGCAACCAGGCCGAGTCCTCAAAACCTAACCTAACCTACACCAGAATCTGCTGTAAAAACAGGATTGACACCAATAAGATGTCTCAGTGCATAAAGATGTTTGCCACCAACACACAGAATCTGAGTTCAATGCTCCAGACCCATATAGTGGAAGGAGAGAACTAACTCCACACCTGCTCTACCCAACCTCGTGGCAGCAACACACACACACACACACACACACACACACACACACAATGAATGCAATTAGAAATACTGAGAGTCCCCATGTGTTACATTCTGAGAACCTCTGGTCTCAAGCAATGTCTAACAAAGCAATTCAGAACCCAGACTGACTCAGTCTGACTCAGAAGTCAGACAAACCTGGCTTTTAGTCCTAATTCCAACCATTAGCCACTGTGTAAAATTCCGTCAGGAATTTAATTCATCGGGAGCTTCTATTTCCTCGGAAATAGAAGCAGGGTTATTCCAACAAATGGCTCAGACAAGGCAGGAGAGTTGAGCATATTGCCTGCCCAAAATAAACACTTAGTACGAAATTACTTATTTTTCTATTCAAGTCTCATCTCCAGACCCTCCTAAAATTCATCTGCACCTGTTTGCCGTTATCTCCCAGGTTTCTAACTTGTTTGCCTCCTTTGACTTGCAACCTTCCTCACGGAAATAGCACTACTCAGAACTTCCTGCTTCCACACGCAAGCGACTACTGGCCACACTAGTCCTCTGCTGCCACCGTGTGGTCGTTACTCACCTAACACCTTGAAGGCTAACTGTGACAAAGCATATGAAAGCAACCCGGAGTTGCACAGTTAGTGGTACCTACTCCGGACGCTCAGGGGGGTTGAGCACCACGAGGTACCAATAGACTGGTCATTCTAGCCAATCAGTGAGCTCCATATTTACTGATACCCTGTCTCAAAAAAATAAAAAAGGTGTCTTTCAAGCTTTCAAAGGAGCAAGTAACCAACAATACAATACGATGCCTGTGAACCCCAAAAAACGACTAGAATGACAATCCTGTGGGTGCAGTAGTGGCACCCATACCTTGGCAGTAACCAACAGCTCTCTAATTGGGCTCCAGACCCACTCGCCAATAGGGAAATCACACCTCGACTGGAAATCTAGCCAACTGCCCAAGGCTAGGAAAGTCATGGATCTTGGGGGAGAACCTACAAACCCCATTTTACTAAATTAGCACAATCCTTAACTACATTCCAAATATCTGTCCTCATAGCACAGGTAAATACAGCGCTCACCCTCACCAAGGAAACGTCTCTTCGCAGTACATGGGGACCATTACAGAAAACCACAGCCAACTGTGGTTCTAAGTGATAAAAATAAGATGGAGAGGGATAGAAGACACTGGCTCTGGATCTGCACACACTGGCGTGTACGCCCTCAGTATCAGAGAGAGACAGAGACAGAGGAGAGAGAAATAAATACATAAGTATTTTTTTAAAATCTCAAAGTGTTTTTGTCTTTCATTCTGACAGGCCCCTTTCCTGGTAACCATGAAGAATTTCCTGAAGGGCTCTGTGCTCAGTGTGAGAATATAAATGCAAAGTGTTTTTTTTTAACTATATTATCTCTTCCCCGCTGAAGAACAGATCTCTTAGTGGAGGTTTGATCAACGCCTATGTTTGGAGGACACTTTTGATTATTAAAATTTATTCTGTTACATTCAGACATTTCTCAGACACCATCTTGCCATTTAGAGCCAGGACGGGAATTCTGGTCTCTGGGGCGCTCCCCTACCTCCACGCTGCAGCTCGCAGGCAGGCGTGGGGAAGGGTAGGGAGAAGGCTTGTCCACGCATGCGCCAGTCTCAGCCCTTGGCTTCTGGCTGCCTTCTCTGTGACAAGGAGCAGTGGCCAATGCTCCTAGAGACCCCCAGAGCACAACTCTCCCCGGAAGAAGAAACTTGGCCTTCGTGTCACCCTCCCCAGGGACTACTTCCAGGACCCAGTGTTGTCTGCAGCTGGGCTCCTCTGATGGGCTGCGAGCCTGGTTGTCTCCAGCGGGCTCTCCTTTGCCCTCCATGCTTGATCATCTCCTTTGCCCAGAAAGCAGCAGGAAGAAGGCCAGTTCCAGATAGCTGTTCTCATCCTCCCGTACAAGGCCTGGGACGTTACAGCAACAGCATCCCCCAAGGAAAGGAAACACCATCTGCCCGTTCTCACGGGTTTGTGATCTTCAGAAGGGATGGCTTTAATCCCTCCTTCACCCGGCTGGGCCTGAGTAACAGGAGATACTTTCTCCTCTCCCAGGATCGCCTCCACCTATTCTGTCAAAACCACCCACTGGAGCCTTGCTTAGAACAGCAGCCATCTTTGAGACTAGACTAAGACTAGTCTGTTTTTCTAGACTGAGAAACAGGGTATTTTGGTAGTTTTTGTTTTTGTGTTTTTTGTTTTTTTTTTTTCTTTTTGGTTTTTTATTTGTTTTTTTTGTTGTTGTTTTTGTTTTGTTTTGTTTTGTTTTGTTTTTTGCTGCTTTTTGCTGGAGCATGGGTTACTTTCATCTCTTTATCTTCCTTGGGAGGGCAGTGCTGGGGGTGCCGCTTTAGGCATTAATTTTGGACCACAGTCTTGTCACTCATATCTGTGACTGATGCAGTCCAGACCAGCATTTATGAGAGAGAGCCCCAATATATTAAAAAAGCAAAAACCGCTAATCTTTTCCCAATAGCTCGCATTAGTGT